>AP028433.1:8903791-9368791 GCA_036509395.1 Antheraea yamamai
TAGTTTTCTCAAATGGTCTCTAGAATATTTTATGATTTCGCCACCACTCGGCTACATTACACATTCTTCCATAATATCTTACACAATAATAGATTATTGAAATGGAAAAAATAAGAATTATTTTCAAAATCAAAGGTTCACCTCACAAAACAAAACATAACCTATAAACAATCGATGTTTGACATATTAACACAGACTAAAGAGATTACGTTATGGGTGTCCAACATGTAAACGTTAAAATAAAAAAATAAAATCGATCGTAACGTGTGCTTTTTCTATACTATACAAAAACAAAAAAAAAACCAACACATATTCATTTCAAAATTTCAGACTAAGAATGTTTGTCTTTTTAAATAATTATGTAGCAGTAAAATTAGACAGTGAAACATTTAGTTTGCTGCAAATTCACAGGTGATAAATAGAAATATAGCAAATATTTTAAGATTTACAGTAAAATCCGTTATGCCATTTCTATGAATACTCGATAAAAACATACAGTAAAGAGTTTGAAACCGAGCGTTGATGTTTGTCTTTTGGACATAATATACTAAACAATAAGTCCACGGTAAGCCATTAAATAGAGTCCGTCTCGCATGAGTTCTTTCATTTGGTATGATTGTTCAACACTATTTGTATTCTGCTAAGTAACAATATAGTATAATCTATACTAATATTATAATGAGGTAAAGTTTGTGACGTTGTGAGTTTGTGGGTTTGTGAGTTTGTGACGTTGTGGCGTTGTAAGGGGTAATCTCAAGAACTACCGCTCCGATTTGAATAATTCTTTCAGTGTTATATAGCTCATTAATCGAGAATGATTATAGGCTACATATCATCACGCTAAGGCCAATAGGAGCGGAGCACAGATGAAAAATGTTTCAAAATCGAGATGTTTTTTTCTTTTTGAGAGCTTCTGCTGTGTGTCAGCGTTAGCCCAGAGTAGTAACTATTACTACGCGGACGAAGTCGCGGGCAGGGGCTATAATCTATATACGAATATTATAAAGAGGTAAAGTTTGTGAGTTTGTGACGTTGTAGGAACTACTAAACCGATTTGGAAAAACCTTTTACCAATATAAAGCCACGTTATTTATGAGTGTCATAGGCTACATATCATCACGCTAAGACCAATAGGAGCGGAGCAACAATGAAAAATGTTTTAAAATCGGGGCTTTTTTTCCTTTTGAGAGCTTCCGCTGCGTCTTAGCCCAAAATAACTATTCCACGCGTGCAAAGTCGCGGGCAGACGCTATTAACTAATTATATTATCTATAATCTATACTAATATTATAAAGAGGTAAAGTTTGTGAGGTTGTAGGGGGTAATATCTGGGGAGTTGGAGAAAAATGGGCGAACGAAAACGTTTCTTACGAACGCTACCTTAATTATGAGATATATATGATTGAGCTCTAGAGAAAAGTTGTAGCTTGATAATGCCTATTACCGCCCAACGAAGTAGGCACGGGTCGGCTAGTGAGAAATGAACCTATTATAACCTGCCGACTGTCGTTTCAATAATAACAAATCTAGCTGGCGAAAGACTATTATTACACCAACTATGGCTATATTAATTTTCGGGGCTACAAAAAGTACCAAGTTATACCATGTACTCGTGTTTTTTGTTTTCGGTCTGTATAAATATGAAAAAATAATTATGTTACGAACTGTAGTCTGATAAAGTTGTTAAGGCCTTGCTAGGCCAATAGCGTAGTCAGTTGGAAAAAAAAATGTAACAAACTGAAACCTTACATTTTGAAAATAGAATTTAAAATAAATTATTTTTATTTCTTGTGAAAAATATCAGTGATACATGGCATGTCTACTCCAGACAAATATATGGCCACAAATACACATGTTTGGTACTTGCATTGTAATGTCCGTTGCAGTGCTACTAGAGCATTTACATCTAATTGTATAAAGTTACTACATGAAGTTTTAATGATTTTCTTTCGAATACAGTATCAGCTATATTGTTCACAAAGTGTATATATTCAAAATATTGATAAAACCGTAGAAGTAATTTTCATCAAAAACGGTTCTTAAAAAGTAGTAATTAAAGGTTATAAATAACCACTTTTTTGATATTAAACATATATAGGCGAGGTTAAACCTAATTGTTGGCGTGGCGAGACGTGGCGACGCGACGTCATGCACAAGCGACTGTGCGCAATCTCTCTTGCCGCACTGAGCTCGCATACATGTAGTGTATACAATGTTGTGTTACGAGGTTACACATGTGTTTCACATTTGCCAGGTGTCCCGTAACGGGTCAATTTCATGTGAAATATCTATAGGCGCGGGCAAACCTGATTGTTGGCTTGGCAACTCGTGGAGACGCAAACACGAACTTTGTACTATTAACGAAATACTCAAAAACATTTACAACTCTATATGTATAACCATAAGATTCAAATTGTTTTGTCGGCTACTCGTTCTACTATTGTTACGCGGCACGCGCTGACGACCTAGCGACCTTTGATAAACGCCGGCAAACACACCGCGCCTGAACCAAGTAAAAATTTTTATTTTGTATTTAATAAAAATGAATATTTATTTAATAAAATAAATAAACAGTCATTATTTTATGGACCGAATTTGTAATGCTTTATCTTTTTATTATGCCGTAGCTGATTCCCGTGGTAATCTGTTCTTTTATGCATATATCTTATACAAAACAATTTCGATGAGTTTTTTTGACGGGATTTTGGTCTGTCATGTAGTGGATTTTATATTTTATTCATAATCTTGGGTTACTTGACGTTATATTGTGTAAAATTGGTGGTCTTTTATGTAATATAGTTTGTTTATTGTGCATAAGTGAAGTGAATGAAAAATAATGCCACGGACCATGAATTCTGAGATGCCACAAAAACTCCATGGAAAGTTTTAACAAGATAGCCACCATCTTATTAGTTCATTGTAATCATATCAAGAAACTTGTAATATCGATACTAACTTGCCTATAGACTGGTTGCCAAAAATAAAATAGAAGAAGAACTTGTAATACTATTAACTACTCGACAATGGCAGTAATAAGCTAAAAGATTGGTTGCCAAAAAAATGGATAAAAAATGGATATGGATAAAAAAAAAATTCGATGTTTCACATCTGCCAGGCGTCCCGTGATGGCGCAATTTTTTTTTAGTTTAACATCAATTGGCTATGAAACTAAACAATTTGTAAATAGTTGTTTACTTATAAATTTCTTGCTTAAAACATTATAATGAATTAAATTATTGTAAGTTTAATGCAATTTCAGCCTTTTTTTTTTTTTTTTTATTGTAGCTCGGCAAAGTGACTGTACTGTGCCTGAGGGGGCACAAAACAAAAAAAAAAAAAAAACGCCCCCCCCCAAAAAAACTTTCCTCCCCCCCCCCCCCCCTTCTTTTCTCCCCCCAAAAGACCCCCCCCGGGGGAGCCCCCCCCCCGTTGCCTGATAACTAGGAATTGAAAAATATATTTATGAGGCCTCTGGCAACATAGAAATAATGTCAATCTTGTTGACATGACAGTAAATAAGTGTATAAAGAGAATATAACCAAACTAGCACGTGTGTAAAAGAAACGTGCATGGTTCAATATTATATATGTAAAGTTCTTGCATATTATGAGTTGTAACTATCATCTACATATATAGGGTAAAAATAACAACTCTACAATGGGTAGGAAAGCAAAATTTGATGAAACAAAGAAGGTGAAAAAGGGACCTGGTCGAAAAGCTCGGAAGCAACCTGCCCCGGTGTTCAAAAAAGAACTTTGTAAGTAGCTACCAAATTACATATCTTTTAACAAAATTTTATTATCACATTACTGACTACTCGCAAATTCATTTTATTTACAATCATAACAGTTCTGACTGAATGGTGAAAAGCCTATCTTTGAACACTTTTAGTACATTTTGTTTACTACATTATTGGGTTTTGTTAGAATTCTTACCACTGCGAAATCATCTCTTGATATTTTTTTTCATTGGCATTCAATTACTGGCATTCAATTGTACGTAAATTGCATTGCATTGGACACAATCAAGTAACATGTGATTATTGCTGTGATTTACTTGAATATTTGAAACAAATCAAAATAGATATAAAGTGTATAATGATCTATCTATCTATCTAGATATGTATATACACGGAGAACAATAAATATATTAACATATACATATGGTAAAATAAATTGGGTCCATTTGACCATCCAGAAATTTGACAGCTGTTTTATTAGCATATTAAGTACACAACTGGGTGTATAATTGAAATTTAAAAAACAATTTAGTATACATTTTCCATTTCTTATGTTTATGAAGTTAGTTTAAGTGTTGGGCATATATTTATTGTAAAAATATATGAATTCCATTTAAAAAAATGTAATGTTCATTTCAATCCATGTATTATAATAATTTACAGATTCCTAAAAATCATACCTAAATTAGTCTAACCATAAATCTAGTTGACCCTTGTTTGAGTAAAATCTGAACCATTAATTGTTTCAAAGTGAATTCTGGAATGCATTTACATAGAAAATATATATGACATAATAATAAAAACTTTTCCTTAAATTGTTTTTTTTTGCAGTGGATGATGATGAGAATAAAAAATTAACACATAGACAAAAACAGAGGGCAGCTAAGCGAGCAAAGAAGAAAACACAATTATTAGAAAAAAGGAAAGAATTGAAACTAGCAAAGAAGGATGGTAGTAGCAAAAAGAAGGAAGCAGCAAAACAGAAAGAAGTCCAGAACAATGAAGATATTGAGAGTGAATCTGAAGAAGAAAATGTTCAAGGTAAATCTAAAAAAAAATCGTTTCATTTGAAATATATTTTGGTAAATATTTGACATATAAAACTGGATCAGTCTATGTATCTAAGCTGGGTGGTAGACATCCCAACTGCCTCTTAATGGCCAGGCACATGTTTTTTTATTGTGATAAATGGTTTTTAGCTCGATGCATTTGAGGATCAGCCAGTGTATGTACAGCAGTCAAGTCTTACAAGCCATCATGACAATAATGACCATTGTTGGTTAGAATTCACAATTATATGTTTGAAAATCAAAATGTTAATTTGGAATATTGCCCATATTTTTACAATGTTTATTAATAAAGTATAGTAGTTTCATTTCTCATATTTAGCTATTGACTTGCTTCCTTCTTTCATATATATATAATTCTGCAATCAATTGGCCAAGTAGATCTAAATGGATTAGCTTTGATTTTTGTTGCAGTAATCTAGGAAATCAATAGTAATAGCGTTGGTATACTTTAAAAAGCTAATATTTTTTCTCATGTAGGATTCACTGATGATAATAAAGAATGGCTGAAACCAAAACAAAAGGTCAAATCTAGCCAAAAGAAAGATAAATCTGACGGTTCTGATTCTGAGCAAGATGATGAATCAGATGGAGAACAGGATTCAAATGAAGAAGGAGATATTGAAGAGAAAATTGAATCTGGCAAAGAAAAATATAAGGTAACTAATTTTTTAAGTAAAATGTAAAAATAAGTCGGAATTTATCACTAAATATATCGACGGAAGAAAGTGGAATTGTCGTAACTTGAAAAATCAAATTTTACATCAGAGTCAAAAAACTATTTCAAAAATTCCAATTTTTTTGTGTATAGTGCTAAAACTAAGCAAAAAACCAAGGTTGTATCAATGAAAAATTGAATTGTAGGAAAGCAAGACCGAACTATACCACACTATTCGAAGTGGTATTTTTTTATACAAAAATATGGTAAAAAGTGATTTAGTCAAAAATGTAAGTTATGACATTTTCGCTTTCTCCCGTCGATATTAAAATTTGTTTTTTACTATCTAAGAGTTATTATGACCAGTCTCAATTGGAAGAAGACCATATAAAAATTCATGTATTAGTACATAACATTACTGCAAATGATTTTTTATTTAAATTTGGCTATAACTCATCATTGTTTTATGATTGTCGTACTTACTTTACAGTCTTGGCATGTAATTACTACTGACATAAAATTAATATTAATTCTGAGATAATTTTAGTATGTAAGCAAATTTGCAAGTAACCTTTAGATAATATTTTAGGTTGGAACTCTTGATGATTTATTCCAAGATTCTGATCAGGAAAATGGTGAAGTTTCATCAGGAGATGAAGAAGATACAGATTCAGCAAAAGTGGCGTATAATTCTGATTCTAGTGCTGAAAAAGACAGTGACGGGAGTGATGATGATGATGATATGTTGCCTATTGAAAAAGCTAATGTAAAATTGAAGAAAAAACAAAAATTGGACAAGAAACTTGCTAATGAGGAAATGCAGTTGAATATTTCTAAACAAGACGTTTTTGCTTTCCCATCAGAAGAAGAATTGCGGAATCCCACTAGCCTTCAAGATGTCCATCAAAGAATTAAAGATGTTGTCACAGTTTTATCAAGCTTCTCCAGTTTAAAGGAAGAAGGAAGATCTAGATGTGAATATACTGATTTACTACTTAAAGACCTGTGCATGTATTACAGTTATAATGAGTTTTTAATGGAAGTCCTTATGCAGATATTTCCAGTTGAAGAGTTAGTAGAATTTTTAGAGGCGAGTGAAGTGGCGAGGCCAGTTACTATAAGAACTAATAGTCTTAAAACTAGAAGGCGAGATTTAGCTCAAGCTCTTATCAATAGGGGTGTGAATTTAGATCCAGTTGGCAAATGGAGTAAAGTTGGACTTGTTGTATACAGTTCAACAGTGCCAATTGGTGCTACACCCGAATATTTAGCAGGGCATTATATTTTGCAAGGAGCTTCAAGTTTCCTACCAGTCATGGCTTTGGCACCTCAGGAAAATGAAAGAATATTAGATATGTGTGCTGCCCCAGGTGGTAAAGCATCACATATTGCAGCGATTATGAAAAATACGGGAGCCTTGTTTGCTAATGATGCAAATAAAGAAAGGACAAAGGCTGTTGTAGGTAATTTCCACAGATTGGGAGTGGTCAATGCAGTAATATGTAATTATGATGGTCGACAATTCCCCGATGTTATTAAAGGTTTTGATAGAGTTTTATTGGATGCCCCCTGCACTGGAACAGGTGTTATTGCAAAAGATCCTAGTGTAAAGACTACAAAAGATCAGAAAGACATACAGAGGTGTTTTAATCTACAGAGACAACTCCTCTTAGCGGCTATAGATTGCTGTAATGCAAAATCAAGTACAGGGAGTTATATAGTGTATTCTACATGTTCTATACTACCAGAGGAGAATGAATGGGTAGTGAATTATGTATTGAAGAGAAGAAATGTGAAGTTAGTTCCAACAGGTTTAGACTTTGGCACTGAAGGATTTGTTAAGTACAGACATCACAGATTCCATCCATCATTAAAATTGACTAGAAGATTTTATCCTCATACTCATAACATGGACGGTTTCTTTGTGGCAAAACTAAAGAAATTTTCTAATGTTATTGTAAGTATACAGTGAACTCTTGTAATAATCAATAAGTAGCTTCTCAGACTACCATAAATAACAGATATAAACCATTACTTTGGTTTTTAATTTAAAAAATGGGGTTACCTAGGTTACGGAATAAGTAGATTGTAATGTTGTCAGATTTTAAACTCCATTTATTCATTTTTTGTACACTAAATTACAAGTTGTACATATCTGAAGTAGTTGATGTATTTTATTCTATCCCTTAAATTATTTATAATGTCATTGGCATTCTATTATATTGAAAAAAATTTTTTTTTTTAATTCATTCATACATTTTTTTATTCTATTTTTACTGTTGCTTAACCAAATTTGTTTTCTAGATACAAAACTGACCATTACTGTACATATATAGCAGTTATATTAATTTTCAATTGTTTTATTATTTCGATTTTTTTTTAATTATTTTAACAATCAGTCCTAATATTTCACATCTTGCCATAGCTGTCCAAGATAACTTACATACTTTTCTAAGTATACAAAATATCATTTCAACTGTGGAAATCCTAACTGGATAATGTGCAAGGATTTTAAAAGTGCATGTTACTTAACTAGCCTTTCTACTGTCGATTTTGTAATGCTCAAATATGGTCAGACAATCTTTCTACTTTCTTTTAATCTTATCAAGTTTATGTGAAATTCTGAACTTTTTAATAATCATGTTATTCACATACTTAAATTTGTCTAGCCTGAACCAGTAAAAGATGATGATGAAGAAGAAGAAACTGGAAATAAAGAGTCTGATGAGGTCAAAGAGAATGGTAATGTAGAGTCAGAAGATCAAAGTAAATTAGAAACTTTGAATAAAAAGAAACCAGTAAAAAGACCCGCGGAATCTAAAAGCGGAGCTGAATCACAACCACAGAAGAAGGTTAAATCTGACACAGGAAACAGGTAACTCGTAGTCTATGTAATATCTCTACATATAATAAGACTGTAAATGTAACGTGTCTGTACTTTTTAGATTCTTGTAAAAAAAATTGTTGCAGGTGTCTAGGGATAAGTAATAAAATACATTTAAATCATTTTTAGAAGTGACTGTCTGTCTGTGTGTTTGTTTGTATGAACACGCATCGCTGCTAAAGTACTGCTTTCATGATAAAACCTTTTCAAGAAAATCATAAAGTATATGTTCAAGTAATATTTAGTTTTTGTTTCATTAAAATCGGTTCTGTCTATCAGAAGTGATGGGTTTTGGGAAAAATAACGCACGATTGTAGCAAAATAAACAGATTTAATACGAGCACAATGACACAGTGTGAAGTAGTGAACAAAGAGGAAAAGTGACATCTACATTGAATGGTAAAGCGGCCAAAATTGAAAGTTTCCATTACATAGCAAAGTGGCGCCACCTGACATCATCATAACATTTGACATTCTTAACTAGTTTGGTTTATATTATTCTAACAAGATTTTTGCAAGAGTTTAGAAAGAAAGTTTGTATGCAATAAATTGTAATTTTAATGACGACGCGACTTAAGTACAAGACAAAAGTAGATGGTAATTAGACTTCATTCATTCAGATGACTTTATTAGTCACTGTTTTGTACATCAAGTTCCACGCGGTTATAGTCGCGAGCAGAGCTAGTTTATTATAAAAACTATTTCATTTAAGTTTGTATCTTTATCAAGTACTATTTTTGCTCACGGCTTCTCTTGCGTTAATGTATATTTGATCTATTCATTGGGAACAAATTTATTTTTTTGGATTATAGGGTAGCCTATATTTTTTTCTATACCCCTACCAACATGTATGCAAAATATTATGTACTGTACTGTAAATTAGTTGAATATTTAGGATTGCAAGTGTAACAAACACATTTTCTCATTTATATTATTAGGATTTTGTTTGGGGAACCCTATTTTATTTAAAATAAATGTAGCCTAATTTATTCCAAACAATATCAGCTTTCTTTGAGTGAAAGTTCTGTAAAAATAAATCCAACCATTCCAGAGTGAAGGCGGAACAAACAGACCTCAATTTTATTGTTTTTTATTATGTGTGCTATGAATACTTTCATATCCAGTTAGTAAACAGCTGTTACATTACAGGGATCCTACTTCAATTTTATCTATTTGTATCGATAATAGGATATAAGTATCTTATGTTAAAAAGAGAATTTTGACATGGCAAGTATCATACATTCAAAAGGCTGAAATACAGATATAGATATAAAAATAGCATTATAAAAGTGTATTTTTATTTCGTTTTTTAGTTCCGAAAAGAGTGAGGTTCAAGCTAAGAATGAGAATCAAAAGAAGAAAAAGAATCGCAAAAAGAAGAAAAAGGGTAAACAAAACAGCTCTGTCGATACAACTAAAGCAAATGATGGTACAGTTCAAAACAATTCTGAAGTTAAAAAGAAAGGAAATAAAACCACAGTTTCTCCAAATAAAAACAAGGATTCCACATTACCCAAACAGAACACAAATAAAAATGTCAATAAGAAAAACAAAGGGCCTGCGAAAGTCGCTCCTATGAAAAAAGAAAATGACGTGAAGATTACTGAAAATGTAGAAAAGATAGTTTCAAAGAAGCTGAAAAATAAGTTAAAGAAAAAGAAGAAAAAAGTCGGCGAAATAAATCCAAGCGGAAAACAAAAAAATAAGAAAAATAACAAGTGACATGTTATTACATTATAACTTTTATAATAAAATGAATTTATTCCCATTTCATTTCAATTATTTTCAATAATATACACACATATACATGAGGTATATAATTTTGTGTTGGACTGTTTATATTTTTTAAATGTTTAAATTGGAAACCGTGTAAAGTATGTAACTTTGGAGATTTTTTATACACATTAGATTCAAGTTTGTATGCAATATGTATACAGTAGTAGTAGTTGATGACGTCACACTTTTCTGATGTTAAAGTTTTTAAATAATCATTTTAAAAAAACGTTGGTAATTAATGCACTCTTCAATAACATACCAGCATTTGTCCGCGTGAAATAGTTTCTTTGGGCTAACGCCAACACGCAGCGGAAGCTCTAAAAAGCGTAAAAACCTCTAATGAAAAATCGGATCAGTAGTTTCTGAGGTTAGCGCGATCAAGCAAACAAACCCTCCAGCTTTCTAACATTGGTATAGATTTCTATTGAAATCAAATGATAATTGCATCAACTTCGAATGAGTGACATCACAACGTAACTGAATGCACTATGTACATTAAAAAAAATGCCATAAATCTCGGGTAATGCATTTTTAAAATAAAATATAGTAAATAACATAGTTACTTTATTACAATTACTTTATTAAGTTTTTAAGACGTTTAGATAATACAAAGAACTACAGTAAACTATTTTCGTAGTTTTATCGTATGGAAGTGGTTGTTGGATAGGACGCATTTTGCTCGTAAAGTTAATTTACTTTCTGAGGATAACACAAAAAACGTAAATTTTGAGTGACTTCTTTTTTTGATCAACATTCAATAATGACAACCAATTAAAATATATCTTTTAACATTTATATAAACCACTAAACTGAGCAGGTTCCTAAAACTTAAAGTGCATAATCTTTCTGCAAGCCGATTTTTAATTAAATAAGACTTTAAGCTACACTTAAGCCAGTACATATGACAAATCGTGTACTTAGTGATTTAGGAGATTAAGAGTGTCAAACAAACGGATAAAATAACCTTTTTGTATTCTGGTTGTACTTTCTATATGACTCACAATCAACTTTTGATAAATGAAGTGTATTTTTTTCTGATTTTAACCGATTGTATCTTAACTTAAGGGACCCAACATTTTTTTCGTTATAAAGAATTTGCAACATCTTTTTCTCCCTTTTCTATTACCCGTGTATCAAAAAAACTTTTTTGTCAACGCATAACGCTTGTATTTTACTGGCCATGTTAAAAGTTTCAAAGGTGGTTAACTTTTAAGAGGAAGGTGCCTGGTGTATGTACTAACTGAGGCCTATATTTTCTAGAGACAATACAATCCAAGAGTATTTAGTTGTCCAAGAGTAGTGTTCTTGACAATTAATTAAAACAAATGTAAGAAAGTCGTTTGTTTCCTCGAGTGTCTCTCTTAGAAATTTTAGAAGCTTTTAAAAGACTTTAGTCGAATCTTTTTAAACTGATAACGTGAACCATAATATTAATAATACTCTAAATATTTACTTATTACGCCTAAATTATGACCGTATTTCTTCATAGATAATAGAGAATGGCCATTGTGCTCTAAAGAGTGTTGTGATGTAAACAAACAAAATTTCTACATTGTAGGAATTTTTCCGTAATACGCTTACGTAATAAGTTCCGAATTTATCCGTTTACGTTATAAAGTTTGTATTTTGAATGTATAGAAGAGACAATTCTGTATTTTTTTTTATAATATAGAAGAATATCATTCTACCTATAATAAATATATATAGGTTACATAGTGGTTTTCATATCAAAATGAAGTAAAAATATTGAACTTGTGAACATCGATATACTAGGTGAATGTTTAAAGGTTGACACTGTTCAATCGTGCGGTAGTTCATGGTCACATTTAACATATAAAATAATAATATCAAAACAAATCCTAATACATAACAAAGGGAACCTTAGTTAAAGTTTGTTCTAAAACTTTTAAAAGCATGGGATCGGTAATTTTAGACGTAAAAAAATCACACCTAGGTTCAATGAGCAAAATTGAAGGGGCGCTTTGCATGGTTATTTTAATCGTTGCGTAACTGCTTATTGTCGGAATGTCGCGCGGTCGAATAGAGAGAACCGGGGCGCGTCTCGGAGTGCGCGGCACTGCGTGATTAACCGCTTCGATATCTATTACAATAGTTAGTCTATGCGTAAATCATCTGATGTTGAGTGTATATCAGTTTTGCGTTTCTCGAGATAAGTAGGTCTCACTTATTTTTTTTATCGATTTAGAATCAGAAACGACCACTCAGTAGCCCCTGAGAATATTGCAACTCTTTAACCATTCAGCCGGTATAAAAGATATAATATATTAAAATACTTCATGTTGGTTTAAGAGCTACATAATCTATTTTACAAATATTGCTAAAAACTTTATGTATTAGGTACATTTCAAAGTTCATTATTTTTGGCCGCTCTGAATATAGCCGTAACTTCGGGCTTGCACGTAATATAGTTAAAAGTTTAATACAAAACAAAGTTAAAATAATATAAGGACTAAAGATTGGAATTTATTTATCTTTAAGTTGTCTCAATGTTATACACATAATAAAATATGTTACGATTTTGAAGTTACACTTCTTTTGGCGCGTTAGGGAAAAATGATGAGAGTAAATTTTTAAGATGTGCGCGCACACCGTCACGAAAAACCGACACCCTGAAGTTAGCTATAGTCAACATTTTGTTTCTTTGTATTTGTTGTTTGTATTTCTTTGTATTAAAACTTTTAATGTATTAAATGCCTACCTTTTTTCTATTGTTAGTGTTGTTTTTTCTACAAACGTAGAATAAGGCGAAAGATAAAATTTTTGAAAAGATTTTTATCTTGTTACGCCAAAGAAGTATAACTTCTAATGCGTGTACATAAGTACGCACACACTTTTTTTTGTACATAATGTCTGTCTGTCTGTTTGTATGAACACGCATCACTGCTAAAGTACTGAGTTCACAATAACCGGGTGGTGAAGCCGTTAAGACCTATCTAGGACAATAGCATAGTCAGTTCGAGAAAAAAAAGCGTCTGTCTGTCTGTTCGCGATAAACACAAATACTACTAAACGGATTTTCATGCAATTTTAATTAGTAGATAGAGTTTTTTTTTTCTAACTGACTATGCTATTGACCTACCAAGGTCTTAACAGTTTCACCGGACTTCTAAGGCGAGCACTTAAGGCACTCAGCCGATTTTATTTGACAACTAGCTCAAGGGTGCACGGCAGACCTCGGCTTGGGCTGTTGCCTGATACATGCAATTCGCGACTTATCTGAGCTAACCTAAGCTAAGCTAACTATTCATACATATATGAGTTGTTGAAACATATATGTGTACCAAGCATACATACCACAACTCTTATATATATTTGGTATCGAATAATTTTGTAAACTATTTCAGTTTGATAAAGGAAAAAATAAAACCCTTCCACTTAAATGTGTAAGCGTTTATGTGAGCACGTGTGTGGGGTGGTATTTGTAATGTTGTCGCAGTGATGTAAGATTTTGTGTCACTGTATCGCGCGACCAGCGCACTCGAGGGCTCCACGCCGAGGGAACGGACCTAGGCTTGAGCCGCTGTCGAGCCCCCTCTGTTAAAGCCCCTAATCTGTTAAAGTAGTAGATAGAGTGATTCACGAGAAAGGTTTACGAATGTAATTTGTCAAGATTTTTTTTAATTATCAGAGCTGGACCGCCGGTACCGCCGGGACCGCTAGTATTAGGTATATAACGTGAACTTTAGAAATATTTTTACTTCTTATAACCTTATAAACGATAACTCTGTTATAATCATAACATATTTAAAATTAAATACTAATAATATCGATTTTAGATAGGAATGGAAACAAGTGTTTTTTTTTACCTCGAACTGACTACGCTATTGACCTGGCAAGGTCTTTACAGCTTCACCGGACTACTAAGGCGAGCGGTTAAGGCACTCAGCCGATTTTATTTTTAGGTAATACGCTCAAGGGTGCTCGGCACACCTCGGCTTGGGTTGTTACCTGAGAAAAAGGAAACAAGTGAGGTTCTGTGATTCTAATTTTCGTATAGAGAATTAAAGTGCACTATTATAAAAGTAAACTATAATGAAAGGATTAAAGAGAGGTTTTTCAAATTTGTTTCTCTATTAATAATTCTACTCGCATACAAGCTGATAATGTTCGGGTAACATATAAGTCTTCCTCGTCCTAAATAAAAGCGTTTGCTGTCCTGCATTGGAGTCATCTCATTGTGTGTATTGGACTGATACAATTGGTTGTCGCTAAACGTTTAGTTCCTGACGGCAAATATTGAGTTGGCCTGCATTATCGGAATTTTATTACATTCCTGTTTATTATTATTATGATCGAATGAGTGATTTCCGCTTACGACAAATAGTTACTTACATATTTCGTTTATTTCTATAATCCAACTAACTTTTTTCTATTAATTTATAGATGGTTATGCTGTAGTAATCTATACTAATATTATAAATAGGTAAAGTTTATGACGTTGTAGGGGGTAATCTCTGGAACTGCTGGTACAATTTGAAAAAATATTTTTGTGTTATATAGCTCATTTATCGAGGAAGGCTATATATCATCACGCTAAGACCAATAGGAACGGAGAAAATGTAGAATGTAGTAGCAGGAATGTAGAATGTTTCAAAATCGGGTATTTTTTTCCACTTGAGAGCTTTCGCTGCGTGTTAACGTTAGCCCAGAGTATCTATTCCATGCGGGCGAAGTCGCGGGCAGAGGCTAGTACGGGATAAAAACGGAATTTATAATCAGTAAAAGATCAATTTTCGCGGTCATTGATATGTGTATTTTTTAATTGGTTAATTAGTAAAGTATTTTGACCAAGATGCCTTTTCAGGACCTAATTTTAATAAAGCATTTTTGATTCTTCCTTTTGTTTGATTATGTTACTTGATGTCTGAGTATTTTTAAAGGTTATTTATACGTAAACCTAATAAATAAATGAATAGCGAATACTTACGAATAGTTGGATGGTTGAGTCTATCAATGGATGGATAAACGATTAAATGAGTAGGTAAATAAACTTTCAGTCATTCTGATCACATCTTCCAAGTAGCGCCATCATGTTGTAGTGCCACCACGGCGGTGACTTCACTTTTCTTGACACGGCTAATTCTCTAGTTTTTCTTTTCTATAATTTATACCTATATCTCGAATAATATAATCTGTACTGTTACATTTCAAGTTCATTAGCGGTATCGGTACAAATATACGCAGTAGGATCGGAAACTTCCCCTATGTAAAAGTTCCTAAATAACTTTTTCTGCTGATGAGATGAGTTAGTAATCTCGTTACTGATTCTTTGTAAGGACAAGATATAATTTTGTATATTCAGTACTTTGATAAATCGAAGCAAGAGATAGACGTAAATATTTCTATCCAGAGCAAAAAATAATTAATTTCTTAATTATAAGGTCTTTTTACAGCTTAACTCCCACAGAAAAGGTTAATAATATGCAATCTAGAACAAACCCTTATAAAGTTGTGTAACTAAAAATTTTGTACCAATTTCCGAAAAAAAATGTACAGATTTTGACGTCACTTTTACTGGCAGATAGAGAAGTTCGTAGAGTATAATAAAGACTGTATTACGCTTTCCCGTAGGAGGTAAGCAGTATTTATAAAGACAGAAGTAACACAATACGATAAACGGGTGAAATATCAATGATAGAATTACAACTAAAACTACAATTACATTACAACTAGTTCACAAATAATTCAGACAAAAAAAACCCATGCTCACGAAATCGCGAGTACCAGATAGTAAGTAAATAAAAAAAATTGAAATTAAATAAAAATCTTTCAACATGGTACTTTAAATTGAATAAAATATATATATATATATATATATTATACGTTAACCTATGAAATTATTACGCTTATAATTGGGACGCGCGAAGTGAGTCACCAACGAGTTTTACACGATGGTCACGATTTGACCAGATTTATTTTTATATATTTCATAGGTTAGATTTTGTTTAAAGTTAGACTGTAATATCGTCTGATTTTAAGTAACGATGTGGCTCTAAGTGATAGTTAATACTAACCCTAAAAAAAGTTTCTAGTGCAGCCGCCAGAACACGTTTATATTGGTGAATATTTAGGATGGTAGATAGACGAATTTTAGGAAATAACTTACTACCATGCTATCGTTTTATTAAGACATTTTTCTTTACCGAAAACTCAGCTTAATTGTTTAGCAAGTACATTAAAAATTATCACAACAACAACAAATTATCATCATTGTTCCATAAGCGGTTGCAGTCAGCTTGGGAGTCTCCAGATTATAATATAAAAACTACCTAAATAATTTCCATTCATAACAGTTATTACAATCGAATGAAATCTATCGATATATTTACTAGATAACAACAATTAATTAGTTAAAATAGATATAGAAAGTGTAAAAACCAGAGCACTGGTTGTTAGATAATGCATCGTAAATAAAACATTTTCCCACGGCGTGTGGAGATGTTGGACGTTTACGTTACAGGATAAATCAAACGGGATGGGAGCTTTTCCGACATCGGCCGGGGCGGTACCGCTGCTACGGCGTAGCTCAGCGACTTAATGAAAAGCGCGGCCCGCGCAGCCCCCTGCCTCCCTCCCCCCGCCCCCAACGCTCGGAGGCTGCCGGCAGTTGTCCGCGAACCGTGCTCTAGGCGTTACACGTACGGCATACACGCTCCTATCTCGCATACACTACTCACAATTCACCGTACAACTAGAAATAAACACCGGCTAACGACGAAACATAGTAACGGTATCTAATTTCCAAAATTAAGTGCAAGTTTCATACATGAAATTGTGTTGCGGACGAGTTGACCGGATGTCGCTGAAATGGAGGCAGGAAGCGGGTCCCGGATAGTAGGGTGGGACGCGGCTTTGTTCGACGTACTACGCCCGTGGAGGCTGCGACGCGCAGCATCCGCTCTAGTCGTGTTCACTCACGGACTCCTCTGTATCTACCTGCGTAACTATGTACTTACAATAATAGCTACCTACTCTGGGTCGGATGCTCGGATATGTGCAATTTATATTTCCTCTTTGTAGATCAAGCGTTGAATTTAGTTAATAGTGAGATCTATGGGTTTATATCACGTGTACATTAAAACTTTGTTTTTGTTCCCATGTTATGCGTGTTAGTTCGTTATATTACGGCGCTGATTTATGATAAATGACACAATTGAATTTAAACATATACGATTGAAAATTTTATATTTACGAAATTCAAGCATTTTAACCGTGTGGTTACTTCATACATTGTACAGCATAGGTATAATACATTATTACACTGCAAAACCGACTCAGCTGACATAACATAAGTAATAGTGCAAAGAAACTCATTTAGCTTGCAGAAATTATGAAAAACCAGTGTAATAAATTTCGCTCATTAACTTGAACAATCACAGAGTGCATGCAGTACCTATATTCCTAACTATTTCACTACCGACATACTGTTTCAAATTATTTGTATAATCGAAAAATTGATAAGCAATTGAGTCGTTACATTTTAAAATGAGCTAAATCCATAACGTATATAATAACATAATATAACGTGTTTAATTTTTTAAATTTTTCCTATTTTTTATACACGGAGAGCGAAGTTCAGATTTTATTGACTATAAGGTTTTTGGTGTTTTTTTTACGATCTTCGTCTTTTACATGTATAGAATTTGAAGATTTCGAAAAGTAATTCAAAATATTAGAAACGGCTAAAATTGAATTTAGCTTATTTGGAAATGTAACGACTCATTTATTAAAACACTACCGTATTTCAAAATATAGATTAATCATCGAAAACACATTGAAATCTATATATTTATATTGAGAATCGTGAATAGGATAAAGATACTTTGTTACGCTTTAATATTCATGAAAAAATATCCGTCAAGATTAATTATAAAGTAAGTGTCCGTCCCGGCTCCGCACGCGTGTACTAACGATAAAAAAAATGAGACCAAATTTTCCCTTTACAGTACTACTATGTAAGCAAATTAAATGGCAATTGAACAACTGATCGTCAATCTGTCAATTTCGACAATATTTTTAATGGACATTTTTAACCAAAATTTTTCAATAATTTTCTTTTATACAAATCGTATCCTGACAATTACAGGCAACCAAAAAAAAATTAGCAAAATAAGTTCAGCCGCTATGAAGTGATACGTTTACATACATTCGTTAATTGATTTTTTATATATAAATGTGGTTATTTTTGAGGTACAACAATTCTTAAAAATTATCATTCCAGATAATCCCATTTTAATGCACAGAGAGAAAAGGTATAACGACCACTAAAATTGTCTGTGAAGCACAAACGCACGACGACACAAGTATCTAAAACAATATAATATTACTTGTAATGTTATCACATAAAAATGTTATAAACAAGACTTAGTAAACCAGTTGTATTTTTACAAAGTAATTGTTAGTTCTGCGCATCTGCTAATTATTGTCTCATAATATAAACATGTACTACCCAGAGGTCTGATCAAACGCTTTGAAGATACCTGTGTAATTTTAGCCATCTAAAGTTTAGTGAAAGGATTAGTAAATAGCGTAAGGTAATTACATTGCAGAGTCTCCACATGTAAACGTTTTTGTTTCTAAATGATTAAATTTTGTTTGAAACGATTCACCGTACGTAAGTGCGTATTTAACTCAATGGTATACACAACTTTCGCTTGAGCTCGACTTGCTCGTTCTACCGATCATAAACGGTATTACGTAATGTATCAATTACCTAGGAAATCTACTGAACGACGGGAATATACGATTTGCATATATAGGTTGCATTGGTGTTTTCTATCAACGCAGTCTTAGAAATACCTTTTTAAATTTTGTCATAGGTTTATTGTTTCATTTAACAAATTATTTAGATTTGAATAGTGTATAGTCCCATTCAAGTCGAACTAAAATTATCGAATATTGGTACTGTAACCGGTAAATAATTATTAAAATGAATTTTATACTAATAATATTCTACTACGACAGTGGTAGACAGGTCGCGGTTCGTGAGCCGTATGCGGCGGCTCTTTCTCTCCTTCACTATGGCTCTTCCAAAAAATGCTTAGTGCAGACACGAAATATTATTTATTAACTTGCCTTATAAGAGACAAGTTATTTTTGAAACGCAAGCCTACTAAATAAAAGCACATATTAAAATGCAACAATAGCACGATCGCTCGCAAAAATACTTATTTAGCAATGGTAAGCTCGACAGTGTCTTTAATCGTAATTATTTCGATAAAATATATCTACTTAAGTACAGTTTAAGAAAAGGAAGGTCTTTGAATAAATTTAAATTTTGCATTGTTTATATTTGACTATTTTGGATGACGGGTTTGCCGACCACTGCTATAGACGATGTGGGAACAGTAAAATTACGAGCTGTTATTTTTGCAGAATATATAATTCCTTACACGTAGTACTTTCACAACACACACACACACTTCCAATCTGTTGCAATTCCAAGTAAGTAAACGTTTATTGATAAATTATATATACGTGTCATTCTCCCTAAATTTGTATTCTATAGCGGTTCTATTAGTAAGATGCATTGCTCGTGTTGAAATTCTTATGTCTCTTGCATTCAATACTTTATTTGGATCTAATCCAAGTTGTCTATAGAGTAGAAATAAATAAAATTGAAGTGTCTGTCTGTAATGTATAAATAACAACATTGTACTTAATGCACATGAAACTATTGTATATAAGGTATTTATACCAAAAAAACATTTTTTGAATATTTATCATTCTATTTGTTCCAGTTAATCTCCAAAACGGTTGGAACATTTTAACAGGAACACATGGTTTAGATAAATGTACTGTACGATAAGTTTTTTAATATTCTAACATTTCAGTTTACTAAAGTCAACGAAACTTCGCAAATTTTCTCACACAAATAACTTTTATGTTACGCGTAATTTTCTTAAATATCTTTTAAGATGTTCCTTGAATTGATATACTGTAAAGGGCAATTTTGATCTGCATTAGATCGAGAAGATAAGTAATGTGACAAATCGGGTAATTATTAATATTATATTGGTCAAGGAAATCATTATTGTTTAAAGTTACTGCGGTTTATACTTACGAGATTTTTTTTCCGAACTGACTACGCTATTAACCTACCTAGCAAGGCCTTAAAAGCTTCACCGGACTACAGTCCTTAAAAAGATATATATTTACGGATGTTCCATAGGCCTTTGTAGGAGCTCAGGTTGGATCAGGGAGCGTAATATTTAAACTCGGAGTGCGTTATAAATATTGATTACTATACCTATAGTGGGAATTTTTTTTTTCAATTGTTTGATTGACATCTTCGTTATAAAATAAACTAACGCGTTTTAACTAGTTCCGTAAAAGATGATATTCGCGAGTCATAGAAATATATCCATTTAAGAAGTATAATTCCATGGTACATTATTTTTGTTTATATCGTAATGTTTGGACAGAGTTAGCGGTATAAGCGCCCGAAAAAAATCTCTACAAATTTCTACACATAAAAAGATAAATGATTAAAATACCATGATTTTTTCTCCTTTATATAACTCTGTGTTTAAAACTTCCAAAAAATATTCTCTTAATTATAGTGGAAATCGTAACAAAATCCGCTCCCTAGTTTGGATGAATTAAACAAACAAACAGACAGACGGAAGAAGCGACTCTGTTTTGTAATACTTATTGGTCTACTTATTACACGTGTTATAAACATAGTATTTCATAACCGTGTTACCCAAGGTAGAATCTAGCAACGTATGTGAGCCCACCCCAGCAGCGATTTGAGGCCGCAATAAATTGTCCTCTTCCTCACAGTCGGTCATAGTATTATTGACCTTATGGTACTACAAATAAAAATTAATAATTCTTAACAAGTTTGGAATAGGAGTTGCATGTATGCAGGATGATGAATTGCAGTTGGTCGTGGGTTACGTCGATTGTATAATAAATACATCGTACTAACGTCCGACTGCGACTTCATGCGTATTGATTTACAATAGTAAGCATAGTAATAATAAGAAATAGGTTAGCGTCACTAGTGACGATTTGCAATAAAATGGGTAGTCCAAAAAGTTTTTCCATGAAAAAAAAGCAAATGCGCCAAATATCATGCTGACTCATCAAAAAATATTGCAGTTATAATTGATATTGTATAATATAATCTATAATCGCAACATATTATAAAACAGAGTCTTCTGCCACATCTATCTCTCTGTCTGCCTGTCTGTTCGCTATAA
This sequence comes from Antheraea yamamai, assembly GCA_036509395.1. Lineage (NCBI taxonomy): Eukaryota > Metazoa > Arthropoda > Insecta > Lepidoptera > Saturniidae > Antheraea > Antheraea yamamai. Next base: position 8,925,144 of record AP028433.1, read on the forward strand.
ACTCAAAAACTCCTGAACGGATTTTCATGCGGTTTTCGCCAGTATGTAAAGTGCTTCATGAGGAAGGTTTGGGTATATAATTTGTCAAGGTTTTTTTATTATCAGGGCGGAACAATGTCCGTTGGGCCTGCTAGTTCTATATAAAATAATATTGAAGTGTTTCTTGAATGTAAAAAGCTTTTTTGTAAATGCCTATGAACGTATAACAATTAAGGTTCTATTAGTTTTACGGTATTGATAACAAAAAAGAACAATTTTTATATTTTTTTGTCTGTTCCACTGTTGGATCCGACTAATCTCCGAAACGTTGGACCGACTTTCACTGACAGATAGTTCATATTATAAGGAGTAACTTAGGCTATATTTATTTTAGGGCAAAAAAATAGGATTCCGTGTAAATATAATGAACCAATGAAGCAGTGACAGTGTGCTTCTCACACGCATGTTTACACTGTGCAAAATTTTATTACTAAATACCACGCGGACGAATTCGCAAGTAACATCTAGTTAGAGTAAATAAAATTTTACGAATTTTGATTTATTACTTATTTACTTCTGCATAATAACTGTAACTTAGCCGAAAGAATTATGCATTTTCTGAAATAAAAATTAGAAATATAATATTTCCACGAAAACACGATGTTGAATGGTAGTGGTATTTAATGTGGTTCACGGTTTGTGTTTACGGCACTTTTGATAACCGAAATTAACTCTTCATCGCCACCTTACTCATAGTATTGATTTCAGTTAAGTTTTCAATGCATTCGAAGTAAATGGCTCTATTGTGAATAGTTTTTAGGACGTATATAAAACTCACAGTTACATAATAATTCTATTCAGCTTTTCAAGTGCAAGTGGCATAAAAGAAATATAATATGATTATAGATATAAAATTCATTATTACTTTTAAGATTAAATGTATCTATTTAACATTATGCCGTATATTATTGAGGTATGTAGAGATGCATAAACACTTTTGCTTATTCTTGCAAACACCTTACTTTCTTTAGATTAATCCAGACTGGCTCCTTTTTTTAACATGAGTCTTCACATTTTAACTATGATTAGACTTTTGTATTTAACCCGCAATAGTCAGTTATATACATAACACATATATAATACATTTTATATTTTTTATCATTTTTCCATCATTGATAATTGCACTCGTCCAAACCAAGTCCTACCTTTGATTGTCACGTTCACACACTCTTGGGGGCCATACATTCCTGATACTTCTATTTTATTTAAATTACTAATGCAGTTTTACTTATGTAACTAACACTCTACACATAGTGATGATATATTACGTCTTTACAGCAATCATAGTAGCTAATATTACAAATGCGTATGTAATTTTGTTTGTTTATTTGTCTGTTAAGTTTGCACTTGCTTAACTACTTAACCGATCATAACGAAATTTTTCATAAACTTTGTCAGGGGTGCAGAATAGGACATAGGAATCCAGGAATAACTACTATCTCAGAGAGATAGGCAGTCTACATTACAGCGAGCGAAGCCGCGGGAACAAGCTACTCTTATATATAATCGTTAAAGAATAAATCATATTAATTGCTTTATTGTTTCGTCCTAGATAAGTCAATAACTAGATAGTTACCCCGAAGTAAAACAAATGTTAACAATATAAAACTTAAATAAACTTGGGAATTCGAATCTTCTTTTTAATAGTTAGTTAATTCAAGCCCAGGTTTAAAAAGGCTCTCGTACTTACCGATAACCATAAAACACCAACTTTGTCCAAATTCCAAGTCTCAACGAGAAAAAGTTTTTCTATTAGCGTTTAAATTTTAAGAAGGGGTACAATTTCCGCAGCTCTAGCAACGGATACTTGCGAATCGGTTCTTTTATTATTGCAACTGTAAGGATAATACTCGTAGTATCTGGTAGGCGTATATTACACAAGTGGGGCGACCACGCGGCCTTGTTTTTAGGTCCTGGGAAGTGTCTATCCAATTTGTTACGATTGAATAAATAGGCCGACTATGATTTAAAGTTAAAATTGCAACAGTTAACGTAGGTGTTGGTGTTATAGATCTTTTCAATTGTAATGGGAGTATTTGAATTCTTTCAAGAAGTTTACTCCCTGAACTTTGTGTAGTTATTGGTTATATAATTAATTTCCTGCATATTATCGCCAATTCTAATTTTGTCCAAACATATTTTATAATTTCTGTTTAAAGTAGGTACTATATTACAAAGTCGTGGTGGATTGATCGGTGCAGTGTTAATTCTATGTTCGCAGTTTCGAACCAGGGCATGTACCAACGAATTTCACGGAATTTGCATATAGTTACTAATTGAAATTGGTAACTATACCGGCTGACAGTGAAAGAGAACATCGTGAGGAAACTTCAACCAGATAAATGTTCTTGTAGTGCCACCGAATGTGGAAAGATATAGAACTATGGATTTCTTCGAGTTTGAAATTGCGAATACGTCGTGGGCTAGCGTGGTATTTATGCCCATATCTTCCTTCGGGAGAAAGTTATTGGCCTTGCACACTATTATGCTGCACTCTTGGCGTTTGATGTGATGACATAAAAATATATTAATTCTCACGGCTGAGAAATTATTATCTGTTAATAATAAACGGAGTAGGTACTGTTTTTTAGAAAAGAGAAATAAAGTATAATTGTCTAAAATATGCCCTTTTTTATTAATTTCTTGAAACTCAAACCTAAGGGGATGACATGTGGTGACAAAATTTGCACGGGAAATAATATCTTGGTTCAGAAGTATTTAAAGTTTTGTATTAAAACTGTTCGATATAGCTAATGAGACACATACTTACGCATTTTATAAATTCAACTACTAAAAGGAGACGTTATAAAGATTTAAAAAAATCTACTCAGATTTAATTGAATATGATAGTTATGATACAAAAGTAGTCAATATAAAGAATGGTATAGTTTATATGGGAAATAATACTTTTTCTGTAAAATTTTATCTGTGTGACCTGTTTTACAGTGTTTTTAATAGGAACCTGATGATCTTAGTTCCACACATTATAACCATTAATTTGGTAAAATGTGTTTTATTTGAAAATGCATAAGTATGATAGTCCATAATAAACTGCAATTTGTACGACTCGGCGGTTTCATTAAACGTGCAGTCATACACTTGAGAGTCCTGTCCTCATTTCGCGGAGACTCTTTGACTCCGTGACTTTACAAGATCTCTAGGAGTGCGCAGTGAACTAACAGTAACCGTGTCATCTTCTGTCTTTCAAACATTTTTTCAACTTCAACTTCAACATTTAAATAATGGCGTCTCGTAGATACGAATTCTGCCAGTGTCAAGTTAATCATGGGAGATTCAATTTATAGGTAGTATTAAAATTTTAATATTAATTGTATAATTTTGCTCTTCCAGATTAGGCCAGTGTAATATATCCAAGGGCAAGTACAATAGATATTATGTGTTTAATTTTGTTACTAGTTATAAAATTGGCCAGAGTATAGACAAACGGAGAAAACACATATAAAAGCAAAGATTTAAAATCAGAAGGACGGGCTATACTGTCAGGCAAAATATCATACAAGGAATATACAAGATTAGGACAATTGAAGAAGATGTGTTCTGTGTGATGTGCCATCTTCTAGCCCACATTCACATATTGAGTTGTCCCTGATTCTGAGCTTTGCAAGGTGGACTGGAGAACACACGTGACCTATCCTCAGTCTACAGATAGTAGATGCAGCAAATTTACAACAGTCACGATACTTATAGAATCATGGCTTACTCGGGATATTATCTTGAATGGAAGCATATGATTTGCCTTTAATTTGTTTGGATACATTCCAGTTTGAGGTCCAGATCAGTTTTGGCTACGGAACATAAATCCTGAACATAGGCAAACATTTTTTTGTGGTTTTAATTGTGTGCCAGTGAAATCAACATTAAATTGAGTTACCGCTGCTCTTTTTCATATTGTTAGTAAAGCAGAAGAAAAAACTAAACTTTATTAGATATCACTAGATGAATAATAGACGGTAAAAGTGAACTATAAAGCGATCTATAATTTAAGTCTTTAATAAACTTAATATCATAAATTATTTGCAATTCTTATTTAATCATTCACTACACTATGTTTGAGTCCGTTTTGTGCTGACGATCTCAATTATGAATTATGCCATTCATCATTATTTCGTATATGCAAACACTGAATATTTTTAATTATGACATTTGATAGAAATTACCTCTGCGATTCGCAGTTTTCAAATGCTAACGAATAATAAACTTTAACGACTTTGGTATTTAATACAAATTTAATCTTCCTAACTTCAACACGTTACTTTAAAATATGAATAGGAGTGGATGATATAAGCTATTTTTATATCCTCTGTGGGTTTTATCTTTGACTACCATTTCAACTGATGTTAAATGACATTGTAAGATGGGAAACACGGTTAACATGGAGAGGCACTGGTACTTAAGAGCAGATACGACAGCGTTTCATCTTGAGAGTGCTAGCTAACCAGAGGGATATTAGAAAAAGCTACCGGATTATTGTTTCATCACAATCATGAACCCGTTACCCGAACTCGTTATCATTGAATTAATGTATATTATGCATAACAGATAATGTATATTATATATCCTACAGGAATCAAAGTACACAGTAGTCCCACAATATTGGTTAATTTGTTTGCGTCCGAACTCCGAAAAAGGTAACACACCGCCCTCCAGGGACTGACCCGGGGCAAATAACCTTAGCTCGGTGCTTGTATCTGTATATATATCACTCTCCCGAACATATTCCGAGGTGATATACCAAAGGAGTTATTTTAGAACATTTTTACATTCTACTTTATGTAGCACTCAGAATATAAATTAATATAAAATATTGTATTATGAAAATTAAAGGGACCCTTGAGGTAACGTGAGCATAATATTTGAAGCGATGATATATTATAGTTTAGATATAATATGCTGCGTTGAAAAACGTGGTATCGCACTTGCAAGGAACCTGAACTTTTGGTCATTATCAGTATGTTCCGGGTGAGGGGCCGTTCAAGTATCTACGTAAACAGATATTTTGTAATATCTGACCGCACAGTACAGTGGTTTGTCTCCCCACTGGAGGTCGGACGCAAGACACTAAAAATATTAAAGTTGTAATTTAATAAAAAGCAATAAATATGAATCAGACGTCGTTTTAGACAGAACTTATAGTTTAAGAGTAAAACCAATTTGAATATGCAAATATGTATGCGACACTGAAAACAGTTTTATTCGATCTACTCTTAAACTATAAGTCCGAAGTAAAAAGTGTATTGATGTATTTGTATCTATTTTTATTAAAGGAATCGAACAGCGTTTAAACTTTTGTAAAATTACGGCTTTAATAGGTGACCTACGACCGAACACTATCGAGATAAACCATTGTGCACCCCCTCCCTCTGATCAGCAAAAGTAAGCTGTACTCTTACCCCCCTCGCCCCCCCCCCCCCCTATGCTAACGTAATTATTTATATGAGTATTTTTTAATATGTTCTTGTTTACTTATTGATTCATGGCCAGCACTTAACAAGTTAATAAGAATTTTATATTCTATAGCGGAATTAACTTATAGTTTTTCGCTACTACGGCGATGGTAGCCCAATTGATAAGAACACGCGCGTTATATATTAGACCAACACATTCAGATCCTCAATCCCTCATGTCATCAATGTAATAAGCATATCAAAGACCTCCCCCTCTTTAGTGCTCACGTAATACTCGAATTAAGGATATAACATTTATGTACGAATGTATCCAAATGTAACACCCGTCATAATGGAAGCTTAGACGTGTCGATCTCCGATATTAGCAAGTGTATATCTAATTAAGCGGGCCAGATGGATTAAGTATGTAAATAAAGAGATATAACATCAAATTATAATACTACTTTCAGTTCGGTTATGAATACTCGAAAGCAAAACGTAACAAAAATAGTAAAATTTAGAGTATAAATTAGAAAACCATTTCCCTCCTCTCATGCTAATTATGAAGCCGGTGAATGCAGACATGCATTTTAAATGAACGCTCTAATTTTGTTTACGTGAGTGATAGTATTTGTGATGCAATCGACGATGTAGTTGGATGCAATAAAATCATGTTCTTTGATAATGAAATAATATTGTTATCTGAAAGATAACTGTATATGGAATTATGTTTCCTTATATAAGTTTAATCTTAATGTATTTAGAAATAGTTATACATATTTAAAAGTTATTTAAACGAGAGTCAATCCATAGGATGTACCTAGTGTGTAAAGTATCTTTAATTGTATTTTTTTTTTACAAAAAAATGCCTTAAAGACATAAATATATGTTGTATATTGTTCGTGATTTTTATCATTTTTAAATAATAGCGTAAATTTGCAACAATTGAAGAGTTGAAATTGAAAAACTAAAACAATAAACTTCTCCGTACTCGAAGAAGAAAATTAAAAAGAAAACAAATTACACAAGATTTTGCACGGTAAACAAAGTTGATGATGAACGGCGCTTAAGGCAGTATTTACATGTAAATAATGCATAAAAGGTGCCGCTTGAATCACTATCTACAGTGATTTTAGCGGTAAAACTTGATTTCTGATAACAAATTAAAAAATAATAGACATCACCATCAGCGGGGTGGTAGGGTGTCTGTACCCGACTGGATCGCGACCACCGTACACCAGGTGGAACACCCGCCATAGTGGCACGTTTGGGCGTGTCGCGTTTCGGGATCAGCCGGTGTATATCCAGCAACCAGGGGGGGGGGGCTGTCCCTAACTGGGACGCTTTCAGGCCGGCATGACAGTGGCGACCGGCGATGGATAGTATGTCTTTCGGCGGTCGCCATTGTTTTTGGATTTTACTGTGCTTACCATCAGGCACGGTACAGTCACTTTGCCGAGCTACAATAAAAAAAAAAAAAAAAATTATCACATCAAAAATATTTACAGTACTTCCGACTACATTCAAATCAATTTTCAACGCTTTCATTCGAATCGTGCTACATAACATAAGTTTTTCTCAATGAATTTGGGAAGTAAAAATGATAAAAATCACGAACAATATGTTGTTTTATGTCTTTAAGGCATTTTTTTTGTAAAAAAACTATAAAAGATTGTGAAACTCATCATATATTATTTTAGGTTGAACTTTAACTGCGAATAACCTTTAACCGAGTTGGCTTAGCGAAAAATTATATCACACCTTTTTTGTAGGCCGTTCAATTTCCTACAAAATTATGTATTTACTTTTACTACATAATAACTCGTTGAGATACATCAAAATTCGAAAAAAATAAAAAAAATCCCGTTTAATTTAAATGGGAAATCGAAAATTAATATTAAGAGCTCAAACTTTACCAGAATTTTTTTTTCGTCATCTTGGATGATAATTTCGTGGTAGCTAAAAAAAAATTAAAAGTTTTTTTTGGTTCACCCTAATATTTATACATAATACTAGCGGGCCTGGCAGGCGTTGTCTCGCCATGATAATAAAAAAAAAACTTTACAAATGATATACCTAAACGTTCCTCATGAATCATTGTATCTTACTAGTGAAAACGGCATGAAAATCCGTTCAGTAGTTTTTGAGTTTATCGCGAACAGACAGACAGATGTGGCGGAGGACTTTATTTTATACTATATAACGAAGAATGTAAATCAGACGTGTCTGTTCATTTGTTGATTTTTGTGAAAAAAATTGTTGCTGGTGTCTTGGAGTAAGTATGTTTAATTAAAATGTTTCAATCATTTATAGAAATTATTTTCTGTCTATGTGTCCGTCTGTCTCTTTGGAAACACATCACTGCTAAAGTACTGTATTCACAATACAACTTCCTCAAAAAATGCTTATCCTCAAGTAACATTTAGTCATTAACATTAAAATCGATTAATTCTATCAAAAGTAATTATAATTTTAATGATGAGGCGACTTAAGTAAGAGGCAAAAGTAGATAAGTAAATAGATCCAATACATTCAGATGATATTATTAGTCACTGTTATTTACATTAGGTTCCACGCGGACGGAGTCGCGGACACAGCTAGTATGAAAATAAATCCTTACGAATATTGTAAATGTGAGTGTTTATTTGTTTGATTTTTACGCTTTCACGCCGTTAACTACACATCCGATTATTATGAAATAATACATACACGTCGAGGGTACAGAAAACAATTTAGGGTACTTTTCATTCCGGAAACATGGACTGTTTTCGAAAAATAGGTTAAATCTATATTAACGCGAGTGAAATCACAAGCAAAAGCTAGTATTGTTTAATCGGTTACACGTCCAATACACAACGACAATGCGCGAGTATAATGCACCGAGCGTGGCGGTTCACTTTCTTTCTCTTTTTAATGCGTCTCAAGGAGGTTTCATTTTAAAATAGTCATTGATTGGCCACAGTTAGGACTGCAGTACTTTTTTAAATTGGTTATGCTATGGGTTGCAGTAACGGTTTAATGTCAGGTGGAATGCATACCTGTTTACTACATTTTCATACATTAATAAATGCCATTATATAACAAACTTACAAAGGATACCTCATACGAAGAAACAATATTGATATAACTACACTATAATCGTTGACTTGGAACTATATAATTAATTGTTCAGACAACGCACGAATAGTCGTGTGCTATCGTTAAAGATTTAAGTTTTGATACTCATAACCCTCCCTACGTATGAGAACATAATTATTATAGCGCATTGACCTGTAGGAAGGCTTGCTTTAAATATTCATATTGATTTTAATAATGGTATGAAATTGTATATCGATAATTTTAAAAGAAAGCTAAATTAATAAAATAATGGAACATATGTTTATTTTTAACATTTAAGTATTGTGTAAAATTGTAATGTTACCAGTTGCCGATAGATGGCGTTAACTCAGTTTATTATGTGACGCACGTGAAAATAGTAATACAAGACTTACAAATAAAGAGGTTATTGTAGTCCGGTGAAGCTGTTAAGGCCTCACTAGGCTAATAGCGTAGTCAGTTCGAGAAAAAAAAGGCGTTATAGGGGTAGGCAAAAGACGAAAATCCCAAAGATCTGCTCTCTATCGATTACATTTAGTAATTTCATGAAGCTGCAGCTGATTCCCATAGACTTCCGAAAATGTTTACAATCCTAAAACAACTTCATACGACAACGAAGTCTAAATTTAAAAAAAAAACGAAAGTAAATAGTAATTAGAGGAACACCGTCACCAAACCGGGCTTAAAAGTAGAGGATTGAATAAAAGTTAAAAATGAAAAACCAATTTAAAAAAATCAAATTCAAGGGTACATTCATTTCTTAAAACTCGATTTAAAGTTTTGAAAGAAAGTTTCGATTTAAAGATTAAAATGTGAAATATCTTTGATTTATTTTGTCTATAAAGGCCATATAAAAACAAAAAATTTGGACAATTTTTAAAAAAGTTATGTACAAAAAATAAAAACAAAATGTTTTAAATGAATAATAACAAAAATGTCAAAATGTAACTAAAGGTGGTTGAGGAGGTTGATGAGTAATAAAACATATCACAAAATTGACAAAATAAAAAAAAATCTTTTTTTCAAGCCGTCTGATTTGACTTGGAATATATTATATCCCCATATATTGTTACCTTGGTGATTGAACAAGACAGGTATAATTTAAAACTTATATTACTTTCTACTTTCAATGCTTAATTATGCCATGCACCTATTTTATGTCCATTCTAACCACTGGCTAAGAATTATTATTTTGAACTTGTTATTTTGTTTTATTAAAATATGTTTTTATTTTGTGATTCCTTAAAATATTGCTGATAATTTTAATGAGCTATCAATTTTGGAAAGTCATATACTCCTCGTGTACAATGTTTAATTAGAACAAGATGATATATCATATAGCAGTTCTTTTTTTTTTGGAACAACGCATACTCCCAGTCTTTTAGTATCTATATGAACGCGACTCAATCAAAGCTCCCAGTGCAAAAGTTTTCATTCAATTCTAGCTGTGCTACCGGGACTATATCTTTTATGCATTTATTTATTTTAAACTTATTATTATCTTTAAATTTATTACTTATATTTACCAATCTGTTTACAATCAATACATCATTTTTATTCATACTAATTATACGTGTTACTAGCTCGCTTTGGAACAGATAGAAATATGTTTAAAAACTATTTTGGGAATTTCCAGCTTGTGGTCATGTTTTTTAAATCTATTATAAACAACGAACCATCACATGTTACGCTTGTTCCCGCGACAGTCCCTTCCATCGCTCGATGTTTGGTGTAGGCTAAATAATAATAGGTAGGGTGCGGTACATTGTCCTTCCTCATTTTAGATTTAACATGCCAGATAGTTCAGAATCACCGGCTATTACAGACTTCTATCAAGCTAGTGCGTGATTAATATAATTCCTATAGAAATTAGCGCTTTTTGCCTCCTTCATCAGTATTAGACTATTTTTACGTTTTATGATTCTTTCAAAGTATCTAATATTTTGGTCAACGCCTCCGCAATAATACTGAACATATCACTAATCCACGCTATTCGGCCATAATGAAACAGACACAAGAAAGTACAATAAATAACAGCTTAATCGGTTTCAGGTCTCGAAGTTAGTCGAGCGCTAATCTCTAAAGTTTCGTCATCCTATCTGTAAAGTTGTACCCTTATCGTATCTACCCGGAAAGTTCCAGGAACATTATCGATACCGTGATATTAATTAAATTGCGAGGACACGAGTGAAATTTCGAGTGTTTTTTTAATTTAGTGTAGAATTTTCTTGTGCAATCGTTCTCCGGTTGCGACCGGAGATTCAAGATAGCCAAAGTGTCTCCGATTAAGTTATCAGCGATGGACAGCAATTCGGTGTCTCCGATGCCGGAATTGGCTCCCATAGCCGAGTTTGATAAATCACCTCCTTCGCCGCCGAACGAGGAAGTCCCTATGGACGACCTGCCGCCGCCACCTGCCACTATATCACAAGCAGAGGGGAAGAAGATTAAAACGTAAGTATTTGATGCATACATTAAGCTGTTATCCACCTTAATAATTTATTACTACATAGATGTCTCATTGACGAAGGAGTTACTTTGCGGAATTCCATAATTAATAATTACAGTGGATTTTACTTTGCAATTCCGCTTGGAATTGTGTGAGAAGTGCCAGCGGCTATTCAATTCCAGGCAGAAGTGCAAAGTAATTTACCACTCTAATATTGAATACATACATTCATTGGTAAATCAAGAAAATCTTTGAAATAAGGGTACCATTAAACAATCATACACAAATATATGTCCAATCTTTTACACGTTAATGCTTCTTTCTAAAGAAACGGATAGTTTTTATCCTCTCAATTCCTGTAAAATACTTTTGAATTCACTAACATTTATGGTACGTTCTTAATCGTTAATACACGAACGTCTGCGAAGCGCATTAGGCACATTGAAGTATTAATGTACTAATGTAATCAGGAGATTACTTTTTCAGCCGTATCTTCGACTGCCACAAATAAATTTTCTAGACGGGTATCAACTTTTATGAGCTCCACGTGTTTTATACGAAAATTCTAATCATGAAAGTGCTCGATCAAAAACTCGACGTGCAAATTATGATGTTTTCATTTACCAGGTATTTTCTGCGTTTCGCAAACTATATATTGAAAATGTATGATTCTGAAATAAAATAGGTGAGATAATTTAATTTTAAATTAGTATATCGTGACCGTTTATATAATCTGTGTATGAATGTATTTTTAATCGTAGTTCGACAAGATATATGACACAGCATCTGTTTGTAAGAACTTTCTGGAAAAAGTTGAGGAAATTGGTTGCACGGACGATTTTTTTTTATATTATAGGAGGCAAACGAACAGACGGGTCACTCGATGGTAAGTGATCACCGCCGTCCATAGACACTAGCAACACCAGGGGAGTCACAAGTACGTTGCCGGCCTTTAAATTTTAGCTTTATTTCAGCCTGCATATACTAAATTGTAATCCAGAAATGCTTCAGAAGAAAGCTAAAATGATGGTAGAGATTACATTAATAATATTCAATGTCAGTATATTAATTTGAACAGTAACATTAATTTAAACAGTGATTAATGTACATCATTACATAGTATAAAACAAAGTCCTTTGTCTCGTCTGTCTGTCTGTTCGCGATAAACTCAAAAACTACTGAACGGATTTTCATGCGGTTTTCACCAATTGATAGAGTGATTCGCGAGGAATGTTTAGGTATATATATTTTTTTAATTTTTAATTATCAGGGGCAGGACAACGTCCGTCGGGCCCGCTAGTTAATTAAATAATATATAAATTTTACTCTACATTTCAAATTAGCGCATTATGCATAGTTGAGGGTTTGTATAATGCCATGTTCTTATAGCTGGTATCTGAATGCATGCCAAAACTTTTTACCATGGAATAATGAGAGTGAGAGAACATTATTATCCTATAAAATATAAGTGAGTTACAACTTACAATTGGAATAAATTGTGTAATACTCCTATCACACCTACGCAGTTTCACTATAACAACTACCAATTTGTAATCGTGTATTTTACACCCGTGGGATATCTATGAAAATCTAGTGATAGAATGCTAATAGTATCACCCTTCTGCCTGCCACGCATTGTACTTACTAGCATAAAAAATATTCACCTACTTTCTAACGAACTATTGTAAGCCCTCGTACGAAAGTTTGGGATATTATATCGCAAAATATATAAAGAACAAGCAGTACGTTAATTAAATCTGTTGTTATGTCATTATTTATTTTGCATTTAGTATCTTACCTATATTTCTCCCAAAATAATTTATTGATTGCATATATTCAAAATAATTAATCCAAGTTGCACGTCCATATATTGGATTATATTATACTAGTCCCTGCTCGCGACTTCGTCCGCGTAGTAATAGTTACTACTCTGGGCTTACGCACGCAGCAGAAGCTCTCAAAAAAAAAACATCTCGATGTTGAAACATTTTTCATCTGTGCTCCGCTCCTATTGGCCTTAGCGTGATAATATAACATGAATGAGCTATATAACACTGAAAGAATTATTCAAATCGGACCAGTAGTTCCTGAGATTACCCCTTACAACGCCACAAAGTCACAACGTCACAAACTCACAAACCCACAAACTCACAACGTCACAAACTTTACCTCTTTATAATATTAGTATAGACTACTAGCAGACTCGCACAACTTCGTCTGCGTGAAATCGGTTACCTACCGATTCCAATTGTATTCGAAAAATCTTAAAAAACCTAGAACCCGATTACCGCGACTGCCACCGTTTCCAACTGTCAAACCAAACAATTCACAAACAACTCACTTAAACACATACCTAGTTGGTTTAGTGAATAACTTACACATGTGTGGAAGAAATTTCGAAGAAAATTCGAACGTAGCGCCACCTGTTATTCAACAACATGAATAATATCGTTCTGTTAAAAATACAAACGACCGTTAAACTGTTTGAATATAGTTCTTGCAAAAATACTAAAATCGTGATTAAAAAATGGGAGGGTGGAATAGGAAGTTTAAAATTTGGGGTTATAGGTATTTATTGATGATAATTAAGAAAAAAATACAATAAAAAATATAGTAAAAAAATAAAAGAATTCTGGACAGCGACACCCTAATCACCTACCGCTATGAAATATACATTAGGTACGACCTATCCTTATACCTACCAAATGTATATATTTTTTTTATAAAAATCGATCGAACCGTTTCTGAGGAGTTCAACAAGGAACATCGTAACAAGAGATTTTTATATATTAGATTAGGTACTTAATTTGTCGTGGTTGTCTTATAAATAAATAAATGAAAGAATGAATAGGTAATTGAAAAATGTTTTATTCTTATTGTGATAAAACAAAATAATAACAAACATTCCATAATCATTAATTATAATTTCAATATTGTATATATTTTGGATTTGAAAACACTGCATTATTTTGTAATCTAATACCGTTAAATAATAGAATAGTGGCATCTATTTGTATGCATGTAACACATGTTTGAGAGCTGTTGGAATCTAGCGGTATGTTTTTAACGGTTGCTTATGTAGTTTGAGCATTATTCGCTAGATGGCGACACAAGTACCAATAGTGTAATTTCTGAATATAAATATTATAAAACTCAGAAGATTGTTGAAATAGTCTTAGCATTTAGACAAGTTTACTGAACTGTGAAATTTGATTGCCAATTTAAGTAGAACACTGAAATTACAATAGAAAATTTTCAATGAAAGTATTTTGTCCTTATCTACTTACTTCTAACTGACACATGTGATCTCTGTCTCACACGAAAGACTCGGTAGGTTGAAGTAGGGCGCTTGTCGTTGTTCTATCGCGTCGAGATCTCGGGGAGTGGTAACACGGACATACGAAAACATGCTCATGTGACAGATTACCGCCAAATTTTATAAGTTTTAAATTTTTATTTTTCGAAATTCGTAGTGTTTGGTGTGCTTAGTGATTTTCTTGATTTTAAAAACAAGTGTTACAATAATTTCTCCGGCAGAAATGGCACGCGGGAAGACTCAAAAGTATGTTATTTTACTTATATTTAAAATATTATGTTATTTTATGCGAAAATATTACATAAAAATTAAATTTTACGTGACATTATTAAAATAAACTCATTATTAGAAATGATTTTATAATTTATTATTGCTCTTCTTGACAATGAATAATACACATAAAGTTTTATGTCATAACTTTTTAATATTCTTCATAGAAAATTACAATCTTACGTTTTATATATATAAATACAATTAAGACTAGTTGATTCCCGCTTCTTCATGTATTATCTTAAGAACATATTTTATATGCAGAAGAAAAACGTAAAAAAATACAAGAAAATTATATTTTGTTCTTTTATAGTGCTTATAAAAAATCGTAGTTTCTTAATACTTCATAATTTTATATTAAACTTGCGGGCCCGGCAGACGTTGTCCCGCCCTGATTATGAAAAAATCCTTGACAAATTATATACTAAAATGTTCCTCATCAATCACTCTATCCATCAGTGAAAACCGCATGAAAATCCGTTCGGTAGTTTTTGAGTTTATCGCGAAGAGACAGAAAGACAGACGCGGTAGGGGACTTTGTTTTATACTATGTAATGATTATAAGATATATTAAATGATAAGAAGTAAAAAAAAACATCGATGTCTATCCAGTATTTTTTGCCTGATGTGTGTATGCACAACGGGACCTCTATAATTTTATATGTATTGAGACGACAACTTATAAGCCCGATATGGAAACAAAAAAGTGCATGGAAATGTCTAATTAAAGCCAGCAAATTGAGCATATAAGCCTAGTATAAATTTATGAAGTCTAGATTATTATTTACGTGATAGTATTTAATGATTAATCTATTTTATCGTAGGTTTTATTAATGTTTAAAATTAACTCTGCTTGTTTAATACAAGTTCATTACGATGATTACATGATTTTCAATCAGCAGTTAGTGTTGCAAGATCTAAGATACGAATAATGTACTGTCGTATTACACACGTTATGATTAATAATAAAATATTTCATAACATAAGTAATTACAAGTACGTACTTCACTGTTATTGCAAAGAGTCCTATGACATATCCCACGTAAGTGATTATTAGTACATACGTCATAATTATTAGTTTGTAAATATATTTAATGCCGATATCTAAAAAAAATTGTTCAGTAAAATTAAAGATATATCAACTTATAATGAGGCATTGCTTTCGTTTCTAAGTGTAAATGAAGATTTGATGATATTTTATTTTTTTTACTTTATTAATTTCGTCAATGACCGAGATTTCATTATTCATTGGAACATTTGAATCAACGGTACAAACAATAAATTAATCGAACATGTATTCAAAGTCTATGCATATTCAGTATGCATAGTTTTAAATTTTATTGCTTATTCGTTTGTATAGTGAGATTATTTTCATAAATGTTAAAGAGAAAGGTTCATTAAGCGTTATTTAAATAATCATACCGTTCTATTTCACTATTCTTAATACTGCCTTGGTAAAATATTGCACTATTCGAAAAAGTGCAACTGTCGCCACTTGTAACTCTTCAGTCTTTAGTAGACAGTGTTGGCTTTAGTGGTCTGGGTGCTAGTGTAATAAGAGCATCGTCTGTTAGTGCGGTGTGATATAGGAATCGATATATTAAAAATGATCAACTATACTCAAAAATAAGTCAACAAGTAAAATAATGAGCGTTTGTTCGTTGTTTATATGTGTGTGATATTTCAGATCTATGAATGATAACTAACGTTAAAATTATTAAAAAAAATTAAATATGTAATAATTCAATTGATTTTTTAAAGTGAGCGTTGATAGAAACGCATATGACAACGACATTTACTTATAGCTATATTTTCGATATTTTTTTATGTTACCGATTAGGGATCTTTAGTAGCTAATAAATAATTCATAGATATTTATTATGAAATAAAACATTGACCAGAATCAAGGCCGAAGTCAGAAAATCGAGGGTGGGTGTTTAATAATATTATTTTTCGAATAATTAATAACTTCAAAGTAATTTTAAATACGAAAATTCTTTATCATCTTTTGTAGTATTCCAGGGGTTTCTTTTAAATTTCAAGGCGTTACTTACCTGCGTCATTGGTAGTATACCTTTACTTTTAATTCACCTGAAGTATACAGGAGTTATTTTAAATTTCAAAGCGTAACTCACCTAAGTCATTGGTGTTATATCTTTAATTTCAATTCACTAGATGGGTGTTGGATCACACCGGGAGCTGGCGAGCCTGAGAGCTCAGGAAATGGAATGAAATTGATGTTTATTACTTGCACGGTCGTTGTTCCAAGAGACCATGGAACACTTTTACAATTGAATCAAATGAATGTGAAATGAACGCGAGCGCGGAATTGAGTTGACAGACATAGCTTTTAGAAATACTCAATGTTTATTTCGATTTTAATATTTAATAATTTAGTTGTAGTAGTATGATCATTTTCAAAATCTTAATTTGACTTTATAATATAAAATTAAGTATCAATTCAAAATCAGCGACACGTTTTAAACATAATTAATTAATGATAATTATTTCTTAGAAACAAAACTTAGCTTATATACCTATTTTGATATTCTATATTACGTAAAATAATAAATATATTTGTTTATATAACCATTTGGGAATAATAACACTTGTAATTAGTGCTGTAACAAGGTTATTTTACTGATCTCTTATTAATAATAATTTATGTTACAATACAAAATGAAATAATCTGAAAAAGTATATATCCATCTATATTTATGTACAAACAGTTCGTCACGTGTTAATTTCTCTTATTTTCTAATATCTGTGTACAAGTGCCATAATAAAAAGAACGGCGAAAAACACGTTCATATTATTAAAAAATGTTTACATTTTGCTAATGTTGTTTTTTATCATTTTAAATAATAGATAGAACTGACCCTATAATACAATAGTCGTATATTATATTACGCATATAATAAGATGTATTCTCCATTCTGTAGACATTTTGTCGTTATTTAGTGCAAATGGGAATTGTAGTAGATATTAATTCCCCCTAAAAAAATCCTTATTGCAACTCTGAACAGACACAATAACTCGCTGCAGCCTGCAACGTATGAAGTGAGATCGTAGTTTGTTAAATTCCCCTATCTGTGAACAACAAATTATCGCGTACGACATTCCATTACAAATGTTTCAATGTACGCTAATGTTTAAAAACATTTACTGTATCAGTAGCGCCATGAATTAGAATGACTTTGTTCCTTTGAATGTTGTAAAACATGATTCGTTATTTCCTTAGTGTAGTATTTATAAACTATGCATTTTTTTATGAAATATAATGGAAATAAATGTAGTTTGCGGAGTAATAAATCAGAACAAAATTGCCATACGCTACTGAAAAAATATTTTTTATCCTTAAAGTCTTATTGATATGTGTTCGCAGATACATTGTACTACATATAATGAGTATTCAATGAAGAGAACTCGTATCTGTTGCTGTTATTTACTGAATAAGTATCATATAAGTGTAATGCAGAATCACACATAATGGAGCAGAGTGTATTTCCAAACACGGCATTTATCACGAAGTGTAGGTATATAGTTAAATGAAATTCCAAAACGATTACAAGAAAAACGGATTTGCACTCATGTTTTTTATTGGGTCTACATATTTACATTCATTGATATACTAGTAGCACTGTCAAGCCTTGATTATAATCTACTGCATCCTCACTATTACTGTTTCCCCTTGACACTCACTTGTGTGTGTGCGTTCTATTTATTTGGGCTTATATTACAAATATTTAATATTTTAAAATTAGTAGAACGACACTATCCACTATAGTTGATTAAAAGCGTAATTTATAATTTCTTTAGATATCCATTGTATACGTTTAATTTTTTATAATCATGCATTGATTTACTTGTGACGAAAGTAATTAAACGTCAACTAAAGTCGATGCGAAATTTCGTTTTTAAAATCTGCCAGTTTCTTTAAATAGAGGGAGTTGAGAACTTAAAAAAAGATGGAATAATGCAGGAACGAATTTTTGCTGGTAGTAGCATACTTTGTAAAATTCTTTCAATAGAAATACTTTCAGTTTTTGACTAGCAATAAAAGTACTGTTGCAGACTTATTATTTGCATGAGAAAAGATAGGGTTCAGTGATGAGTTAAATGAGGGTGGATATTTTGTATGATGTATGCCCGGATTTTTTATGTAAATGTATGTAAGATGTCCACGATTTGGTTATCTTTTTGAAGTGAATTTTTAATTAACTATTCTCAAGAAATTTCTTATTACATCCACATAAGATTAAATAACATAGTCTGAATTATAAATACTAATCGATTAAAAATTACGTGAACATTTGTAAAAATTATGCATTCTTTTTTACATCATACAAATTAGAAAAATTGTGTTTTTAATCTAAAACATGGCAATAACGTTTCGTAGGAAATTTCGTACACCACGGTACAATTTTTTAAATTGCATTCTTCACAATTCATATTACTTTTATGTTACAAAATTCATTCAACATTCATAATACCCTGTCAGTACTACAACTTTGTAATTGATGTATCACATGCGACAGTCGGCCTCTCAATTAATGTAGAAAACCTACATTCAATTGAAACTGTCCCCAATGTACCAGTGTCCGGAACTATTTGTGATGATTGCGAATTAGTGCATTTTGCCGTTCGTGTTAATGTGCTTTGTTCAACTAAGGCACAATAATTTGTAAAACCGTTATATATTTTCTGAATCGTCATTAACTATATGTCATTCATTGGAAATATATCTCTATGTTCTTAGAACTCTTCGTTTGTTTCCCTTTATTTGAAACTCGTCCGTCATTAAGGTTATTTATTCCTGGTACAGAAGAGATTTAGGTACCAATACGAAGACGTTTTCGAATAAAAGTGCCTAAGTAATCGAGTCGATACGAAACATTAAAAAAATATAAATATTTTTTTAGAGAGCAGTGTAGTTTTTTTATACACTTCATTGGTTTTGGCGTTTGACCACAACCTTATCTGATGTTAAATGCCGATGTGATCCAAGATAGTAAACACGCTTAACATCGATGAGGACTGGATCTCAAGTGCAATTGCCGGAACACACCAATAGGTGTTTGGCGATAGATTTTCGACTCGAGTGTGGTAGACGCGGACTTAGATCGTGTCCGAACACACCAACTGAGCCATTATCGCTTCAAAATTATATTTTAACTGAAAATATTATGCGTATAAAAATTAAAGTTACATAATAAATAAGCATACATATTCATTCACTTATTATTTTTCGAACATACAATTTTGTTATAAACACAAGGACAGATAAGAAACTGAAGAGGTACATAATTAAAGACAAACAGCTTCTGTTTACATGAAGCCTTTGTGATGCATCTTATTTTGGTGTCACAAATTTCGACTCGTATTTCTCAAGGCCATGAATACGATGGTAAAATTGTTTTGTTTTTCTTTTGATAATATTATATTAAGACGTAATCCATGACTAGACGTAGTTTTCTTTAATGAGTGTAAACACTTTCATTGTCACCTTTCTCTTGTAAATCACGAGTGTCGTAATATCATGAATTTCTTACGTTTTCGCTTAGCAATTTGCATTGATAGCTCTATTGTGATGGTTTAATGTTGCACTATGTAACGAGACACATGAATTGCGGTGTTTACATAGTTTCTCCATTTGATTTAATATTTTTATTACTATCTATTGTAACTAAATCATCAACATATATTAATATGTATTAGATATATATAATTATTATAATAATACAATAGGACCTTGATAACTTTAACATTATTTACGTTAGTTAATTAATCATTATTAATTATGAAAATATTGTGGCCTTGACAGCTTGAAACGTTCTGTACTTAAAATACGAAACCTCTGTGGCTAAAACGAATAATTTAGCAACAATCACAATTTCAGGTATTTACCTGTGACACGTTTTATGTGTACGTGCAAAAGAAATGTTCTAAGGAAGCTAAGAAGCCTTTAAATGCTTGCCTAACGATCTTTGTAAAGGCAGAAGATATTTTTTAAATTATGTAATGTAATAAATTAAACTTCGTTTTAGGTAAAAGCCCTAACTCTAGGTTAAACTACTTACCCTTGGACTTTAAAGTATTGAGTACATAGAGGTTCTACTTGACTTTCTCGATATACAATATAAAGAATATATTATATTTGGGCTTCAAATGTTACTGGTTTGAAAATTAGCTTATAATAAATCGATTAAAAATAATTTATATTATAGCGGTGTTACAATTGTAACGTTGTTAACAAAAAGAACAGGGTTGAATAAATATTAAATGTTATTCGGAATTATATTATATACATTAGTATTGAGCAAATTTATGAACTGTTTGCCTAGTGGCTACTGTTAGTGAGCTACTGATACTATTTTAATTATGTTATACGTATATTTATTTTATACATTTTTGTGTATATACATAACCCCTATTTTTTTAAATCTCTAGCATCCATGGTACGGAACACATTATATCATTGTTCGAGGTCAGAATGATTTCGTATCTAGTACTATTGTGTTTTTCATATGTAATGCGTGAATAACATAAATCATGTTATATATCACCTGGTTTGAATCGTGATTGGGAAATAGGATACATTAAAAGTGCGGTACTAACAACTATTAAATATCAGAGTTTCAAGTACGCCCTTGCGTTAATGGAAATAATAATTTTCAAGAACATATCTCAATGAACTTCGTTTACATAATTATTGATGGTAAGTATTCATACAGATCTTGTTTATAACATAAGTTATTCCACTCGATTCTCGATATATAAACAATTTGCATTGCAAATATGGAGAATAAATTTTATTCCAATACACTATCAATATAATGTACGTCTAGCGGTGTTCCTGATTAAAAACCATTTGGACGGTGTAATAGACCATCCCTCGGACAATTTACATAAATTGATATAACGCCAGAGTCTGATATCGTGGACACAAGCTGCGAGGTGTGCGCGGGCGCCCCGTTTCGCTGCGCCCGACGCACCAACAGTCGTTCGCCTAACCGACAAACTGCTACACGTTCTGCAGTATTACTTAATTACATCCTCGCTTGATGTAATTGTCGGACGATTTAGCACTATAGAAGCGAACTACCCATTTTCTAAAAATAAAATAAACCATTTTAGTTTCGGTCGCCGTCCGCGTAAACCTACCGCATCGACCAGCAACTCGTCTGTTAGTGACAACTTTTACTATCGGCGTCCTGTGTGGTTATCCAGTGTATAACCCATAACTTAGTGATCTCGCCATATAACATCGTGTTAAATGAATTAATTCTGTAATTAAAATCTCCACAATGCGTCAACGATATCAACTGAAACAAAGACCGTATGTACTCGCTATTATATATTATTTAAGGATAAGTCCGAAAGCTCCTTACATACGATATGCATGCAATTGACCCGTTGACCAAACTGTCGCACGTGATTAAATTTGAGACATTCTGTTGCCGTGCGAATGACCATAAATGCCTTTTTCTATTGAATACAATGGTTTGTAGAAAGTAACACTCGAGTGATCCAAAACAATAGGAATTCCTGTGCATGCTACACTTGATACATCTTTTATCGAAAAACAAGGATGCCAGCGACTCTGTTGTTAATAAATTTCTTTGATAAGATAAAGTTTTTCATATTATTAACTCGTAATATACTGACATCATCTCTTAACATATAGATGACATAATAATTAATGAAAATTACAAAAAAAGTCTGATTTATTGGTGGTGTTGTCTTCATTTCACTGAAATTTCCGAGTCGTATCGCTTAGCTGTGTTTGCAAATATTTTGTAATATGAAACATTGTTTGCCGGGAAACGCTGCCGAGTGCACAAACAACTGTTGTTTTCATATTTCATACCAACATTATTAATTATGAAGGAGATTTATTATTTTATATGGCATTATTTCTTTTACAAGTAAATTATTATTAAATATAAAATAGTATCTATTCATCTTATGTATAATTTAAGGCCAGTTGTCTTATTAAAAAATATATCGTCGCGGTTTCAATCCAATCAATAGAATTAATTCGATTTGTTTTTTAGTTGTTGTGATATAAAAATCTTCTATACACTAATATGCCTGTTAAAACTAAATCATTTTATAACATGCAGCTGTGATTTAATGCAAAACAGTAAAGAATGTTAATACAGATATACATTTTAGAGCGCACTTCCGACAGCACTTTTTAAACATAAACGATATATGTAATATTTTAGAACTATAAAAAATCACAAATTTAAAGTTATAATTTTGGTAATAAAAATGCCTCATTTAACGATGCGTACATGAGGAGCACAAAAATAGTTTGATATTCATATAAAGTGACCTTAATTAATATTATTATGTACGTGACTTTGATGGTCAGATTAATAAAACGAGTACGGTTATAATTTGTATGTATATTATATATACCGAAAGTAGTTAAATAAAACAATTTTTACATTTTAAGGGCATGGCTAGTACTTATCGTAATGTGATATTATTAATGTATCGCTGTAATAATATCCTACGAATCCTCATTTTTTATATATTGGCGAATTATAATGTTGTATTTGAAAAAGAAGGAAATAAAGTAGAATAACAAAAAATAATATGAGAAATGAAACCTACGGATCATATGAGAAGTAGAGCTTGGGCAGCAAACATCAAATTGTCGCAACTGAAGCTTCTGAAGACCATCAATTAAAACATCTCAATGCTAACGTCTTGACAAAAAGAACCGTTCTAAGTCTTCCTACGTTTATACTCTAAATTCTACTGATCAATTAAATCGTACCTTTAAAACGAAATTTCTCGAGCCACATTCGCTCTCATTTCTGAAGATCGTTACTATATAATATTTGAAAAAAAATCGAAAAATAAAAATCTATGACAAATGACTATACTTGATACTAGTACAAGTAAAAAAATTTAAGTCAACAAAATATTTTAAAACGATCCGATGTAAAGATTTGATTAAGCGGATTGTTATTTTGTTGTATAATGCATTTACATGGAGGCAATTTATCTATTTTATTCCGATTTAATTCAACGTAAATAGTACAAGAGTTGAGGTGTGGCTACTGAGCGTTAAATTAAATTCGGTTGCATAACAGACAACGTTTGACTTTTAGGTGATAGTGATTCGCAAGTTGTTCAATTTATCAGTTCCATTACTTGTTACTTTTAAATAAAAGTACTTAAATGTTTGTTTTAACATATCACGTTTTATTGAGCACTTCCGGTCAACTAAAGAACTTTCCTTTTCTGTCTATTCTTAGTATCTCTTACGAAAGCTCATAAAATACATTCGACCTATTTCATTCTTTCTACCCATTTGTTTGTTTCCGTGTATACAGTAGACATTATTAATATTATTATTGGTGCCGTGTGGTGCCGGCAGAGTAGAATAGCACCACCCTATATCTTCCCGTGGGTATCGTAAAAGGCGATTAAGGGAGGACGAGATAGTATCAGTACCCGGTCAGTCCCTTGTACTTTCTCACTGTGATACTGTACCATCTGTCTGAGTCCTTCTCCGGTCGTAACGGTCCCCGTCCCACTGGGTCCAGAGGAACAAGGACGAGTATGTGCACCTGTGTGTTGCACGTTCACTTGTGCACCTTAATATATCCTGTGCATATGACCACTTCTGATACTGTCATATCATTATGAGAACAGCGTACTCACGTGCCCTCGGTGTGCACGAAGTTTCGCCGCGAAGATAGGCTACATAAGCCATTTCCGAGCGCACCAGCGTCATTTCTAAGTTTTGGGGTCAAAGTAGTCTCCATGGCCGAAACCGGTCGGAACAATCATCATATACATAATTATAATCACATTTATAAAAAACAATAATTGGGAACAAAGTCTTTATAATTCGTATAAACAAATCCTGGTAAACATACAAATGACTTATTTACCTTCGTAGTTATCTGTTTACACCTATTTGTATATCTAGTATGGACTATTGAGTAAAAAATAGGATATATTATGGATGTATCTACTTAATATAAAACACAATGTTCTATCTACGTTGGCGCATTTATATTTGGTTGTTGGTTTTAGATAAACAAATGGGTATATAGATAAGGATATATGAAATGAATATATTTCAAAGGAAGTCGTTGAGAATGAATAAGTTTTCTCGTGATACCATAAGTTATTAAAATTTAAACAATATAGCTAATAACAGAATTATACTCATCTACACATATAATAAGAATGTAAATCTAACTTGTCTGTACTTTTTCGATTTACGTGAAAAAATTTGTTGCAGGTGTCTAGGAAGAAGTAATAGAAATAGAATTTTTAGAAATGTTTGTCTGTCTGCCTGTTGGTATGAACACGCATCACTGCTAAAGCACTGGGTGCATAATAATCCTAATACATGAAAGATATCTTTGAGAGTAACTTGGTCTTTGTTTCATTAAAATCGGTCCACTCTATCAGAAGTTATTGTAATTTGAATGACGGCTCGAGCTAAGAATAAGAGTGGAGAAGTAATATTATAAAGATGGAGGGTTGGTTTGTTTAGTTGGTTGAACGCGCTAATCTTAGAAACTACTGGTCCAATTTGAGTGTTAAAAATTCTTTGACTGTTCGCTTATTTATCGAGGACGGCTATAGGCCATATATCATCACGCTAAG
This sequence comes from Antheraea yamamai, assembly GCA_036509395.1. Classification (NCBI taxonomy): domain Eukaryota; kingdom Metazoa; phylum Arthropoda; class Insecta; order Lepidoptera; family Saturniidae; genus Antheraea; species Antheraea yamamai. The sequence continues at coordinate 8,950,363 of AP028433.1, forward strand.
ACCAATAGGATCGGAGCACCAATGAAGAAATTTTATAAATCGTTTTTTTCTCCTTTTGAGAGCTTCCGCTTAGTTAGTTGTTAGTTAGCCCAAAGTAATTATTCCACGCGGACGAAGTCGCGGGTAGAAGCTAGTCCTACATATAGTGCTACGAATATGTCATTTGTTTCCTCCTATAATGATTTAATATAGTTTAATGGTATAATTGCTACGTCTATAACAGAAAAAGTAATATTTGGAAAGAATTCAGTGCGTTGTTTTTAGATAGTTCACGTAGTACGAAATATATATTATCTTGCATAATTTCATACAAGCGAATGAATGAAAAAAACAAAGTCGATCATTTTGTAATATTTCGTGAACATTTTGTACGGTGTTCACGTAAGTAGTACTACGCATTATAGAAGTACTAAATATCAAATCGTTTCAACTAAAATTATTCCTAAAAGGAAACGTAAGATCGGGTCAGCGCGTACTGCGGCCAGTCGGTGCAAGAATGCGGAATAGTTTGCAGGCAATTATCAAGTTAGCAGCACGTTATTAGGACCTCTTTCCTATAATACTTTGAAAAATCTATCAGCTTTACTTTTAATCGTTAACTATGTTATACAATTAATATAAAGCCACAAGGTCTTAATGCGTTCGTAGGAATGTGCAGCCTTCTTGAAGTTACTAAATACACAGGCATTTCCAATTCTTGTTTTGTATAAATGCGTTGATATTTAACCTAGTTATAATTGAGTCGTTTTAAGACGTAATAGAAACAGGTAAATTTAGTGCTACTAGTAATTTGTAATAGGATTACTTAATAGATATTAGATTGTCAATTAGAAATATTATCTTTAGTTTAAGGTTGGCGTTTTCCAACATTTTTGAACAACACTTTGCAATTCTACGTCGTAATTACTTAATCTTTTTTTTCCTATTCTGCAGATTCTTAGACCGCCCCTTTCTTTTGCTTTCCTTTAATTTGTTGTATACGTCAAAAATCGTATCTGTGAGCATTGTGAACAACTGTTGGGTGTTTTCCTTTTTTTATATTTGTTTATTATTTTATTATTAACTATTCTAGGACGGATTTTTTAATGTCTGTACGGCGGTTGCATTTTGAATTATGTAAGGACATATCATGTCTCCCCTTCGTCCAATGTCTGATGTTAGAGTATTCATTAAATCGATTCTTCACTTTAGATGTATTCAATGTTAAATAAGAAAGTCGTGTTGGTCCGACGGTTTGAACGGTGGAATATGAATGTCTGCAGGTTCGAACGCCAGTATGTATCAACGAATTTTTCGGAATCGCGTACATTTACTAGGTTCAATTGGTAACACTATCGGACGACGGTGAAGGAAAACATCGTGAGGAAACCTTAACTTGAGAGATGTTCTTGTACTACAACCGCATTTAAAATATAGAACTGTGGATTTCTCGGAGTTTGAAATCGCCAATACAACGTGAGCTGGCGTAGTGTTTATTCCCATACCTTCCTTCGGGAAGAGGCCATGGCTCTGCACTCCGCAGTGGATCTTATACAGACTGATGATGGTGAGGAATGTAAAATAAAAAATATATTACCTATTTGCATTAGTCTTATAATTGACCCTCGAGTGACCCTCTTTACCAAACTTTTTCATTAAATTAGTGGAGTTTGCGCTGGCGTCTGTGATACAGTCTCAAGACTAGTAAAGACGTCAACGTGTACTTAAATTGGCACCGTCAGTGACATTTTAATTTTGTAATAATTTATGTAAAACTTTTTGCACAATAAATTATTATTATTATTATTAATTGTACTCCCATTAAGAAGTTAATAATGTTATTGTCAATTTTGTAAGAACAATACTCAAAAATGTCTTTAGTAGGTATATTAATTCGTACGCACACATGTGAACAATTAACAGTAAAAACTCTGATACGTTAAATTGAGCGTGAAAGTGAGCATGCGGTTGTATTTTGATGTAAGGCTGCGGTCGAAACTAAACTGATATTACCAAATATTGGCCCCGATATATAAGTATGCCTTGATTGAGTTCGTAAAATACACTGCATAGATTGAGTTGAGGTGGTGATTTTTGCAAATATTCAAATAGATTTTATGTTTAACAATTCATACGATGATAACGAAAACTACGATATATTTATTTCAATACTAGCTCATATCTGCGTTGTTTATTATAACCACTATGTACAAAGGAAAAGAAATAAATAAGTGAAAGCAAAATTAAACTTAGCATACAAAATTGGCTTGTAAATATTGTTATCCGTTTACTTTCCGTCTCCTGTGCATGCGTATCACACCGCTAGTTCCACTTCACACAAACCTGAGCGTGTAGTCCTTATAAAAATCGTAGTTTTTTAAACTTTGTATGAAAGGTCTAAATATAAATAAGCATTAAATGTCAAAGACAATTAAACAAAATTAATCGAAATTTATCCAGTAGTTTTTGCGTGATGCGCGCACAGTGGTATATCTCTATCATTTTACTGGCAGACGTTGCTCCTGCCTTGATAATAAAAAAAATCCTAAAATTCAACCGCAGCGCCACCTACCAGGTCCAATTGTGAATCTCAACCATTCTTGAGTCCACATGAATACTCACAAAAAATTTCATCAAAATCTGTCCAGCAGTTTAGGATGAGTTCAGTCACATACAGACATAAGAAATATACGTATAAAGATAAGATAAAAATTGTATTAAAATTTTCAGTTCAATTAAGGTTTAATATCATCCTGAGTATCGCACATTGTTACAACAACATTGTAAAAATCACAAAATAATTTTGTGTTCTAAAAAATGCGATATTAGAGGAGGATAACGTAAAACAAGCTAATGAAAAAGCATACCTTCATTTTTCGAAAATTCCATAACCCCCGAAATGACTACGCTATTGGTCTAGCAAGGCCTTAACAGCTTCACCGGACTACAAATTCCATAACGTTTTCTTATTTCGAATCATGATCTAATTGTCAGTGATCAATTGCTCATGAGTAAGATCTAAAGTGACTACTTGATGTCGTAATAAATAATTTAATTTACTTATCATTAATTACATATTCAGTCCTCGAGTCAATTTCACATAATAACTAAAATTGTTACTAGTTAGTTACAAGCTTCATTTAATAAATCTTTTCTCACTTCTTCGCTTGCTCACGTATTTCGATTTCAAGCGTTTCTTATATCGCAATCCCCATCTGTGCAGGGTTTTTTTTATTGTGCTACCGAAACGTGACTGTGTATAAATTGCAATGGGATTCTACATGTATTGTACCCAGACGAGTTCCAATCCCTTTTGGGACCGTTTACTACGATACTCCGTTTAGAATTAAACCTCTGTTTTATAATAAATTGGACAACAGTTTCGACAGGTTTCATCGAACAATGTAGTTGTTCGTGAATTGAAAGTAAATTGTTGGTGAATGGCAAAAAGTAAATTTGTGGAACAGTAGAAACATTGGTAAGAATGCTGTCAGAGTTGCTATCGCGTATAGTCTATAATTACCACAAGGATTGACATTAGGTATTTTAGTGCTTTGTGATATATCTGTAGCGTTTTTATTGGGCTTAGGTTCTATCGGCTGTAGCTCTTTAAAGAACAAGCTAAAGGACGACTTAAGCCAGCGTTAGGATTGTAGTAACGGTATGAATAAATTTAGAAATTGCACCAAAATTGCGTCAGCGATAGAGAAACTGAGGGGTGGTGTGGTAGATTTGCATGATATGAATATGAAGGGATAACTCTTTAAATATAAGAGTGTCAAGTATGAAGATGGATATAAGGGTATAGGAAGACCGAAGAAGGTATGAGTGGATTTAAAAATGATTGAAAAAGGCGAATGGAAGAGGAAAACATGTTGTCTCGACTTCACTTATTTGGGATAAATTAGGATGATGGTAAGAAAAAAATGTCGTTTACTTGGGTGCGTGGAGAGAATCTTTTAACGTTAATTTGATTAAAAATATGGTACATTAAACACTTAAAAAGGTCGTATATTTTGCTAAATATGCAGTATCAGGTGCTATTTCATTGACTCTGGGACTCGGGGGATCATCCAGGTCGTACCTCCCTAAAGCCACCACTGATTACCACGGCTGAATGACTCTTGCATTTCGTAGCCAGGTCGTACCGAGAGATTCCAAAGAATAACACGAATTTAATTTATCGATTTATATACATACAAGCGGTCCCGGCAGACGTTGTTCTGCCTTGATAATAAAGTAAAAAAATCTAAAATTCAACCGCAGCGCCACCTACCGTGTCTAATTGTGAATCTAAACCATTCTCGGATTCACTCGAACACGCACACAAAATTTCATCAAAATCGATCCAGCCGTATAGGAGGAGTTCAATGACATACATACACACGTACAGAAGAAATTTATATATAAATATGTATGGTAATTGCGGTTACGTGTAAGTTACTTATTACACCGATGGTTTTTCCTATTTTCTCATTTGTTGTAAAGCAAAGAGCCGTTAAAGCTGACATGTGTATTTCAAATTTTATGCGTTAATCCTATACGAGGTATATAAAAATAAATTGCTAAAGTTATTTTCATAAACTAACATTCACTGTTGGCCTTGTCTTATCGGACACTACAGCGTCATAGAACATAGTGTTAAATTTATTATAGAGTTGCTGTCATTCATCAATACAAGATTCTTAATGGAGATATCGCGAACTGTTAATTAAAAAAAAGTGTGTGTGTACTTATGAACACGCGTTAGAAGTTATACTTCTTTGGCGTAACAAGATAAAAATGTTTTCAATAATTTTATCTTTCGTTTGTAGAAAAAACGACACTAACAATAGAAAAAAGGTATTTAATACATTGAAAGTTTTAATACAAAGAAATACAAACAACAAATACAAAGAAACAAAATGTTGACTATAGCTAACTTCAGGGTGTCGGTTTTTCGTGACGGTGTGCGCGCAACATCGTAAAAATTTACTGTCACCATTTTTCCCTAACGCGCCAAAAGAAGTATAACTTCAAAAATATAGACACCTACAATAAAAGATTTAATAACTCTATCTTTTGACTTACTGGGTTTAATTTATATATTTCAGATTAATAAGAAATTAATTCTAAATATATTATTGTGCGATACGAATTACAAGCGGATTATATCTATTTTGGTTAGAGATTTGCTAATCAATATACAAGAATGCAAACCGAGTGGTTATTAAACAATCGACAGGTACCCAAGGCAGCCCGGTGAAGGCAGGAAGAATGCAGCGGACCTACGTTAGTGAACCTTGGGTACATCGATGCATATCTTAAACATTTTTGATTGCATAACATACCATGCATAAAAATTTTCAACAGTATTAAATATGCTTTGTATACTTTTCGAAGTTTTTTAGGCAGGAGATAAATTTTAAACTCGAGCTATGACATGCTACGTAAGTATGACCGGGCGTGTTGCGTTAGACTAGCGACGACGTATAGGGGCCTGTGTACATGTAATATTGATATTCTGAAGCACATCATACGTTTGATTGATTAATAGACTTTATAAAAATTCATATAATTATTGCTCCAAGTGCCAATATATATGAAAACCACACTAATGTTAATAATTTCAATAAACAAATTCTGAAATTTAAATATTGTTATTCACACTATAATTAATATGAAAATGCATAAGAAAACAAATTTATTTAAATGTTTTGAATTTACACTTCTATCGGCAGTTGTTATGGCTGCCTCAACTTTTTTTTAACGTTATAACAAATACCACGATCTTTTGTCGTTTACATTAAAACATGTTGGGTTGAAAATTGCAATAATGTTAAAATTTGTCTAAATTTCTTCCTTTACTCAAGTTTATTTTACTGTGTTCTGTAAACACCACATTAACATCTATACGTCGTTAAACTCTCTCTTTTCCATTTTTTATGTAACTAGTTATGTCTGGTTACCAGATGAATGAGTGTTATTTTTTTATGTGACCGTTATTCAAGCAACACAGTATGTTTAATAAATTTGAAATGAAAATATTTCGATAGCCAAATCATTATTAACTACATTTATTCAGTGCTAGCTGTTCATAATGTTTAAATTTTCGATGCCAATAAGCTGTGCTAGCTATGTATGCGTGTATGTTGGTTAGTTTTTAAATTTGTCCAGGCTTCGGCTAAAGGTCAATGCACATCGTGAGCGTTATTGCGTTGCATGATCGATGAATCTCTCTTGGCTTCATTGCGTAACCCGTAATGTAAATATTACTCGTATTTTGCTTGCAATAATAAACTTGCAATAATATCCATTAATATACAGATGTTAACAATATATAAATATATTAGCAATACATATAAACTAGCGACTGCCCGCGGCCCTCCGCACGTTTTTTATGAAGTAATTATACTTGTTATTTTATTTTACCATAATATGAGTATACTTTATGATTCGTAAATGTATTACCAATAATTTTAATAGACTATGAATTGCATGAATGACGTGATACCGTAATGACGTAATATACGTTTACAAAATTTAATTAGAATTGGTTGAGATTGAATTAAAAATAACATTGTTTTTTTTATTATTATTTTTGTGACAAAATGCAAAATCAGTATTGATATTTTTCATAACCATTTAATTTTACTAACTATGTAAATTATCCAATCGTATATACTTCTCGTGTACAAAATTTCTATCAGAAATATTCATAAAAATATTTTTTTTTGTAAGTTCCATAAGTGTTATTGAGAATGACATTATCCCATCAACAGACGAGTAATATAACGTCCCTTTTCTGTGTAAACATCGTAATTCCATAGTTACAATTGTACAGAAATTTATAAAAACCCTTTTCCATTTTTGAATTTTAGTACATAGATACGAGAAAAAAAAACATCTCTAAAAGACGTTTGTCGTCATTCTGAACATTTGAAGTTCCGTTTTATATAGTTCGAGTACTCAAGAATGTTTTCCGCTAATAATGTCAATTTCGAGAAATATATAGTTACAAAGTTAACCCAAAAAGAGGACGATAAACTTCTCGTCTAAAAATCATAATTAACGGTCCAACAGTTTTTAAGTTAAATTCAAACATGCAAACAAAACTTATTGGGTGTTATTACAAAAAAGTTAAATACATATTGAATACTTGCTTTAAAAAGTTTTCGTATTAAATGCACCGCGGTCGCTGAGTGTTCGCCATCTTGCTCTTTTGTCTCGCTTTGGTTACGTTAGGTTAGACTTGCGAAAAAGGATAACGCGAACTTGCCTCGGGCGAGCGCGGTGCAGTTAATGCGAAATCTTTTTAAAGCAAGTATTCAATACGTATTTAACTTTTTTGTAATAGCACCGATTGTTTTAACGTCATACTCATATATCGTTATATGTTTTAATAAACCATTCAGTTTTATGAGTCAAGATCCCAATTTTTTGTTGTCTTACGGGTTTATTTTCTACGGACCTTCATCGTTTGTTAACATCAGGTATCATTGTTATCAATCAATGAGTAACCTACATCCCATGGCGCCGACGCACTCTAAACTATTGATAACATCCTCAGCATATCTATACTTTCACAACGATTCGACATCAGGGTCATATCTATCGAAACTATACAAAGACAAGTGCCAATCAATAAAAAAAACTTTAAACGCCTTCCCTGTGGGTATTTATTACGTAAAATCTACACGAAATATGCATGTCACAGTTCCGAGCTTGCATGTTAAGTAACTGAGCATGTTTGAGGAATTTTTTGAGGATGGATCTAATGACTTATTATGTTTGCTGTCTACAACTAGTACTTAAAATGTAAGTACTTACGTCCTTTCGAGGAATCGTTAACGAATAATAATATTATTAATTGCTTAAAGATAAGTCGAGTAAAGACGTCCTTTGTTGTGTAGGTATATGTCTAATGGTCACGACATTCTATTAGGTTTTGTTAATTTCAAACGCCGGAAATTTATAGAACTTGTTATTTCCACAAGATACTAATTCGGGTACATTTCTAACAAGTTTAGGTTTTTTTGAAATGAAACCTTCTTTAGCGGCGCTGTGCACTTTTTTTGGGATAGGTAAAAAATGTTAAGCTCGCGTCAGGACGCGTGACCTGATCGAAAATTCAAAGACGGACGGAGAGTATACCGCCGGCGCGGAGTAGGAGAGGTAGTAAAATCCCCCTCTCTATCTACCGCGCGGCGAAAATGTATTGCTGCTCTCCTGCTACTTTTTAATGTAAAATAATTGTAATAGTTCTGAAGTGTTAAATAGTGCAATAAATGAATATTGTATTTTACCACATTAATGATAGTACTTTTATACTGATAAATAAAGCAATTCGTGCGAAATAATTCCCTAACCATTCCAAAATATTCAAAAATGCACAGTGTTAATGTTGAAGTTTTCATTTCTGCCGGCACTCCCGGAGTACAACCCGTCCTTTTTTTTTGTGCAGTCTCTAGGTCCGCAGCTTTTTTCTGCTGTCTTTAATTTTATTAGTCTACTAATTGCGTCGTCAGTCACGTCGGTATAGTAAACACAGGTGTTTGTGTGTATACCACCAGAGACCTCCCTAGGTAATCTCCAGGCTATAGATGCGGGGGCATCTATTGCTGTAAAGGAGTACTCGTGTAGGAAAAGCACGGCTTGCCGCATGTGGCAGGAGAGAGAGGAATGGCCTGTCTCTCGAGATGAGGGTCCCCGTCCCGTCCATCTACGGAGGACCTAGGCGCGTGGCCAGGCTGGTGGAGCATGATAATCGTGAGACCACACCATGGTAAACAATCCCGTAAGGAGGCAGAATGGTTTTTAGCCGGTAAGAGTCCGGCATAACCCTCGCGCTGTCCCCCGGCAGCCGGAAGTATCCAATGTAGAAATTTCCACTCTTCCATTAAAAAGTTGTTTGTGTATCTGGATATTTACAAGTTTAGGTTAGATTAGGTTATATTTCTTTTCCATAGACTTATAATTAAACCGTAAGTTCGGGCTTGCGCGTAATACTAACAAGAATTTAATATAAAACAAAGGTAAAATATCATTATAGGAATCTAAAGTTCTATCTTGAAGTCGTCTTGTAAATTTGTATTGTGCGAAACTATTTTCACAGCGGTCAAAAAGTTCGACGTGGACTGTATAGGTACGTTTTAAGACTGAAGACAGCAACGAAGCGTGAAATCGTCGCGTCAGTTGGTGGAGATCTGCGCCTATATTTACGTTTATCTATTTGATACGATTCGATTTTTATTATGCGCTTTTAATTGTTATATGTTTTTATCATATGAGTTATACCTAACGATTAGTTCAATCGTAAACTTCAAAAATAACAGTATATAAATTAATTTTTAAATACCGTGCTATTGATTAATTTCTAATTAGTAAATGTAAGCAAATACCGAGAAATCAATTGATAACTGTCGAATTACGTATCTGAAGACATTTATATAGTATTCATTCTCTACCTATTTGCTCATTATCTCTTCTTTTAATTAGCTTTATCTATTGTTAAACAAATATTATTACATTTTATAAATTAGTTACAAATAATGTATTTCCATGATAAGTATGATAATGTGAAAGAGGTCAAAGAATAGACAAGTATAAAAAAAATGTGAGTAGTTCATACGCGGTAGGACTGCAACCTTCAATAAACGATAATGTTTCTATCTCATTATCTAGGACGTGGAATCATATAGACTTATATGTTTGTCTCGCTTTAATGTAGATTTTTCGTTTTATCGAATTTTAAATCACAACGAGGATGAAAAAGTTTTTATTTCAAAAATACAACCTATGTAAAATATACTTTTGAAAACTAAAAATGGATAGAAAAATATGTTCTACTTACAGTAGGTAACTCGTCTTTGGTGTAATATTTATTTATAGCTACAAAGTTATTTATAATTTTTAGGATTAAAATTCAAAAGAGCAAGTATACATTCATGAATTGTGCTTAAAGCATGAATAATTATAGATTTCCCAATATGATATCATAAATAATTAATAAAAGTCGTGAGTTTATCCGCCACGTGATGTACGCGAAGTTCATTTTGCAATATTAATGAAAAAAATTTACTGCATCTATATACAAAGTTTTGCTACGTCGCATATAGCCGGCATAAGGCCACGCGTTGGCTTGAGGACGTGTGATAGAAAACATAACGAATCAAAGACAAAATGGTATTGCTGGAATTAAGCACTTTATGAAAGTTTCGTTTTGTGATTTCGGTTAAACAAAATTACTAGTGTAATTTTAACAAGTTATCTAACGAAGAATAAAGATAAAGAGCATTATACAATATAAATTGATCACAAAACCGCAATTCGATATGGTATATATAGCATTTATGAATTTCTAACTAACAATAAACTTTAACGTTATACTGTATATTACTAGCTTTTTCCCGCAGTTTTCCTCGCGTTAAGATATATTTGTAATTTTCTGTGCAATTGGCAATGTGTATCCATTGACAGAAAAAAAACCCCAAGACGCACAGTCTCTAATAAAAGTAGCGCTCAAAACCGGCCACAAAAACTTCCCAATTTACACATACGTGGTTATAGTTTTGCGATTAACTTGCCTTGAATCATTTAAAGTTGTTTTTATAAGAACGCAAGCGACGCGAGACTATTTGAAATGATTGCATAATCCAAAATTATGCACTCATTTTTGTGTGCCGTCTGTGAGACGTTGAGTGTGCATCTTGGGTTTTTGTATATCAATGCGTGTATGAAAAATTTTATAACAATCGATTCAGTAACTGATTTAAAGTAGGTACTTAAAACAAATTCACATTCGCATCTATACTGTTAGTTAAGATTCAGATTAAATTCGTTTATTTTTGAGATGCGATTTCAATTTTTTTTCCAGTACTCTTTAGTACCCATATTTATGAAAGATCCGATTCTAAAAGATGCTATGTTTCAAGAAAAAAATATAGGAACTACTACACGTCCGAATGGTTGATCCTTTCTAATGCTAATAATAGGGATATGACGTATATATGATTGGTGCGAGTGACAGAAAATAATTTGTTCACAGAGGGAGCGAAACCCATGTGACTCAATTATAATTGACCTTTGCTCCCGTCCGGGGCAGGGCTTGTTTTATATGCGGTGAGATAGAACATATTTTATGAATATGTCCATTCCTTTAGGTAATAACTCTGAACTGTTAATAACATATGTTTAACCTTAAGTAGATATATAAAAAACTAATGTAATGTGAACGGATTCTATTTCTAAAGGATTCCATTTCTTCCCATTTATCTGGTCTTTATATTAGTGCCGGGTCTCACTAATTTTTACTAATCTTCAAAATTCGATCAGTATCTATTAAGTCTGATTCTGACATATATATTTGTATTACAGCAAACTAATAATAATGTTTTGTATGGGTATAAACAAAATAATAGGGATGTACCGTGTTGTGTCAAAAAAGTTAAATACGTATTGAATACTTGATTTAAAAAAGTTTGGGGACTTACGAATTAAATACACCGCGCTCGCGCGGCAAGCTCGTGTTATTCTTTTTCGCAAGTCTAACCTAACCTGACCAAACAGAGATAAAAGAGCAAGATGTTCGCCGAGCTACCCAAACTTTTATGAAGCAAGTATTCAATACGTATTTAACTTTTTTGTAAAAACACCGGTAGCGTTCTATACGCAACGTGTAAAAACTACGGGATAGATTTTTATCTCATTTTTTGGTTTTACTTTTTAGACACTATCACGGTATAGTCTTTTAATATAAGGTTACTAAACTTTTAAGAAACTACGATTTTTACAAACATCCTGCGTTCAGCGGTGTGTGATTTTTTTTTACTTTATTTTTGGCAACCTGTCTTCTAGTAGACTATTATTGCCATTGTCAAGTGAGTATCGATATTACAAGTTTCTTGATATAATTTCAATGAACTAACAAGATGGTGGCCATCTTGTTAGAACTTTCCATAGAGTTTTTGTGGCATCTCAGAATTCATGATCCGTGGTATTATTTTCCATTCACTTCACTTATGCACAATAAACAAACTATATTACATAAAATACCACCAATTTTACACAATACAGAGTCAAGTAACATAAGATTATGAATAAAAAATAAAATCCACTACTTGACAGAACAAGATCCCGCCAAAAACTCTATGTGTGATTTGTACCTAAAATATATTGTTAGGGACAATAGACAATGCAGACTAAGTTCTGGGTATCAGCTAGTATAGACTACTCATGTGACAGACAAAATAGTCTAGAAATGATATTTTATGAATTGTTTTAAGATACATTTTATACGTTTTGTGTTTGTTCATCGCAGTATTTAACTGCATAGGTTTTAAATAACTTTATAACATTTTTAATTACATTGAAAAAATAGCATAATAATAAAAAGTATTTACGCTCGGAACAAATTCCAAATACTCTGTTCAAAGAGTTCCTTTGTAAATTCCAACAACGGGTTTTTAAATATACAGAAAATGTGGTTCCTTTGTTAGTTGAATACTAATAAAGAGCTAATCAAATTTATCAAGCCTTTTACAGTCTGTTGTTTGTCTTCACGAGGCAACGTTAGGCTTAAATTAGGGCAAAGTTTTAGGAATTATTTTCATCAAGAAGATGAGTTATTTAAAATATGTGGACTTCCTTTTACCGAGTAAAATTAGGCGCGGATTTTCTGTTCTTTACATTGTTGAGCAATAAATATTCTGAAAAGAGTTTTTGAAATAATAGATTGTTTCTAATTATTGAATATAGTTTCGGGTGTGTTGTTAAACAATGACTTCGTTATAACAATCATAGTCTTCAAATGATTAGTTGTTCCTAGAACAAATTTCTTTTTAGATTTTATTATCTCTATTGTCACGTAATATTAAGTACAATTGGTTAGTATATTAATAAAAATTTAAATGCGCTAATGTTGTAGTTATATATAAAAAAATATAGTATTTGTTGATTTAATTCTTGTAATTGAATGATGATAAAAATGTTGTTAAAATTATACATATATTTCTTCTTCAAATACATTTAGGCGGAAAAATTTTCCTCTAAAGGTATTTACGCCTTTACTTACTTGCGGGTAACCTTAGTAGATCGTTGTAGCAATTGAATTGGAATTGTCCCACACAACAATTTTCTGAAACGCGATCCATATTTATGAAATAACCCACGTACTTCAATTAAACGTAGTTTTGCGACAAATGTAAAACTTCGCAGACGTAATGAAATTTTTCTTTATCATTGAATTTCTTTTATCGTCACTCTTCGTCAGTCTTTGCCATACATGTCTCTCTAATTATACGTCACTGTCTTCTTCCGCTGAATTCACGCTTCGATATTAAATCGTTTATTATTATATACAATGTATGAATTAACAAGAATGGAACTGCTCGGTCATTGTACCAACGAGTTTCACTTTCGTAGTATCAAAGTGTTGAAGTTGTCATGGTGATGTTACAGGGACGGTGTATTTCATGATTACGCAATTGCCATACTGTATTAGTCCTCGTCAACCTTTTAGACCGCTCTGAATATATCCGTAAGTTGGGGCTTGCGCGTAATATAAACAAGAGTTTGATATAAAACATAGTTAAAATATTACTATAGGAATCTACAATCATCATTTTATTATCCAAGAGTGTTGTTGATAAGAGTTATACAAAACTCTACAGATTTATTAATGTATGTTGGAAGGTATGGCGTAAAATCAGACACTTAATGTATCTTTGATTTTTTTGGCAAGCGATCTCCTAGATTATTACCGATATCGTCGAGTAGGTAATAATATAAAGGTGTCTAGCGATCATGTCAATGTTCTGACAAGATAGTGGCCTCCTTGTTAGAACTTCCAGGGAGTTACTGTGACCTCTCAGAATTCATGCTCTGTGGTATTATTCTCATATTTGTGCACAATAACAGAGGTACATTACGTAAAATTCCATAAATATTACAAAACATAGATTAAAGTAACACAAAATTATGAACAAAATATAAAAGCCATTACGTGACAAACTAAGATGCCGCCGAAAGCTCCAACCTTTGAATTGATTATCAGCGATTTTTAAAAGCTTCTATCCACTCTTTGGATGTACGTACGTACTTTATTATTAGCTTGTATAGCCCTTTTTTCTTCACTTTCTATAATTGCGTTTTTATTGTATTATTTTTTTTTATATACTGAAGATTAATACGTTCTTGTATTATTCAATGGGTCATCTTTGACCTCGACGAAATCTGATGAAAATTAAAGATGATTATCGTCATCAAAGATAATTACCGTTCGTAGCTTAAAATCTTTGTAAGACGACGGAAAAACAGCTTGTAACGAAGTCTAATACTTATAAGTTTGTATTATGTGTTTATTTCTTGTTCTTTAATTCGTTTTGAATTATCTATTATGTGTAAAACTGTATCCGGTTTTGTATCTCAAATTATTTTGACTTTGAGACGTAACTATAAACTTTATTCGTCAAAACAATCATAATTATTTTTGAAAATGAGAATGTAGGGAATAACAATTCCTATAACACAATAATATTGAATTGCTGAGAAATTAATCATCTAATAAAAGAAATATATTTATTTATTTTATTTGAAGCACCAACAAGATTTACACAAGGATAGTTAATATGCATTTTTGAAGAATATATTCTATACTAGCTGTGCCCGCGAACTCCGTCCGTGTGGAATCTAACGTAAAAAACAGCGATTAATAAAGTCATCTGAATGTATTAAGTCCATTTACTTGTCTACTTTTCTCTCGTACTTACGCCGCGTCGTCATTAAAACTACAATAACTTTTGATAGAGTGGACCGATTTTAATGAAACAAACACTAAGTTACTCCCGAGGATATGCTTTACGATTTTGTCATGCGTGTTTATACAAACAGACCGACAGACAGACATTTCTAAAAATGTTTGAAATGTATTCATTTACTTATTGTAAAACACCTGCAACAATATTTGCACGAAAATCGAAAAAGTACAGACACGTTACATTTACATTCTTATTATATATATAGAAGTTAGACGTATAGAAGAAGATAAGTGCAATCTAAATTATAGGTGTTTACGACGTATTATATATATGCTTAGAGCAAACAACTTAATTAAATGAAAAAACAAAAAACAAACACTAACCTAACATTCTAATTTTCTTTTTATCTTAAAGTAATATATATTGGCTGACACTATTGTTGAATATGTCTAGATTTTAGGTTTTATATTTAGAATTATAAAGCGATATCATTCTATTCAATGGAGAGTAAAGGCCCAAATTTGTTCGGAAATAATTCGTAGCGAAAATATTAAAACGTTAAGCTCTAGGTAGCTTCACAGGACAGAACAGTTATATCAACTCTCCTTAAAAAAGGAAAGTGAGATCAACTATAAAGTATATATTACGGTATACCGTGGCGAAATATATTTCAATAAGAACACATGATCCTTAAATGAGTGAACCAATATATTTTTTCCAAATGTATTATTAAATGCCTTCTTACTAACGGACATTAATATCTGGCTCTCTGATAATGTTCACGACCGATTAATTTTGAACAAGATGATTGACCTCAGGGTCAGAATAGTTGCTTCGGCATTATAAAAGAAGATCGTTTATATTTCGTAATATTGTTAAAATGAGACAGATAGGTATCACAAAAGAACGGTCAAAAGTCCAAGAGTGAAAGTAAATCATTCAGTCAACGATCGATTAAATAATTCTAAACTTCCTCGTCTTTCTCCTTTCCCCTATATTTATTCCGATTTCATTGTATTTTTTATGAGAAATATATGCTAATGTTTCATAAATAATCGAAGAAATATCTCTAATGGTATATCAGATCAAAAGCGCATCGTTTTTAACTTTGCTCAATAAATGATAATATATATATATATTCTTATACTAATATTATAATGAGGTAAAGTTTGTGAATTTGTGACGTTGTAGGGGGTAATCTCAGGAACTACTAGTCCGATTTGAAAAATTCTTTCAGTATTATATAGCTCATTTAACGAGAGAGGTTATAGGTTATATATCATCACACTAAGACCAATAGGGGCGGAGCACAAATGAAGAATGTTTCAAAATCGGGGTTTTTTTCCTCTTGAGAGCTTCCGCTGCGTGTTAGCGTTAGCCCAAAGTAACTATTCCATGCGGACGAAGTCGCGAACAGAGGCTAGTATATAATAAAATATAGTTCATTAATAGCCTCAAAACTACTAAATGTATGGGCATTTTTGGTAGATGGTTCTAACCTACTTATTTTTGGATTCGATTGACAATTTGCCATTTTTTAATTGACCATCGAATCGGGCGGTAATCTGTTAGCAATCTATATAAATTGGCCTATATAATATCTATATATAAGTTGTTTATTTAGTAATCTATATATAAGTTGGTCTGGGGCCGAAATGTCTACGTAGTAACTAAGACTGAAGTGGCTAATATGAAATTTGATTCACAGTGCGAATTGCTACAAGACAACCTACTATAGGTTGTCTTACTGTGTCTTGTACTTGTCGCACTGTGAATCAAGTTTTGTATATAAATGCCGTCAGTCTTAAAGTTTAAGGTATGACAAATTTTCGTTCTTTTTACGAAATTCTATATCTAAGAGCGATATCCTTCATTGTTAGTCTGTAGTATGGAAATGCATTAAATGGTTGTTAAATATTCAATTATGAATGGTTTGGGTTTGTAATCTCTTGTTTTATTTGTGTTATGTCTGTTGCAAAATCACCAACCACAATGCGACTTTCAACTCTAGTATTCGCAATTGTTTTCAAGTCAAATTAAACTCCTGTATTCTATTGGGTATGTACTAGAAGGAAGCGAGGAATCATGGTGTTAAACGCTACTTATTCTTATTAGTACAGTAATGTACAGAGAAAAAAAATGTATACTTAGAAATAAAATTGAAGTGTCTGTTGTTTCTTTATGTTAATCCTCGAAACAGCTGAAACGATTTTGATGACTTTGTTACTGGCAGGTAGAGTACTTTTCAAAATAATATCCGGATTACATAATTTAAAAAATGCGTAAAAATCTCAATAGAGATTTTTTGTGAAAATTACAATTTAAAATATCGTTCATAATTAATCCGTATAAAACACGTATAACCTATAAAATAATAAAATAATTTTCACGAAAACAAAGTCGCAGACACCATATTACATAAAAAAAAGAGGAAAATCACTTACTTTCCGATTAACCACAGTAAAATTATTCAGCTGCTTATTTCTACGCAACTTTTATTCCTATTAAATAACTTTTTCCACCAAAAAAGAAACCGAATAACTACTCTTAAAAGTATCAATGTTTATCAATGGAAAAACCTTACTTTAATGACGTACAATCCTCAACCTCCTTAGTAATTGAGGACATAAGTGGGAAAGTTTTCATGTAAGTGAATCTACTTACAACTTCATAAGCGATACACAAAGCTATGCTTTATTACTTTGCCGTGTTATTTATAACGTTATTCCGGTATAATTAGAACAATTATGCGTCGTGTCATAGATGCTTATTTTATCTATAACTAGGTTTTGCTCGCTTCTTCGCTCACGTTAATATTGATTTGACCTATCCGATGGAAACTCTACTCTTTCTGGTTAAAATGTACCATATGTCCCTTCTTGTACCCCTGACAACGTTTATGTGAAATTTCGCGAAGATCGATTAAGTAATTAAGGCCTGAAAGCGTAACTCACTTTCGTATTTATAATATTACTAAGGATAAGTTAAATTACCTACCGTTAAATAAATTGAAAACGAAATATTCAAAACAAATATTTGATATATCTCTGAAACTGTACTATTATTTGGACTGTAGCCGATAATAGTAAAACCTCCAGTGAAGGGTTACAGTTCGCACCAAACTTTCTGACCGCTCTGAAGATAGATGCACAGACCACAAATTTAGGTTTAAATACGTATTATATTATACTAGCTGTGCCCGCGACTCCGTCTGCTTGGAACCTAATGTAACAGAACAGTGATTTATGACATAATTAAATGAACTGACTGTATTTACTTATCTACTTTTCTCTCGTACTCACCTCGAGCCGTCATCATTACATAGTATAAAATAAAGTCCAATACCGCGTCTGTCTGTCTGTCTGTTCACGATAAACTCAAAAACTACTTAACGGATTTTCATGCTGTTTTCGCCAGTCGATAAAGTGATTCACGGGGAAGGTTTTAGTATATAATTTGTCAAGAATTTTTCTATAATCAGGGCGGGACAACGTCTGCCGGGCCCGCTAGTTCAAATTATAATAACTTTTGATAGAGTGGACCGATTTTAATGAAACGAATACTAAGTTACTCCCGAGGATATACTTTACGATTCTCTTGCTGAGGTTTTATTGTAAACCCAGTACTTTAGCAGTGATGCGTGTTCATAAAAACAGACAGACATTTCTAAAAATGATTGATATGTATTCTATCACTTATTCCTAGACACCTGCAACAATTTTTTTCACGAAAATCGAAAAAGTACAGACACTTTAGATTTACATTCTTATTATATGTATAGATATAATTATAGATGTGTAACACCGTGACAACTTGAGAATAAATAGATAAATAAAGGCCAATTTGAAATTACTATAATAATATTTTAACTTTGTTTTTACTAAACCCTTGATTATATTATGCGCAAACCCGATACGGCTATATTCAGAGCGGCCAAAAATTTGATTGTCGAGTACTGTACACCGTTTTATTGACACAATTTGTTTAACAGCCAGCTGAATGAAACGCCATGTAACGAGACTCGATTAACTCTCACTGAGCTAACAATTTGGCAAGGTGAACGACAACAAACCGGGGAATAGCTATAAAAACTATACGTTCCGCGTACATAATATGGTACTATCAAACTAGGTTATGATTCTTTTTACTCAGTTTTTAAATTCTCTTTTCACTTTTTCCTGTAAAGCTTAATATCATGATTCTTTGATATTTTAGTTGTTCATTTGTAATTATTATATTTAACGTTACTGTTTTAACATCTTAGTTATTAAAATTACGTTATTACTACATATTATAAAATAAAGTCCTCTGCGACGTCTGTCTGTTCGCGATAAGCTCAAAAACTACTAGACGGATTTTCACGCGGTTTTCACAAGTCGATAAAGTGATTTATGAGGAAGGTTTAGATATATAATTTGTCAAGTTATTGAAGTAAAACTTCTTTAGGCGCGACTAGGGGGTAACTAGACGACAACGGAAGTCCGTTACGGCAATATGGCGTCACGTTTCTGTACGATCCGGTTTTTAAATATTTTTGATTTTGTCAATACATAGTTAATAAACCAATCAATCAGAATTGTTTTGGAAAAAAAATAATAAAAAATATTAAGTTGAATAATAATAAAAATTATACAATAGAATTAATTATGTATATATGGGCACGCGCCCGTACTGCCATCTGGTTTTAATGTAAGTATCAAATTAAAAAGTTTTACTTCAATCGCATGTCACGGTTACACGCACTCATTTTTTTATTATCAGGTTGGGATAACATCCGCCGGGCACGCCAGTATAATGATATTATTTAAAATCTCGGCTGACTTTTTAGACCCATATCTCAAATTGGCGGTTCATGCTTTGAAATATCTAGCCATTTTTTTTTTTTAATAAATTTACGTCATATAGTTTATTATTCTTTAAGTTTTTCAGATTTTGCAATAAATGCAGTATTTTATTAAACTTTACTGCCAAATTGTCTGTGGACCCGTGCGTAATAGGGTCTATATTCTTTTGTATGGAGCTTAAACGCTCATGGTTTTGCACAGTACAGGCGAAGTGTCAATAATGTCAGTCCATAAATAGGAATGTGAGTTTGTTTATTTCAAGCCTTTAGTGTTCAGGCGATCACCGACCATAAAGAAATTCTGCACACACATTGTTAAGAGTACAGAAAAGGACAAAGAGTACATTTCACCCAGAAAAAAGTACTGTTCCCAATGGATAATACTACATTAAATATTACTATCTTATATTTTATTTTAAGGAAAATACATACAGTATATTATTACCTTAGATATTTATATCAAAGTATAAAGTACGCAAGCAATTAATAGTTATCTCACGTAGGTATGTCCCTACTATTTTCTGTATTCTAGTAATGTTTCGTAATTCGGACATCTGGCACGAAGAGTTGATTAATGTTCATATGTACACAATAACGTTATGCAGATAGAGTACAATGATCTTATCGTGGCTACATCTAGCAGTACACTTGGTAACAGTTCGTCTTTGCTAATAATTTCCATACTGACTATGTTTTATAGTCTATAAATTGAGCAATAAATACTTTACTAGTGGGCGCCCAGTGGTCGACATTCGACCATAGTTCATTGAATCTTTAAAGTTTGAACTTTATTAGGGTTCTTTTATCAATTGCATCGACTTCAAATATATAATTAGGTAGTTCAAATATCAATATTTTTTATTTAATTCGGTTAATTTAATAATTAAGTTATTTTTCGCTTTTTAGTGCCTTATTAGTTTTTCACATGGAAGGCGGTTTATTTTTTTTTGTAAAAAAAATTATTTCCCCATTTTTAGTGTTCATAAATATATCTGGTTTGTAATGGGTAAATCTGGAAAATACGTAGAGACGAAGTGGGTGAAAATCAAATAAACGATATTTAACCCTCTTAGGGGTTGAATTCAAATTTATATGGGACCACCGCTGAATATAACTGATTCAAATAAAAAAAGAATCATTAAAATCGGTTCATAATTTGCGGAGATATCGATTATCATACATAAAAAAAATACATACGACCGAACGTCGTGACCTCCTCCTTTTTCGAAGTCGGTTAAAAAATACATACAGTCGAGCATAGCAACCTCCTTCGCAACCTTTTTTGAAGTCCGTTATTGACGGATGTCAAAATGTTTTTTTTATTTACATGTGTGTATATGTTGTGTAAAATTGAAGCAGTACTGTGAGTAATGCATATCATTACATAGTATAAACAAAGTCCCCTACCGCGTCTGTCTGTCTGTCTGTTCGCGATAAACTCAAAAACTACTGGACGGATTTTCTTGCGGTTTTCACCAGTAGATAGAGTGAGTGATAGAGAGGATTTATTTATAGTCAGGGCGGGACAACGTCTGCCGGGCCCGCTAGTTTTAATTAATTTAATATACTTCCTATGCATTTTATATAAAATAAATAGCTTTCTGCACTTCTCCTCCATATAAACTTTAACTATGCCAAATTTCAAGTTTATCCATTCACGCAATTCTTTTAAAAAGGGATATAAAGTTTTGGCTTCACGTATTAATATATATTAAACTTTAACTATGCCAAATTTCACGTTTATCCATTCACGCAATTCTTTTAAAAAGGGATATAAAGTTTTGGCTTCACGTATTAATATATATTAAACTTTAACTATGCCAAATTTCACGTTTATCCATTCACGTAATTCTTTTAAAAAGGGATACAAAGTTTTGGCTTCACGTATTAATATATATGATATGTACGAAAATGCATTACAATCGATAAAGACACAAATAAACAGACGGATAGAGAGATATTTTAATTTTATTATTAGCATTCTTTTTTAGCAATTGCAAAGTGTTATTAAGAATATATGATAAAATTTATATAAAAATATATACAACTACAGACATAATTACATGTTTATCTATATATATATATATATATATATAAATTGTGTAACATTGATGATTACCTAAAAACACTTGATATATAAAAAAAACATGCGCAAACACCATACGCTATCATAAGCAAGGCCGAGATAAATTATCACTGTCATCTCAAATACAGCTTATCAGTATCACTTGAATCTCAGTTCGTGATACATGACCTTGTTTGTCGTATTGCCATGAAAATTCCGGTTATTTTGTACACTAAGATGTCTTTGATGGATTACCTCTAAGTTTGTAGCGTTAATCAACAGTCATCGATGTAGTAAACAAGGAGACATAATCTTGAACGAAACATTTGTAATAATAAATACAGTAAAATCTATCTGTTCGAACCCATCTCGTCCTATTCCATTCGCAATATCGGCAATGTTTGCGGTTATAGTTTGAATTCGCACAGATTGCGTAGCTGTAATAAGATCTAATTTACTTTTTTATTAGTTCATTTCATCACGCGTTTAGAAAGGATACCGAATCCTTTTTAAATGAATATGTATGTACCGATGTACAAATTAGATCAGCGAATAAAGAAATCTTTAGCCGCGAATATAGGAATTGGGTCGCATTTTTTTAATCCGCGAATAGTGAAAACGCGAATGAAGGAATCACGAATAAGGAGCTTTTATTGTATTAATAATAATTAATCAATATATAATGAAAATACAGTTTCGTCGAGGCTCAGTAATGTTAGAACTACTGAATGTATCGGTATAGGACTATGAGTATTCCGTGTGGAATTTTTGGTGTATAGTAAGTAGTAGGCTACTTGTTTTTTTGAATTCGATTGACCCTTTTCCATTTTTTATAATCAAAACCAAACAAAAAAATGCTTATAAACGTCAGAATTACCACCGGTTCGTAAATTCACCCAGTCATCTAGAAGAACCGGAAGAAACTCAAACTAACGAAATATATTAATAGATATTGAACGAAGCTGGAATCAGTCAATCTTAGTTTTTTTTTTAACTTTATTTTTGGCAAACAATCTTTTAGATTATTACTGCCATTATCGAGTAGTTAATAGTATTACAAGTTCTTCTTCCATTCCATTTTTGGCAACCAGTCTTCTAGTAGACTATTGCTGCCATTGTCAAGTGAGTATCGATATTACAAGTTTCTTGATATAATTTCAATGAACTAACAAGATGGTGGCCATCTTGTTAGAACTTTCCATGGAGTTTTTGTGGCATCTCAGAATTCATGGTCTGTGGTATTATTTTCCATTCACTTCACTTATGAAAAATAAACAAATTATATTACATAAAACACCACCAATTTTACACAATACAGAGTCAAGTAACACAAGATCATGAATAAAATATAAAACCCACTACATGACAGATCAAAATCCCACCAAAAACTCCGAATCAGTCTTAATTAAATATATAATCATTTGAATAAGAGGCACAATCACAGATAAAAAAGAAATTATTTTAATTAGTACCACAGATAAAATAGCAAAACACAATTAAAAAGAAAATGTATATATAAAGTAGTAATAAATAAAAATAGAGCAATTATATATGTATTAATCATGAATCAAATATACAGAAACAAACAACTTTCCATTGCAACATTATCCAAATCAATAATCTCGCTGTTTCGAGGGTTAGTTCAATGAATTCAATAAGATCAAAACATTTATACCACGTCTTTAATTAGTAAATAGTTCCGTCTATTATGGCATCTTTTATTTAATATCCTTTTATTTTTTTATTTAGACTAAAAATACAGATATTTAAACTATAGATAAAACTTTTGATTTGAATGTCAAGGCGTTTGATGTAACGATGAGTATACGTTAAAAATTTAAAAAATTATATTTAATTACTTATGTTGATATAACTTTTCATAAATAAAATTTGTAGTAAATACAGAAAAATATAATTTTGATTTTAGACTATTTCTTCAGTGTTTGATGTCTGTCGAATTGATTACATTGTGCGTTATTCGTCTGATGTTAAACTGTATTTTGTCAAATAATGTTCTGAGAATTATATGTTATAAATTATGAAATGTTTAATTATGTTAAAAAAATCACACCAAAAAAGAAAGTTTTATTTTAAAATTTATCAACTGTATTTTTGTCGTATTATTAAAGATTCACCAATTGACCTACGACATTATTTATTCATTTTCCTTTCTATATCTAACGGTTGCATATGGTCCGTTCAGTGTTAATGTTACTTAAGCAAAAATACACTTGTAAAGGACGGAGCCTGACGATCACCTTGCCAGGCTGCCGCAGGTTCTCAGGTAAGTTAGCAGGACCGATCCCTGGCCGCCCCTATCATGCGGCGGACGGTACACCGTGGCCGTGGGGTTTTAGTCCGTGCGAGTCGGAGACATAACCCATTTCTCCCCTGGGAGGGTGGCGTATCTATAAAGGTTTCCCCGCGTTAATAAAAAAAATACACTTGTAACTTTGTATATATTATTTATTCTACTAAAAATAAAAGCTACCAATATAGAATAAAATGAATACTTGACTGCTTTTATTTCATTGGCACTATCGCACCTTGCATAAGTTATTTGTGCATATCTAGAAGATTAGTAGAAAATATTTTTATCATTTAGTACTCCGTTGATTTAATACTGTGCTATAAAGTATTAAATATAAATAAATAAAAATCAATTGCTAAAAGAAGAAATTCATAAAATTACCTAAATCAAACTTGACCACAAACAGTTTGTTTAGACCGCAACGAAAAAATTATCTTGGTTTATATTTTTGTCATCATTTGAATTTGTGTACATTTTCAGTTTCACATGCTAAGTACCGATAAACTGTAGTTTTAGCTAGCTCTTCTAGATTTATATTAATTGTTTTTTTTAATTTTTCGGCTACACTATGAATTGATGTTACGTGACGATGCAGTCAAAAATGTTAACGTGCTAAATCTAGTGAGATTGGCTCTCAAATCTAATTGCTAAAACACATCTATGTACGTCTGATGATAGACTTTTAACTTGAAGCCGGCAAGTAGCACGACAAACGTTAAAAATGATATGTCTTTTAGGAAACGAATTTCTTGAAATATAGGAAATAGGAAACATTTGTAAATAAACGTCTCTCTTAAAATACTGAAACCATGTTTATATATAATCTTGTTCATATTTATTTGATAAAATATATTACATAAAATATATATTAGTTATACAATACAAATATGTTGTTGAATACATATATATATAGGCATACGTTCAGGGTAGTCCGGTGAAGCTGTTAAGACCTTGCTAGGTCAATAGCGTAGTCAGTTCGAAAAAAGCACACGTTCGGTATAAGAAGATACGCGAATGTGTTGCGAGGAGGGGCAACATAGCGACTTCATATTTTGTTAACATTTAATTTCACTCCCATCTAATTTATTTACCACTTAAGGAGGAATTCCAAAAGAGGTCTTATGTCATTGTTACTCACGGATTACTGTAGCAGCCGAATACAAATAAATGAATTCAATTTCCGAAAATGGTACCATTTAATCTTAATACTATATTTGAACCAATGTCTCTTTTAATACTTGAGTGATCTTTACTGTTATATTCCGTTGAAACGTAATTTTTTCCCAGTTTGCCCAATATTTGGTTCATTCTCGTCTACGTGTTAATTAAAAACCGTTAGATGTATCGTATTGGTCGTTTGAAATAGTTACGAGTTAGTAATAATACTTGACGGAAACAAAAATGTGTAACACAGTTATATACATTCCATAGATCATTTCTATTTCTTTTATTGAATATACTTAGAGTATTAGAACAACTAATTTTGTTCACCCCATTTTATCCCAAAGCAAAAATTCTAACAACGTCTGTGTATATTATATTTAAAATATATAACTAATTTTATATTAAGTGTCTTGAAAGTTATTAGGTAAGATTACCAATAATTGTTACAAATTGACAAAAACCTATTAAAGTTATTATTAGAACTCTATTTTTCTTTTATACAGCATCATTTATGCGAAAATAAATTGTATAATTATCTAATTTATTTTATGTTAAATTTTACTATAAAATCTCCATAGACTTACGATTATTAAAACCAGTTTATTTGATGATATGGCTTCATTTATAAATCTGCTGTAACTATAATGTCTTCCGAGTTTAAAAGGTAAAATTATGCATATGATATATTGCAATAAGTTCATCAGTATCATAAATTTTAAGCATAAAAACGAACATAAGACGCAGAAATCAGGGAATTAAATTGTTGTATAGATTGTTATTGCAATATCGGCCCGAAGGTTTTGTAGTACAGGTCTGTATTACAATTTTGAAAGTATGCTAACTATCCTCATTCCATTTAAAATGAAGGGCGATATTCTGGAAGCGTTTCAAAATGACGATACGCGTCTTCACTTTACATACGAATGTAAATCTTCTCGTTCAATCAGAACACGTGCCCCCGAATAGTAAATGAGTTTGATGGCTCGCTTTTCTATTGGCACACGCGTCTGACACATTAGTGTTATGTTTCTTCACTAATACCTACTGTGTGTTACTTGTAGATGACTGGAAGTTATTGAGAATATTTTCTCTAAATTATGAGAAACAAATTATCTCACCAGTGTGTTAACGGAATCAAAGTCATCTTTATTCGCGAATAACGTGCTAACAAATGCCAAAATACAGGCGATTAATAAATTAGCGATCTTTTATAATTAAAGGGCATAGTGACTGCACCGTGTCTGGTTGTAAACATATTATCTCACCAGTGTGTTAACGGAATCAAAGTCATCTTTATTCGCGAATGACGTGCTAACAAATGCCAAAATACAGGCGAAATTTAGCGATCTTTTATAATTAAAGGGCATAGTGACTGCACCGTGTCTGGTTGTAAACATAATACAATTTATAAGCAACGGCGACCAACGAGAGCCGGTCGTCGATGTCATTCTGGCTTGAAAATTTCGAGGGTGTTAGAATGACTATTCTCGAAATGCGACAAATTAAAAGAGAGTCACTGTGATGGATTTATCATCATGTGTATAGTGGTTGCGATCGATTGATCCCGTAATGCATGCATAACGCATGGTGGTAGGGTTTTTCTAAGTTCGCCTGGTTAGTTCCATCTTCAAGATGAAAATCTGTCGTTTAGCACCTATTGGTGTGTTCTGGCAGCTACACTTAAGAGCTAGTTCCATTTAGGTTTAGCGTGTTTACAATCTTAGACTAGATTTTCATTTAACATTTAATGCTAAAACACATAAAAGTATTTTTTAAAAGTGACACCCTTAACCGTGAAACTATAAAGAGTGTTGCGCTTCATGTGCAGTGGTTGCGAACCAGTTTGATGTGTTGAACTGACTAAACTAAAATTAAACAACTTAAGAATAATTTCGGAATGTTCTCGGAATCCCATCTAAGTAGGGTCGGCACAACATTTCAACTTTCACTCTTCCCTGTCATCTATCATGTCACTATTCACAATACTTATACACATACCTACTAGCGAGCCGGGCGGACGGTGTCCTGCCTTGATAATAAAAAAAATCCAATAATTCAACCGCAGCGCCACCTACCGGGACCAGTTGTGAATCTAAACCATTCTCGGATCCACTGGAACACACACAGAAAATTTCATCAAAATCGGTCCAGCCGTTTAGGAGGAGTTCAGTGACATCCACACGTACAGAAGAAATGTATATATAAAGATAATGCTATATTTTAATTATTTACTTCTAATTAGAGACACATTAGTGTCAACTGTAGAGATCAATAATTGACGTCTCAGAAACCCGTGATTTCCTAACCCTATGGGCAATGTAAAATTATTTTTATTTACAATCATATATTATCCGTATATTATATTTATAATCTTAATCTATGTATTATTAAATCTGTATAAAAAGCTGAAACAAATGAAAAAATATATACACATATAATTTTTCACATAATCAATCCATACAATCTTCACGTCTACGTCTACTGTATGTCCGTTCATCTTTATACTCAATTCTTCTCTGGTTATATGACTTTGACATGCCTATATCATGGCAACATTACTCCTTAACTTTTGTCATTGATGCTACTTTCAAATCTTATCCATTCTAGTTGTATTATTCATCCACCTTAACACCTTAACAGCCACACGTAATCTTCTTTTATACGTTTCCTTCGTAGCTTTGTACTCAGATTCATATGGCAGGTTAGTGTTCTAGTTTCCTCTACTAAAGTGAATCAGATCCAGCTATATCGTAAAGTCTCGCTGTCCGCTAAGTTGTCTTAAGGTGGTATACATACATACAAATTGTGGTTTTGATTCAAATTAACGACCGTATAATTAATTAACAAATAAAACAGCCTGGACGTGGTGTTCAATATAAAACTACAAACAGGTTCTAGTAATGACCACAAACCGATAGTGAAATCAACGCAAAGACCACGGCTGTTTGTCGTACCGTTATCCCACGGTCAGTGGGCCACTTTTTACCATTTATTGGGCACGTTAATAAATAGTCCCTCGTACTGGTGTATTTGGAGCCTGAAATATAAGTAGTATTAGTAAAACCTAGTGATGTTACTGTATGTAGAACCTCTTTTCGTGTTATTATGTTATTTGTTAAGTTATGGAATTCAATGGTCAAAATCCTCATTCTTAGGAAATGATAAAAACGAAAGAACCATATAGCGCGTTAGCTAAAAACTGATTAACACTATAAATTATGAAAAAGGAAATTATGAAAATCTCCCATTGTTCCGACTTAATAACGAGAAATGAGAATGGGAAGCGCTATTAAGCTATTAAAAATGTGTCTCCTATACTGAATAAAAAAAAGAGTTACACGTTCTGACAGACCACTTATGACTTTACTAATAGTTTGATCGAAGCTTTCTCTACTTATGACGATAGACAGTTATTACTTAATGACGTTTAATAGGCAATTTAGACTGGTTGCTATAATGGGATTGGGTAACAAGACAATGTTGAAAACTTTACTTTTCCAAGGTGAGGTACCTTGATTACTAGATTTTTACCATTAAATAGCAACGAACCGCTTTTTTTGTTTGCCTTTATTCCGACGTAAAACTTAATAACAATAAATAAAGCCTGTGTTATTCAGGGATAATGTGGCTTCCGAATAATGAGAGAACTTTTAGAATCGGATTAGTAGTTCTGAGGATTACCTCTTATTACGAACGAACAAACTTTAGGTGTTTGTACATACTAATTGTTGTCCCGTGGTCGTAATTCGACCAATAATTTTTATGTTTCAATATTTAGGTTAGTAGAGGAAACAATCGTGAAATATCAGGACTAGAGACTTATAAATAAAGGTTTCGATTCGTTAATTGTGTCTAATTTTTTTATTTATACTAAACAAATATAATAAAGAAAATTGGTTGAAAAACAAAGGACAAAGGGTACTGAATTCTTTTATCTTCGCCTATTTATACATATATGTATAAATAAAATAGACATTGGTGTATCTGAGTAAATAAACTTCAACACCATTTGTCCGATCAAAGTGTTTCATGAGATAAGTTTTTTATGGAATCCATTTACCTTATATAGTGTAATTTAACGCGAACAAAGCTGCGAGCTGTTACTAAAAGCAGTATGGATATTGAAATTCTATGTTATCTTTTTACATTTATATAAACAATAATTAAATAACTCGACTGAAGGTATTTAATATATGTATTCTTCTTTTGTTTCTCCCGCTACATTCCCTAGCGGTTATGTGTTGTTAAAGCTTGGGATAGTCACTTCATACAAACCAACACTTCAAAACGCATTCGTGATAAGGAAATGCTCTAGAAAACTACAATTATTGTTACTAAATCGCCCTAGCTCTGAGTTGCAATGTTTAACTTATATAACTTGTTTAGACGTTAAGGTTTTTGTACGTGTACGTCGATTTTGCAATTTTATAATGATTTTTAAAGACATTCTCGAAGATATAATTCTGTCTAGTACTAAACAGATTTTAGAATGATTATTGTAATAATAACGTTACCCTGTAGCAATCACCCTGCTGGGCTCGAGTCCTTTCCAGAAGGAAATTATGGGCATAATCATTACATCAGCCTATGACGTATTGGTGATTTAAAAATCTGAGAAATCCACAGTTCTATTTCTCACATACGATGGTACTATGACGGTAATATATATCAGGTTCAGATTTTGCTTACGATGGTTTCCTTCACCGTCGCCCGATAGTGTTATCAATTTTTAAGTTGAAAGAGGTTCGAACCTGCGATCCTCTGAGGG
Source organism: Antheraea yamamai (assembly GCA_036509395.1). Taxonomy (NCBI): domain Eukaryota; kingdom Metazoa; phylum Arthropoda; class Insecta; order Lepidoptera; family Saturniidae; genus Antheraea; species Antheraea yamamai. The sequence continues at coordinate 8,980,228 of AP028433.1, forward strand.
GTCTACCACCCTGAACCCTCAGAACGCGAAGAGGCCCCTAACGAGGGGCCGAATCGTGCCGGGGAGTAGACGCAGTGCCAGTCGGCAGCTCCTGCTCCCCGGCCGAAAGGTGTGAGAAGGAACCTTGGGGTTTTAGTCCGTGCAAGTCGGACATAACCCACCCTCAGCTGCCCGGCTAGGATGGGTATTCATAGGGATTTCTCCATGTATAAAAAAGGTTCGAACCTGCGGGCGATAATAAACAATTTTAAAAACATTAAAATCAAAATTGAATTTATGTATATTGGGATAGCTCATAGTACATTGTTTCTGTATGAGACACATTGTATTATTGTATAGACATATTGTATTATTCACTTTGTTTGTTCTATGGTCAACAAAGCTAGCCACTATCTCCAAGACTAGAGGCCACCGTTTTTTTGTATAGAATGCAACGTATATAGTTTTATATATAACTCTAATTTCAATTTATAAGATAAAAAACTTATTAAATATTACTATACTTTCAAAATTAATTAACAACCCTAAGGAATAGTAAATTGAATGTGTGATATATATTTTTTTTAGCTTAGTCTTTGGCCTCTGTGAAAAATTCCACAATTCTGCCAGTGTCATGTACATAAAGATTAACTTCTACGATAATGGATCAACAAAAGATCTGAAGTTGATTTAGACCACCACCATATGTCTAACATAGAACATAAGGACAATATACCATTGGGTTAGTAATTTGTATATTGCCATAGAATTTGGCTTTAAGCTTGCGTGATGTCTGCCACTCATTATTCCACGCTTTAAACAGCTGGTGTTTCATAAATATGTTATCAGTATTCTATACGTATATCTATAAAATAACACATGACATAATCATATGTTTATGTATTTATACAAATAAGTATCTAAACATCTGTATAAATTTAAGTAGGTGTACAGATGTGTGTGCGAGAGCGCTTTCTAACTCGATGCCATAGAAATCACGCCGCGATGTGTTGATGTTTCCCGCTTCACATACAGCTTTCGAGTTACCGACGCGGCTTTGAGAAATATTGCATTCCTGTTTTAAACATTACGGTTTCGAATATAGTAAATGTTTTACTATTTTGTTTTCATTTAAGTATATTGTTTTACTGTATCTGTCTACGATTTAGACTCTTGTATACTATATGTATTTATGTTTTCATCAATAATTGATAGCACTTAGCTACGTTAATAATGAGGCATTAAGAAATACAAAAAAAGAAACGTGATTTTTACGAAAACAAACATATTACAATATCATTTCACATTGTTACCTGCACGAAGAAAAGAAGCATAGATAAAAAGTAGAAACGTTGTCACAGATAAAATTATTATTTCTTGTTAAAAATGTCTAACTAAAGGAGGACCTGCGTATAAATTAAGTATGTACACAAGTTTAGGGTATATACCCATAGTTATATACCATTAATATACGTATAATATGAATAAGTGCTTTAAACTATTCTGTGGATATACTATACTATAGAACAAAAGTGGAACACTGAACTGTATCACCGTTTTCGTCGATACAGTTTAGAGCTAGCCCCTACGAACGAAAGTATTTATTTACGGAATTTGCAAACACTTGTTAAATCAAACGACCCGTGTCACATTTTAACTATTTGAAAGGAGGCCGTTTCAATGCTTTAGTAAATTCTATTTCGTTACTGTTTTATACTTTTACTATTATGACAAGCCGTAGTTATTGTAATAGAGTTACATAAGAAATATGAAATAAATATCGATGGATAATCAATAATATGATATATTCGAAATTGCATATTATAATAATAATCATGTCTCCGTAAATTCTCGATAATCTAATAACAAAATTAAATTCTCTGCTCTTTTAATTTTCAGTTACTTTATGCCGTTTCTGTATTATCATACAAATTTATTGTATTTATTCGAATAAAAATTTTAAAGTCTACATATAACACCGTCAATTACGAGAAGGATTCATTAGGCTGAGAGGCAAAGTTCTAACAATTTTATGAATGAACTAGCTGACCCGTGCAACTTCGTCTGCACCAAATCGGTTATTACCGGTTTTAATTGTATTTTTAAACGTAAATAATCTTAAAAAACCTACAACCCTATTGCAGCGTTATCCAGCACTTCTAATCGTGAATCCAAACTAACCAGGGACTCACTCAAACATATACCCAGTTGGTATGTGAGAAATCTTTTAAAATAAGCCTAGAATCTGTTCGCAGCATTACCTAAAGTAGTGTCATCAAGTGAACAAAACTAACTTACATATATTCCATAAATGTCTTCCCAGTACCCCTTGTAACTTCATCACGTAACTACTGTAAAATAACTTTATCTACATTAAATTTCCATTTTTTTTAGTTTTTGTTTTATAAATTTGTAAGTATACGTGAACCCATTCAATTTTAATTTGCCATTTATTTTACTTTTACAACAACCACCTTTTTTACTAACTACTTAAAACTTTTCTAACATGAAATTTTTAATCGACCGTAGAGGACCAAGCATTCCTCAAACAAAACTTACCACTCATTATAATATTAGTATAAAACAACATAGAACTGCAAACATAGTCCGTAGCTGTAAACCTTCCAGGCAATACCGTGGTCAGTTCAACTGCAACACCTCAACTATTTATTTTAATCTTAATTCACAAACCTAACCCAACACTTCAAACCAACAACATTTAAAACAATTTTATCAATACACAACACCGACTTAAACTCTAGTTATTCATCTTCTACAATCAATGTAACTATTATCTAGTATGTTTTAGAATCTTGTCACCTTTGTTTCACATTTTTTTATACAATAAAAAAATGAACACTATAAGTGCGTTTCGTTTCACTATTTTCTTCATATAGGTCATAATTACGTAAATGTCATATAGCCTACTCAGTATAACGTACTGGACATCATATGTCCGCCGAGCCGACGGTTCGAGTCCCGGCGGTTTTTTTTTTGGTATTTTTTTAAAGTAGCTTAGGGAAATATAGCTTATCTTTTTAGCTAATCTGTCTGCTATATATAGCACAATAAATTTACCACTATCCGTCAAAAATTTCATTAACTACAAATTTTTACTTTCGTCCGTTATCCTAACCCTTCGTTTTATAGATAAAAAGTATTCTAGATGTAACCTTGTAATATTAGTTATCACTGTGCCAAATTTCTCAAAATTGGTTCAGTACTTTCAGAGTGGTACGTGTTCAAAGGTACAACAAACAGGCAGATCCTGGAGAATCCCTTGCGTTTTATAGATAAAAATATCCTAGATGTAATCTCGTAATATTAGTTATCCTGTGCCAAGTTTCGTCAAAATCGGTTCAGTACTTTCAGAGTGATGCGTGTTCACAGGGCAACAGACACAGACAGACAGACAGACAGACAGACAGACACACAAAAATTGAAAAAATTATTTTTGCTTCTATATCGATAACAAATCACCCCGAAAAAATTTCAAAATATTTAATGCAATACCTTCACAGTTTTATTATAGTATAGATGTAGTAATTTAACGGTTCTTTTGAACCTCTCGCGCAATTTGCTTATTACGTACTTGTTTCAAAGCTCTCTTGTTAAACGCTATGATATTAAAGAGTAATTTGAGTTTCGAAGTGTGACGTTAATTACTCCTTTTGTGGTTTATATTTAAGGCGCTTTTTGGTGTATATTATTGTTTTGTTCGGTTCAAAGCGTTCACGTAGAGTTCTTTGATTGCTGCATGTAGGCCAGGAGGACCATGGTCGGTGAGGTCGTTGACCGGGCCCCTCCCTTCATCTCTAAACCCTGCACTACTACATTTCTCTTCCTCTGCGATGTACATTGCACGTAGTATTCGATATTCGAGTCCCGTTGTGGGATCAAACGAACGAGTTTTATGGTAAAATGTTAACTTTCATTATTTTAATCAATGGAAGGGATTTTTCTGATTTTGAGGCCGTAGTTATTTATCTTGTTAATTGGGATATTACAAGAATATTTAGATGATGTATTTACCCACATAACGTTTATGTTTTGCTTTTCAAAAATATATTGTACACTGAAGAGATAAAGTAATAAATAAGTACATTTTTATAAATTCTCGAAACAACTGCGGCATTCTCATGCGCACTTGTATGCAACTGACTCATAACCATCGTTCATTTAAATAAATTGGTGGTAAACTGACGGCGACTGTTCTTTGATAAAGGTGTAATAACTGATAAAGTTACTGATCTGAATAACATATAAGACAAAATTCGTGAAATACACTTTTAACATGAATAAACTTTAAAACAAACTATATCTCTGCATAAAATGAGCGTAAAACATTAAACTGACGTCCAGTTATCAGTAAAGGACACTAAGTATACCCTGTAACCTAAATAGACCAGGCTAATATTAGACAAAGCAGTCCCGTTTGTGATCGAGGTTAATCGAGTTATCTCGATAGATTATACAGCTCCGTAGAGCTCCAAGCTGACCTGCTAAATGGTGTATTTACTCTCCAATTAAACACATTTACTTAAGTGAAGCTCACAGATTTGAAAAGGTTTTCATATGTAAATTATAAACCATTGAGTTTACTAACCTAGTGATTAGTGTTATAATTGACACAATTTAGACACTTTTAGTTACAATTAAAATAAAACCTCTTTTTTGTAGGCACAGGTCTGCAGTTGTGCGCGCATCACACAAAAACAACTAGATAGACTTCCATTTCTGTTTTTAATTTAATTTCTTAGACACTTGGTTCTTAAAATATCACGATAATTTCATTGAATATAGAGTTATTAAGCTTTTTAGAAGTGAATGAATCTAATGTAATAATTTTATACTCACCACAAAGGACTAAAGAAATTTTGTAAGCAAAGTATATTTTTACTTGTAATCTCTAGTAAAACATAAATACATATAACTACGGTAGTGATAAAAGTAGATACAAGCGTCTTCTAAAAAATCACGGTCTTGAAATAAATTAAATGTGGAAATCATAGGTTAAGAAATTACGGTACAAAGTAAGGAGTGAAAACTCGATTCAATCGTGCAGTTGATTTTCTCGTTTGCTATCAGTCTCAGCATTCTTAATTGCGGTCACCGCACTACTAACATGTCAGACTGTTTGCTGGCATTACATATTATGATAATAAATATTGACAAATAGTTAACGATTATCCTTTCGAGTAACGGAGCCGTTTATATTAACCAGCATATGCTTATGTTATAGGTATATTCAATTCTAAGTTTAATGTTGCTCGGAACCAAATGGAATTAATTCTCATTAGTATTTATTATAATCTAGCGGGCCAGGCAGACGTTGTCCCGCCCTGATTAAAAAAACCCAAAAACCAAACGTCCTCTGAATCCTTTATCCATTGGTGAAAACCGCATAAAGATCCGTCAGTAGTTTTTGAGTTTATCGCGAACAGACAGACAGACAGACGCGGTAGGAGACTTTGTTTTATACCATGTAATGATTATTAGTTGGAAATGTCACTTAATTAATATACCGTAATTTAAATTCCTTACCATGAAAATGACAATAATATAATCGCGACTGGTTTAGCTATCATTAGGAATGTTTCGCTAATATGTGAATTAAAAATGTATAGTTATACATTTTTACGTTCACGTCTCGAGTTAAGCGAACCGTAAAACCTAATATACCAATCATCGGATACTGCGAAATCAGTCCGACAGTTTCGTCGAGTGAAAATATTTAAAACGTTGAAATTTTAATGGCTTAGTTACAACATTGGCGCTTACTTAATATGATTAGGGTGAGAGACTTGTTAAAAGTATCACAGCTCATCGTTCCATGACATGCGTCCCGCATATCCGGCGCTCGTTGAGTGAACGATCCCACGTCATCCGACACCTCTGTCCGAACACGAGGGACCGTGACAAGGTTTATACCTAAATATATATTATTCTCTTCTTAAATGTTTTACTTTATTCCTGAGTATCACGTAATTCAAGTCTGTAGAAACCCGTAGACAACATAACTATGTTGTCAGTAAGCAACATGGGCTGTATTTTATTTCCAAAATTTATATTAACGCGAACGAAGCAGCGAGAAGAAGCTAGTCGTGTATAAATATGACATTGGAATTTAAGGGTAATCAGGTACCGCTATTAATCGTTATCAATATTATTACACCTCCTCATAATTTTGTTAAACACTAATATTTTTGGTGATAGTTTCTCAAAATTTCTTAATAGTGAAATCGTATTTTAAAGAGATATGAAATAATATTATTACTTATTTCCTAGTCACGGATTAACAAGATTCGATATATATCAGAGTCTTTTAATTTTTCACTCCATAAATAAATGCATGGATTGCCCGTTGTTTTAAGAGCTGGTCACCATCTCATCGCTGCCACTACGCTTTGTGATGGGTGTTTGAATCCAATACAGAACTATCATTCGTGTGATCTATAAACATTTGTGTTTTGTATGGATATTTATATGCAAATAGCACGAGAAAAGTAACAGGAAACAAGAGATATTCATACATATATGTATACAACACATACACTATTGTCTATAAGCTCATTTATTATAAAACCATCGATATAAACTAAGTTTATTGTGTATGTACGCGTAACAAAGTATCAACGAAGCTGCGGTTTCCGTAAACCCGCACGATAAACCTGTGTTCATTTGAGTCTACACACGTCCGTCCAATAAACGAAACGGGTTCCACGTATCTGGTTAGCTATTAACCAGTATCCGAGATAACATTTAATATAAACAACGTCTACGAAAGGCATTCCTCACTTTGAATGATGTATCTTGATATAAGATGGAATGTTTTTATTGAATTTTCAAGAATATTAAGTAGTTGTTGTTCTGCGTTGTTTATTATCTCAACGACGTTTTAGGTACAAAGGAAATATATAAAAGATTGAAAACAAAAATATACTTTCGTTACTAATTTTATTTGTAAACAATGTTATCTCATTCCTGTGCATGCGTATCATATCGCTTGCGCCACTTCTCCACGGCAGGAAAATATAGATCGCTGAATGCGTAGTGCCAATAAAAATCATAGTTTTTGAAAACTTTCATATAACTGCTATGATATTTTTTATAACCAAGTATGTACCAAATAGAACTAAAAATTGACTGAATAAAAAAAGATAGATAGAAAGGTTACCAGATAAGAACATATCGTCGCTGCAAACAACACCGCGCTAGTCAGTTTGACTCACTTTACAGGGAAGCGAAAAAACTTTCTTTTTTTTTATTTATTTTTTTTTGCATTTATCTTCATGCAGTAATAAGTGATACGAATACTGGTCTTCTATTCATTGCAACGTGCAAAATGTGATATGTAGTTTGCCGCGTCATGAGAATATTTATTCAATGATTACATCATTACATAGTATAAAATAAAGTCCCCTACCGCGTCTGTCTGTCTGTCTGTTCGCGATAAACTCAAAAACCACTGAACGGATTTTCATGCGGTTTTCACCAGTGGATAAAGTGATTCATGAGAAACGTTTTGGTGTATAATTTGTCCAGGATTTCTTTATAATCAGAGCGGGACAGCGTCTGCCGGGTCCGCTAGTTTAATAATAAAAACCGCCAATTTTCGACTTAAGCGGTGATGTTTGCTAAACGATGCTATAATAACTGTGTTCAGGATTGTGGTCAGGATTTATTGGGACGATAAATTTGAATATTAACATTTCTTTTCAGTCAACGTAGTCGGTCTTATGAATCGGACGATCATGAACGAGGTGCTTGTGAGTGGTGCGAGTATGCGTTGGTCATCACTCTTGCCACCATCTTGCTGATCGGCGTATCAGCGCTCACTATCTTCTGGGTGTTCTATTACCGCGGCGGATACGCTTGGGCCGATGACACGCCCGACAAGCAATTTAACCTTCACCCGACGCTTATGGTGGCTGGATTTATCACCTTCAGTGGATTCTGTAAGTATCAATCTTAAATGCCAAGGTTTAGCCATAAATATAATCACGTTATATGGCATTTAACGTACTGACTGACTCTCAAGTGAAACTAATGTTAGCCACCGATCAGTTGATTCTGGATGTAGTATTGAACCTAGAGTATTCTAATATGGCTTATTGATAATACTACTTATAAGGTATACGGTTGAACTGACAAATTTATACAATTATATTATTTTCCGAGAATTCTATAATTTGTTAATTATTCTTTAAACTCAACTGAAATGACATTGATTAGATCACTTGGACAGACGTGATGACGTCAAGTGGAGTAGTGTCCCAGGGCTGTAGCTACAATCGAATTTGAGATAGGGCAGCATTGGTGACGGTAGGGAGGTAGTAAAAAAATTATCGTAATTGATCTGCCCTTGAATGTCACAAACTACCACAGTTTGTTCAGAAAAGTTTAGATTCCTATCGCTATCGCTACAATTTTTTTTGTCTTAAACTATGAACAAACAATGTAATTATAATGATTTATCTTAGTTTTTGGTATTTTTAAGGTAGGGCATTGCCCCACAATACCCCCTCCCCTAGCTACGGCCGTGTATAGTCCTATCAGAGTAGTGGCCGAAAGAAGGTAAAATGTAGGTAGCTCTATAGCCAGATGGGTCGCAAAACTTATTGGAGAAACCTGGAAATTGTAGGCACATAATAGGAATTAACTGCGTAAAAGGGAGAGAAACCTTATTCCCTGTAATGGGTTGAATCGATTAATTCAACCATGGTGATAGCATAATTACGTTATATTTCCAACCAGCTACCCGGCCCGACTTCGCACGGGTGTACTAAATACTAATAAAGACGAGGACTTTACAGGATAAATATCAACTAAAAAAGCCTTTAATCTATCAATAGTTTTGATGAGCTCCCTATTATCTTTTGTCTCGCTCACTCACTCACTTTTTATATGGAGATTTTTTGAACAAAATTTTTCACTTTTCTATACGGGTTTTTTCAAACATTTTTTTCATCCAACCTATATCATGACAATTAACACAACAAAAAAAGAATTAACAGAATAGTAATTAGAGTTTTATGGTTTCTCATGTTCTTAGACGCTTATATACCAACATATAGATATTTCATGAACGGATTACAATGTATAAACTTTATTATAAAAAAATATAGATTGTTTTACAAATGTACTTCATAATATGCCAACGTATATAATTTAGAATTTTAGGAGAATGACGTGTAATTGTTTAATATTACAGCGGTACTGCTGTATCGTATCTGCCGGTGCTTCAGGCGCATTTATGTGAAGCTCCTGCACGCAATCTTCCACGCTCTCGCATTCCCGTGCATCGTCATCGGTTTTCTAGCCGTACTAGACTATCACAACAAGAAGGGTATCAACAACTTCTATTCGCTACACAGCTGGATCGGCTTCGTTGCAATGGGACTGTTTGGAATTCAGGTAGCTATAGCATTCATTATTCAACGTGTCTGCTGTTATTCACAAGAGATTTAGTTCCAAATTGAATTAAGGAATAGTTATAATCTTTATTAATAAATCAAGATGGTAGAGACTATAATCCTACCTATTTATTATCTTAAGTTACTATTATTGCTCTGATAGTGGTTATGCAGGTTTATTCGTTTGTCTATAGATGCGATCAACCACATGTATTGTGATTACCCCAGATTTAAAAATGGGTTTCTAGACACATTATTGAAATCTACTAATTCACGAAAATAAAAATATTTTTCATTTACATTTATAGTATTAGAATTAGATATACCTAGGTATACTATTGTATATTATATTATTTATATTAATGTCTATAAAAATGATTATTTAACTAGTCCCGGCTAACGACAAAAATGAGACCAAATATTGTCTTAAATGTAATCAAATAAAGTGTAATTGAACGTCAATTTTTAAATTTTGTTAATTCCCTATTAGCTTCTGTCTGAATGAACCACTTCCTTTTTTATATGGACATATTTTAACCTAATTGTTTTATTATTCCTTACGCTTCACAGATATTTACACCCATATAAACCATGTCCTGACAATTATAAACATACAAAAGAGAATTACCCAAATATGTGCAGCTGCTCTGAAGTAATATGTTTACATACATGCATACATCGGCGATTGATTGATTTATTTTTATTTCGCAGTATGCAGTCGGCTTCTTTAGCTTTCTCCTGTTGCTGATCTGTAATAAAGGCACCGCTGGTTTCCGCGCCTCTCTGGTGCCCGTACACGCGGCGTTCGGTATCCTGACTTTTATTCTTGGAGTAGCGGCTTGCCTCACAGGACTTACTGAAAAGGCAATCTTTGGATTGGGGTACGTTCCAAATTTAAAATTCTTAACACCTTCCATTTATGCATCAAATATATATTTGTTTATGTTTAGAAAATATTGCATATAAATAATTCTTGAATGCAGTTCAATGAAATTGGTTCCTGCTTTGAGTTATTTACATTCATATGAGATATGTCTATAGTTGAACTTATATATATTGGAAAGTTCTAATATTTCTTTCGTTATTTATATACCTGTAAATATATTTGCTTATATTAAAATATATTTGCTACTTTACGTAAAAGAACGAAAGTCTTTAATTGTAAATGATAGCATTGTAAATATAACGATGTTGCATTTGGACTTTATTAGTAAAGAAACAAATAGTATTTAAGTTTACACAGAAATACATTCGAGAATTACATATATACATGTGAAAAACGTTGAGTACCAGTGTATGTTGAACGTGCATGTTTTGTACTTTGTATGCATAGATTGTTTTAGCCTGTGTGAGTTGCCTCTTTAAGTGTGCGTATCCACAGCGCGGAGAGATACAGCGGGATGGTCGACGAGGGTATTATCATCAATGCGATCGGAGTCGCAATGATCGCAATACTGGCTGTCATCATGTACATACTCTCGAGAGACAAGTTCCGTGTAATGGAGACGCGCGACACACACATGAGAGCATCCGTCGATCTCTAGACTATAATAATTGTAGACAACGTTTTCTTAGTGTAACTTTAGACCAGGGGTGCTCAAATTTGAACTGTTAGACTACGATCTGTCGACTCTGGAAAGCTGAAAGTTGTGGGATGTACAATTGTCGTCTAGGTAAGAGTAGGTAACTCACGCTAAAAATTATAAAAGAAAGTGATAAGGGGGTTATTCTGGCTTAATTGTGGATCAAATAAATTTTAGTTTTTTATTCATTACATTTTATTTTAGTTATCTACCTAACTTTAGATCAGGGCTGCTCAAATTTGAACTGTTAGACTACGATCTGTAGACTCTGAAAAGCTGAAAGTTGTGGGATGTACAATTGTCGTCTAACTAAGAGTAGATAACTCACGCAAAAAATTATAAAAGAAAGTGATAAGGGAGTTATTATGGCCTAATTGTAGATTAAATAAATTTTAGTTGTTTATTCATTACATTTTCTTTTAGTTACCTACCTACTAAAATCAAAATCTGTGAATAGTTTTCTATTTTGGCAAATTTTTCTAGAGATCGATTCAAAAAGCACTCGCGATCAACCGTTTGAGCACCCCTGCTTTAGACCATTGATCACTTAGGATTTTGACTTAAAAGGCCTTATTTAAGTTAATATTAATTAATAACTGGAATAAGTTACAATAAAGTAATGAAGGAATAATATTAATGAATTTCTCTTTATAACGCTGTTTATACAAAATCTAACCTACAAAAATATCTATTCATAGATATTTATTCTGTAGGTTAGAGATGTCAAAATATATATGTATCAGAATAATCAATGCTTTACGAGACTATAAAAATAGATTACGTATGCCCGGTTTCTGAGATACTCGGTTAAACTACCAATAGTTTTTGACTCAACAATGTAATCCACAAGAGAAACTGTCAAATGGTCTGTTGAGTTTTACTGACATTTATTGTATGACTGTATGTTCAGAAACGCAATTTGACAAGTTATCGGACCAATAATGCTATTGAACAGATAAACTACAATTAAAGTACCTCTGAAACCGGGCATAAATGGAGTATAACTTAGATCGTTATAATACACTTATTTTCTTAAGTAAAAAAATGTAAGTTATCTTAAAATTTAAATAGAATAATCATAAACCTGCTGAAACGAGGCTTTATCCTATATCAAACGGATTTTGGTCTGTATCAGATCAATATATATGAAACATAAGTTTTAAGTAGATCGTTTTAAGTTACTGAATGCCTAATTAGTTATGCAAGTTCTATTATTTTTAAGTTATGCTGTATTAACGTTTGCATAAAAATAAATAGTAAGTTGTATTTTTTTTTTGTTTTACTCATTAATTTTATATCCAATAAGGCTTGCTTTGTCGATAACCGCTATTGCTTTATTTGGTTTGAGCTGGTTGTGTTTGTTCGAATATTTATTTTCATGGTGTATATATGAATCATTACGTAATAAATGAAATTTTCATAACATATCTACTACATATTCATACTTTCTTAAATTATTAGTAAGGTCTCATGCATATACATCGTTCATCACAGAAAAATAATGCCCTTTAGATTCGAGGGTGTCTTCCTTGTAATTGACATTAGCGAGTCAAAGTTATAATGTATAACGTTATCATTTTTGTATATAACCCTCAAACCTTGCATAAAACCATCATTTTGCATAACATTTAATGTTCAGTTTATTTCCTGTCATATATAAATATTCCTATTATATGAAACAGTATCAAAAAAAAATCTCATTATTACTTTTATTAACGTATTTTCATTAATTTCGTTCATTATTACCATAATTAAGAATTACGGTTTATATAAACCTTGTTGATTTTGGTAAAATTAGGTATAAGGACTTCGTTTTATATTTCTAAAGCCTGTTTGAACAATGAACGGGAGTATATTTCGTTTAGGAATTTTATTTTATTATTCAAAACATTTGTTTTATAATAATTTTCTTTTTTCCTCACAAATTAAGACGTGGGTTCAACCCAACAATAAGCCTAGTAAGAGAAAGAACAAAAACTTAAGGTGACAATTAATTGTAAACAGATATCTATTGCTTTTAGTTTATGCACATACAGGTTTGGTTAACACCATTATAATTAAACATTTTTTTTATACCTACTAATCCTGGGGCATGCGGTCTGCAGGGCTGAGGTATACGCGGCTATGGAGACGGAGGCTATTATAATAAACGCGATTGGAATGGCGGTGGTCGCCGTCGCGATCCTCGTGCTGTACACTGTACGCGGCACCGGCGGCTACCGTCTCCGCAAGGTCGCCGCCCACCACCCCAGCTAAACACACCAAGATCCGTCTACTGCACCATAGCAATAACTCAAGCCTGGTGACAAATTCTTAATTTTACTATTGCAAAACACACCTTCCTTGATTTAAAATTACAGTTAAGAATATCGGTAAAAAAACGTAATTTATTATTATTTAAATATTTGTTATATTGACAGAAAGAACCGCTAATTAGACGCGCCTATTTTGTTTTGGTGTATTCATTTAACGCAAACATTGTATACAGTACATGCCACCACAAGGCCAATACCATATCAAATTTGAAGCGTTAATGATTCAAACTTTATTTCCAAACGGAGTTTTCAAATCGTGTGTTATTTCAATGTCAAATGGGATTTCATTTGTTTCCAATCAGTGTTTTTGTAGAACGTATAAACCCTTTCGAAAATTTTATTTAATTTCGAGGATTTTTAATACATATTCAATTGACAGAATCATATAATATTGTTATGTTATGTATTATTACAATTTTGTTATAGATTAGTTTTAAAAAATCTGAGAAGAAAATATTCGTGCAAAAATACTATATATTCCAAAATATTAACTTCTATATACATGCACATTAATGTTGTGATTGAATATTATTAAAATAATGCGGAATTTTCTTTGGGGTTGTGGAACGATCGATATAATACTACTCATTTCGACCGAAAGGGAGAGCCGATTCCGTCTTGTCAAAATTGATACGAGTGAGTTATTGGCGTGTAACGTTTTTCTTTTTTTATTTATTGATAGTGTAATCAGTTTTTTTATCTCTGATCACAGAGACTATAAATTTTCGTGAACACCAATGTATGTCAGTGTGCTTAAGAAAGTACACAATACTATATGTTACTATTAGGATATATTCTATTTTATAGTTACAAAAAACAAAACGTAGCTACTTTCCTGTAAACATAACTTTTATATGGCATGAAGTACAGATCATGTGTTAATTTTATATAAAAACTAGCGGGCCCGGCAGACGTTGTCCCGCTCTGATTATGAAAAAATCCTTGACAAATTATATACTAAAACGTTCCTCATGAATCATCCTATCCACTGGTGAAAACCGTATGAAAATCCGTTCGGTAGTTTTTGAGTTTATCGCGAACAGACAGACAGACAGACACGGTAGGGGACTTTGTTTTATACTATGTAATGATGACAAATATAATCTGTGCCTGACGTCAAATTGAGATTATGTGTTTACTAGGTTACGTTTTGTTATTTAGATATTATATTTAAATTCATTCCATTAAAACTTTGTATTCGAGGTACTCTCATAAAATATTGTATTAAAATCGATAACTTATAAAAATCGAAAACGAGTTAACGAATGCGATCCACAATAAGAAGAGAACAATTCATCAAACCATAGATAGTTTGGTATCCGATCACATGTAGGTTTTAATGTTAACAAAATAATTAGATGTAATGTGTATATACATTTTAATGTATTGTGTGTGTGTTTGATAGTAGTTGAATGTAGTAGTGTACCTTAATCATTTCAAACATTTAATCATATACCTAGATCGACAAAGGTTATCAAAGATGTAATACAAAAATTCATCTTTCCAGTAAATATAGCTTATTATTCCTCAGACATAAAAGCTAGTAAGCTGTTAATCTGAAGCAAACTATAGGTTAACTGATTTGCTCCGTTATATTATAATGTACTGGATAAAGATGTTCTATTTGTTCACCAGCTACTGTCGCGGACGGACATCGTTTATTATTACCACAAGTCCAACCTAACCTAACTTATCAATCGACTTCTATGTCATGATAGGAATTGTAAGATTCAAGACCCACCGACGATATCCACGCTATCAAAATGAGGAATGAAACCTTTTTCAAAACATTAACGGATCAACTTAATTAATCTGTACATTGCAAAGATAATCTGTGCGATACCTGATTTCTGCATTTTAACGGTATATAACAAATACTTTTCAGATAAAAACGTAAATTGTCAATCCAAAATATTACTAATATATTCAATCATACAATTTTTAGAACCTATTGATATTTGTATAACAAATATAGATTAATTAAGCTATCGAATGTAGAGGTAGTCTAAGTTAAGACGACTGTCAAAGTTGCCAAATTACGTATAAGTCGAGTGGTCTTATATATAACCAATTAATACATACCAATAGCAAATATGTCAAAAGTATGACAATGCTCAAAATGATTAATTTTATAAGAGAGACACTTTCAAATTTTACCTATATTGATATCTAACGAGTTGAATTATATTATAAATTTGTATTATGTAAAACTTTCTTTTGTTGTGAATTTGCATTCCAAAACGCATTCATTTTACAATTTATTTTAAAATACACAAACAGGGCTAAGACTGCTTTTATAAGTGGATAATTTATATATTGATTACTGAATGAATGATGCTTATGGCATTTACAATTTATAAATATTAAAGTTTTTTGGATCCCTTTTGTACATCGGGGCCAATTTTTTATATTATTGTACGCGTGGTTACGGTTTTTGTTATTTGATATTCCATTAATGTTTAATTTCTGTTTTCTAAGAGATATTGTTAAAATATATCGGCTGAGTGCCTTAAGCGCTCGCCTTAGTAGTCCGGTGAAGCTGTTAAGACCTTGCTAGGTCAGTAGCGTCAGTCGTTCGAAAAGAAAAAAAAAATGACTGAAGCTTAACTTTGGAACCAAGGTTTATGTGGTACCTGCTTAACGATAAAAGTAATAGTTAATGGTATAATAATATATTATATTCCGTTTATATACACGCATCGATAACTAATTACTAAGAGAATAATTTATATCAATTCGTATATTATAAATTTAAAATTATTTGTAAGTATGAAATATAATTAATTTTAGTACAGTGTTGTGTTACGTAATTACAGTTATATCGGTTCGAATATCAATTTTATCACTGTTTTACATTTTCAAATATTTATACAGCTTAATATGGTACATTAAAATACTCGTATTCATAATGTGTTTTATTTGTCATCGACCTGTATTATTTTGTTTACTTACGTATATTCCCAAAATTAGATCAAGCACGTGAACACGCTACAATATTTCTAGCCTATAACCGGCATGGTCTAACAAATTAGAGGCTAAATAATTCAAGTGTTGTCTACTTGCGAAATTTCAGTAGGTACGCAATTGAGAAAGGGCTACTAGATAATCAACATTATTATAATGATGTCTAATTTTTATATATTTTGATTATGGATAACTCGTTAAGTTTTCTTGAGGGATCACTTTGATAATATAAAAAAAAACTTCTGCGATACGATAGATAGCTCTCATGAGCAAATTAAAATGTCAAATTGTCAATAAAATAGAGTAAAATGTTTTTCTTACTAAGATAATAATACTAAATGACAATTTGTATACATGTCAATAATAATGCACATAATTACATTTTTTTTGACGTATTGGACGGTGAGTGCTTTCCACTTGGCGTTCACAACACCCAAAACAGCCTTTTAGCCGTTCCACTTGGCGACCGCGATCGTTGTGGTCGCGGCGATAACGTCACTAATTACGTCATGTCATACTCTCATGACGACCCATGCCTGGAGGTGGGTTAATGTCACCATCTGTGAGGATTAGACGTGTAGAAAATTTACTTATTGTGTTCACTTTTCACATAGTAATTACTCTTCTAGTTCTGTGATTCGACCATAGAAGAAAAATAATAATTCTAAAAAGTACTGCGGTTAACAGAAATTAACCAAACGCACGTTTCACTTCATCTTCGTTTTCTGCCCTAAAAAAATTTACACATAAATAAAATTGAAATGTCTGTTTGTAATCTCAAAACAACAGCCTATTACTAAATGCATATGAACTTAGTTAAGAAGTGGTGTCCAGAACATGTGCGCCCCTCGCACACCTTTGCTCTGGACAATTAGTTGGCTAAATTCCAAGCGGTTGAAGTCGCGGGTAAGAGTTACTATGTATATATATGTATGTGTATATATATGTATGTGTATATATATGTATGTGTATATATATGTATGTGTATATATATATATATATATGTACGTAATATTATAGCCAACGGCACGCGGCTGTCCATCGTTTGGTATTCTAAATGCACCTTTTTGACTGTGAACATATTTTAAAATAAGTGAGATATCACAAACGAAAAGTATAACGCTCCATATTTCCCGGGCACTCTCGGTAGTACCTATGTGGCGGACTTCCAACAAGGTTGCGTTAAACGTTTAACGCTACCATGGAGGGGGTATGAAAACACTGTTACGTTAAACGTTCAACTTTCCTGGGGAGGGGGAATAGAAAGAGACAGAGCGAGAAAAATAATCAAACATTTCGTATCTTACTTTAGTTATCATAATCGCATTGTAATGTTAAAGATTTGGATATTTCTCCACTCGAAAATGATAATTAAAAGGTGCGAGCAATTGTGAATTGTAAGCAATGTTAATAAAGTTTGTCTTAAAGAAACAATATGATTTCACTAAAAATCAATTTCTACCACTTCCTATTTTCATTTTCATATTACGAAGCGTCACTTCTTCCGCGCGGAGGGATTCCACGCACTATTCTTTGTTTCTAGTGGTATAATAAATCAGTTGCATTTCAAAGTATACCTATATAGTAGATATTTATTATATAAAGAACTGCAGTCGGCACGGCTGTCCAATTTTCTCCTTCTATCATAACATTGGGTGTGCCATTGAAATAAACAGTTTCGAAGCAACGATGGTTTAATCACGCTGCGTTGTAGGTCATTGTTCCGAAATCTGCACTAAGCTGAAATCTTAGTACGAGGTGGAATATTTCAATGGGACGATGTTATATCGTTCGGCCAGTTATGGCCTGCAAGCTTAAAATCAGGGGTTAAGGTTATACCACCTGTAGGTATGTTAGGAATAAATTAGATTCCCTTCTAAGTATCATCATTTAATATTAGGCATGTTTATGATGAAGCTTGCAAGTTATATCTGTAAATAAAGTTTTGCCCACAATGATTAGTCGACGCAGACAATGAAGACGCACTGGGTGACTCTGCGTACAAGCAGTCGATGACACTGCATATAAGCAGAGGGAAGCTGGGATGTAAATAGGTCAGATATTTAATACGCTTCCAAACATAGAAAAGATTCAAACACATTTTAATATTTGTATAGTATTTATTGACAACCTTTAATCTAAAGATACAATAAAGAACGCTATTAAATTAGTTAATGATACAATTGTGAGATAAGTATAAAAAAATGCATATTCAATGCAATATTTGCTTTTGAAAATAGATGGTACGATTTAAAGCAATTATATTAAGCTTGTAATATTTTAATATTTTTAATCATAGTGTTTGTACGTAATTTCCACACCATCTTAAAGGCCTTTTTATAATGATACGCATAATTATACCATATGAAATTAAAATGGTATACTTGCTGGTACAAATTGGATGAAGTTCGGATTTTCTTAAATATCTAATATCTATTCAAAACGGATCGTTTTGTTGGGAGTTCATTTTATACGATATGTCGACTACGTGCTTGTTCGACCTACCGTTCATTATATTAGCATAGCGACGTTTTATATCATAGAGTACGTTAAATAAGTACGTATTGCAATTTGTATAAAACCTACAACAGATGATAGTATAATGATTTACTGCAAGTCATATAAATTCAAATGACGTTTTAATGATAATGTTTTTACCAAACTATACAATTTTGTTCTTGTAGTCAGTCTCAATAGACATAAAATACTTATGTAATAATGAATAATTGTTCATTACCGCAGGTACATTTTTGTAGTACTAGTTGATACCTGCGACATCGTTTGCCTCCTTTATTATTTTAATAATATATTTTATGTACAGAGGAAATAACATAAGCACCACTGCCCACTTCTTTGAGGATTAAATAGACATCGCTGAAACCGTATTGCTTATAAAAATTGTAGTTTTTTTTAAACTTCAGTAACTTAGTAAAAAATGCTGCTATTCTAATAATCTTTTTTTAATAAAGACCAACGATGTTACGGTGTTAACGCGAACTTGCCTCGGGCGAGCGCGGTGCATTTAATACGAAACATTTTTAAAGCAAGTATTCAATACGTATTTAACTTTTTTGTAATAACACCGATGGTGTCTAAAAGTAAAACTAAAAAGAACGATCAAAATCAATCCTGTAGTTTTTGCGAGATTTGCGCACAAAACGATATATTTATCTTTTTATGCACATAATAAGAAACCAACGAGCAGACCAAATAGACGCTGTCCTGCCCTAAAAACAAAAAAGAAATCCGGGAATCAGATCGTATCGCCACCCACTGTGCCCAATTGTGAATCTGAATCATTCTTGAGACCACCTAAACAAACACATTGAAAATCGGTCCAGTCGTTTATTATAGGTGTGCCCGCAACTACGTCCACGTGAAATTTCAATTATAAACACATTAATTAACCAAATCATAGGATTGTAATGTGTATTAAAACTACACATCGGCGATTTAATTGGTCTTACCCTTTGAACGATTTTGCGCTCCGAGACGCAGCATGGCACTATAGCATCTATGATAGTCGTCTATAATTTTAAAAACTATGGAAATATGTTCTGTCGTTGATTGTAAGCCCCACCAGAGTATATTTTCTTTAATGAAATTAATTTGATTAAATATTTAATGTACAGATTTTGTCCCGTTAGCCTTCATTACATAGTATAAAACAAAGTCCCCTACCGTGTCTGTCTGTTCGCGATAAACTCGAAAAACTACCGAACAGATTGCATGCGGTTTTCACCGGTGGATAGAGTGATTAATGAGGAACGTTTTAGTATATAATTTGTCAAGGATTTTTTCATAATCAGGGCGGGAAAACGTCTGCCGGGCCCGCTAGTTTATTACATGTATAGATATAACGATAATATATAAGAAGATAAGTAATAGATTAAATTCCATTATAAAATCAACGTATACTGGTAATGTATTCTTGTGTATATTCCGGTGGAGGGTCTAAAGCCGAATGTCGACATATCGTACTCATTAATATAACGTGATCACAAAAATACATAAAATTCAAACATTAGGAATTAAATATTAAACCTTTGAGCACATTCTGATTAATATATTAAATTTCGTTGACATTAGGCCTACGATATTGAAACATTTAGGTGAAATTTACAAATTTGAAATATTGTATACTTAAAGGTACCTTTTCTCTATTAGTTGTCTTAATAAATGTGTGCAATTTTTTATATATTTTGTGCAAACTTATTTAAATATATCTATAATATTTAAATGGTTAGATTTTTGCTCTCAAATATACGAATTGTTAATATTGAATACGTACTTCAACGTGAAACAATGATCATGTATTGTAAAATAAATTAATATTACAGATGACAATAACGTCTATCTGTCCAAATCCATTACGCTGTTATATTATTCGCCAATAACAGTTATTTATAACGGCTGTCAATTATTCTGCTGTCGAGTAATATGCTAGTTTGTATCGTAATTCGTAACATCACAATCATAAACACGAAAAAAAAATGTTTCTATAAATCAAATTACGCAGGAAATTATTGATCAGTACAACATTAACCAGGACTATAATTCCGTCATTCAAAGAAAGAGGTTCGCATCTGTAATTTCTTGCAATATTGAGATTTATATGTATTCGGAATGGACAAAAACGGACATTTGATAGCATTTTTTTTTGTTCAACTTTCAGATTTTATTTTCATATAACATTTAAGCAAAAAACGAGTACTTCGTAAAACAGACGTAATTCGCTAAAGACACAGACTATAGACGTTTCTTCGATTATTGTTCTTGTTAGATATGCCTCTTTTCCTTGTGGTAGTGGAACTGTAACTTCAGAATAATCGTTTTTTGCTTCATGACTATGAGTGTACCGCGGCATACCGTCTCTTTCATAATTTGCGTGACGCTTATTTATTCGATTTTACGATAACACTGACGAACCATTGTCATTGTTAATAACAATAACGGGCAACGGATAATCGACAGCAGCTTCGATACTTTGTTATACATTGAATAGAAATAATGCGTTACATTATTGGATGTTATATTGACCGCTTCTAATTAACATGTAGATAAAATACAATTATTAATAACTTCCATCGAACGGTATTATAATTTCAAACATTAATATACGTAAATTTTCAACTTTAATACATGAAATAACATTTCGATAGAGAATTTCAATACTCAAGTAATTTAGATTTTATATAATATTAAATTTATTATTAAAAAATATCAATATTTTCATAATATATGTGGATACGTTACGCTCTATAAATATGATCTTAAAATGTCGACTAGCAAAAATATCCCTTTGTATATATTTAAGTACATTATGAAATTACATATTGTATCATAAGAAATTAGGCCAACGATATTTAAGTCTACGAGAATTAGCGTACAGTAAATTTTTTAAGTAAATTTAATATTGATTCCAAGACAAGCATTTTACTATGTATATCTTATACTTCAATTTTTTTTTTATAATGGGTGTTTCTAAGTTTTCAATTATTATTTGAATCATCAAATACCTTATTTCATGATAGACGTTATTTAAATTACAGATACAGTAGAACCTCGATAAGATAAACCTCTATTACTTCAAAAAGTAATCTGTTCCCCTCCCCTCAAAGCCTAAAACCACTATTACTTAAAATACGCACCCTCGATAACTTAAACTAATAATATCAGTATTAGTCCTCAGTTACTTAAATAAATGTTTTAGTGAACTCTGCAACATAAACTGTCTGCCAATGAGTCATTTCGAGTGAATGTACAAAACAAAAAGTTTCTCAAATTTCTTGGTTGCATGTGTTTACAAGTTTATTGTTAACACAAACATTAACAACAGTAACATACGGTGAAAAAATTAAAAGCGGTGAAAAGTGGATTAAAAAGGAAAGCTGTTGTGGTTTGGTTTGGAATACACGAAAGTACATTATCATTTATAATTATAAAAGAAGCTGAACTCTTGAAGAAACGCGAATCTCGAGAAAGTATTTTATGTGAATGACGAAAAATTGCTGAATTCCCTATTATGGAGCAATGTGGTTTAAACAGTGTTCAAATAAAACATCAGTGTTACAGACCCATAGTGAAAGAAAAAGTTGAAGAGTTCGCCAATTCGTTGAAAATCCATAATTTTAAAGTTAGCAATGGCTGGTTAGATTATTATTTGGCCTTCAAGAAGTGCGACTGTAAAATAAACCCTTGATAAATTAAAAACTCTATAACTTAAAATATTTTCGTGTTTCCCTTGGATTTTAACTTTATCGAGGTTCTACTGTATTAGTAAAAGAAGTAAAGATAAATAGAGTTACTTTTTACAATTTCCTTGGTAGGTATTTACTATTTTCAGATTCTTAATTTCAAATTTTACAAAATAGTTTTCAAGGAATGTGAATAATAAAATAAATGCATTATGAGGAAAGATTTAAATAAATCTTAGTTAATATAATTGACTGTGGTTTGTGAAGCGATAATCAGCTTATATTAAGTTTATTGTTTAAAAATAATCTTTGGCTTCCTAATGGCACGATTATCATGCTTTAGTTACACGATAAGGGTCACATAGATTCTTAATATTTATTGCTCACATACATTATAAATACTGAAGGAAACTTAAAACTTAAACAAAAATATCCTTATCATCGGCAAAGTATGTAATTCAGGCGTTCTATGGAAAGTCCAGCTAATTTAATAATATATAGTTTTATATTTTTTATAGTTGTTATATACTTTAATTAGGCAATGTGTATCACTGACTAGGAATTCTGTGGAATACTGAATTATAAAAATTGCCGATAACACGATCACAAAGATTTATATAACTTTTCTTATAAATATTAAAATAAAAGTACAATACGAAAGTGCAAAGAACTCTTATTAAATTACATAGAGATCATGTTGTATATAATTGTTTCCGTGAAATTATGTGTAAAACGGAGACTCCGTTCGGGGCACTATCCATCGAGATGTTTCGCATACTTAATGAGGAAAGCGGAATCTCCCAACTGCGATTTGCGTGGAAAAATTGAAGATGTGCATCACTTGATGGAGGGTACCAAGAACAGCATCGAAATAGAGTCATTGATGAGGAGTATGAGAAACAGTTTTTTGGGAAATAGTGTTAGATTTTACAACAAAGTCCTAAAGGATATTACCGATTTGCCGGATTGTGAATTTAAGCGCTATGTCAAGCGGGTTTTGGTGTCAAAAGGCTATTACAGAGTGGAACAATATGTGAACGATGGTGATGTCTGGAATTGACTCACCTCTGTGCATCCATTAAAAACGTTTGTGAAATTTACTATTATATAGAATATATTATTATTCTAAATCTTAATATATATATTTCTTGTGTGCGTGTGTATGTGACTGAACTCCTCCTAAACGACTGGACCGATTTTGATGAAATTTTGTGTGCGTGTTCGAGTGGATCCGAGAATGGTTTAGATTCACAATTGGACCCGGTAGGTGGCGCTGCGGTCGACTTTTAGGATTTTTTTGTTTTCAAGGCAGGACAACGTCCGCCCGGTCCGCTAGTATTATATATATTTGTTAAAAAGATAAACCAGATCGAGTTTCTTGCCGGTTCTTCTCGATGACTGGGTTGTTTTCCGAACCGCTGGTAGTTTTGACGTTCATAAGTGCCTTCTTAGGGCCTAAATTGAATAAAGTATTTTTGAATTTGAATGTGAATTGAATTAGTTGCCAGAACATTGGTATTTGTCACAGCATCTTGACTGAACCTTGTTCGGGTGAAGCTAAGATGCTGTATGACTTCGTAATGATACCTCATCAGTGAGTCTCCTGATGGAGCTAGAAAGATTGGGGAACAATGGAGCTGATATGTTTGGTGGAATAGAAGCTCCTAAAAATAAAATATTGGGGATATATTCAATCTATTAACTATTACAATTTTTATATTCTCACTGAAAATATTCAGATTAGGTACTTTTCCACATTTCATCGGAAATAAAAGATACCTCGGGGTGTGAACATCTTCACAAAAAATAATCAAATAAATATTAATATGTGTGGGTCAAATTTTAAAAAGAAGCATAAAATTGAAAAATATTTTAACAAGACATATAAGATTTATTTGACACCTCACTGATCGGATTGTTTGCGGTGATTAAGCCCATTTCACGATATCAAAATAAAGTTTCGGATAGGCTGTTAGTAAATCATCAGTCCACTAAACACATCGCTTGTAACTCACGATAGTCTACTAAGGATACCCAACAAATTCAGTTCTTAATTATGTATTATATACTATCTTAAGTGACCTATTATGAATTTATTTGTTAGGTATATAGGAGTTTTAGATTTATAAGGAATACTTTAATGTTTCTTTTCTGTTTATGTTCTCTTTATGGCTTAGCAACTGTAGGAGCTAATTACTTGTGTAAGTAAATGCAGATTTCTGAATTTAATTTATTGAAGCAATCATTAATTAACTCACTCTGGGTTTATATAAGCTATGTGACAGACCATAATTGTGTCCAATCATTTTTGTAGTGGTTACCAATATGATACTTTACTAAGACATTGTGAAACATGGCCTTATAAGAGCATAATTGCATACTTTAGATATTGATAAGGGGCTGTCCATAAAATACGTTCACACTTATTGGTGTCGCTCACTGTGACAAGGGGTTTTCTAAAGAAACGTGCCGTTCGCGAGTCATCAAACAATTTTGCAAACTTATCTCTCGATTATTTTACATTCCTTATTTTATTATGATAGGAACTCATATATCTCATATATGTAAATATATAAAAACTTTACGCATACATTTCGGTCATAAAACTTAATAACGTATTATATTTAAAAAACTTTTATGTTTATTCGCGATTTTCAAAATTTGTGTACCATTTGGCATATATAATTAACGGGGTGGGAACTATCATTCGTGACGCAATATTGATGGAGGGATCGTAGAAAATGTGGGGTCTAAAAAGATAAAATCTATGTGACGTATTTTATGAACGAGACCGAAGCATCTTTAACATTACTGTAAATTTGATAAAATACACACAATTTAACACATTTCAATTTGCGGAAATATTTGAATCGGAAAGAAACACATCAATCTCACAACTTCCTTTTAAGCTGCCATCAGCAGTCATGCAAATATTTAATTCAGAGATAAGAGAGCAGTATAAGTTAGTATTAACTTTAGGCTTTAAAGTATTGAGGGAATTCGTTAGAGATCGCTCTGACTAGTGTCTGGTCGTCGCGGCTGAAGTCCGTCTCCTCGCAGAAGATACGCGCGAAACAACGCAACAGATCATCACGCCGGTGCAAATGAGCACCGTACTCTGTATTGCGGATGATTCCGTGTAATATCTTTAGGTATTGCTGACGTCGCTGTAATTGTATCACTTATTTACTTTCAGTTCAACACTTTATAAGTACATCATTACATAGTTACATAGTATAAAATAAAGTCCCCTACCGGGTCTGTCTGTTTGTCTGTTCGCGATAAACTCAAAAACTACTGAATGGATTTTCATGCGGTTTTCACCAGTCGATATAGTGATTCATGAGGAAGGTTTTGGTATATAAATTGTTAAGGATTTTTTTATAATCAGGGTGGGACAACGTCTGCCGGGCCCGCTAGTATAAATATAATTGAAAGATCTTGTTCGTGTTGAGGTTGTTAATCAACGAACATGCAACACCGAGAGTTTTAATGATAGATAGAAAACTTTAACACTAGCTGTGCCTGCGACTTCGTCCCCTTGAAACCTAACGTAAAAAACAGCGATTAATAAAGCCGTCTGCATGTATAAAGTCCATTTACTTATCTCTTGTACTTAACTCGAGTCATCATTAAAATTACAATAACTTTTGATAGAGTGGATCGATTTTAATGAAACAAAGACTAAGTTACTCTCGAGGATATGCTTTATGAGGTTTTTTTGTGAACCCAGTACTTAAGCAGTGATGCGTGTTCATACAAACAAACAGACAGACATTTCTAAAAATGATTGAAATGTATTTTATTACTTATTTCTAGACATCGACAATATTTTTCACGAAAATCAAAAAACGGATAGACACGTTAGATTTACATTCTTATTATATGTATAGATTAGATATGTTACAGATTGTTACGATTTTATTAGACGTAAGGGAATGATAACAAAAATTTAAGAAAAATAATTTAAGATCGGTCAAAGATGTGTAGCGCATTAGTTTAAAGAAAGAAACAATTAATAAGTAAAAACAACCTTGAAAAGCGCCTATTCAATTAGGTATGATTTATTTACGTTTAAAAGTATCGTTCCCATACATTTCAAAGTTTTAAAACAAACTTTAACTAAGGTTCTCTTTGTTGTTTATTAGTATTTATTTTGATATCATTATTCTATATGTTAATGTGACCATGTACTATCACACGATTGAACGTTATCACCCTTTAAACAGTCACTTGGTATACGTAGATTAACAATAGGGATGAAATATGAAATACTTACGGTATCACCTGGTGATAGATCAGCTAGCTGCCTTACAATAATATCTATAGCAACTTTGACATCATTCGTGTAAAAATGTTCTGCGGTTTTGTTACGGCTGAACAGATCATCCACCAATTTAAGCACAGAATGCCCTGGAGACGGTTCATGGTCGAACATGTGGACCGGATCCTCTAGAAACACATGAAATATATACTTAAATACAAATATCTTAAGGGCAGCCTTATTGTTCAAAAACAATCTCTGCCAGACAATCTTTGGAAAGATATATTTTTCCTGAGAAAAAAGTCACATATGATTTGGCGTAAAACTTAATACAAATCGTATATATCATAATTCTATATAACATTGATATTTAGATTAAACTGATGAATTGTGTACTTTGACTTTTTAATAATATAACCAGCGATTACATCATACATGTAATTCGGAGTTAAATTAACTGTGTTTTGTAATCAAATACTGACTTTAGACATGCTACAACAGTTTTTTTTTCATATTATACTCACCAATGTACCTTTTACCGCAATGACATATATATTAATTATTAAACTAGATTTTTGTTGCTTTCAGAAAGTTTTATAAATATTTCTGTTACTCCTAAATTAGAACATCAAAGTATCAAAACTTACCTTCACGATTGAGTAGAAGAAGTATTTTCTCACAAAACGTTTTAGCGATATCTCTGGTTTCCAAAGCATTTAATAATATGTTATCTGCAGGATTATCAAATTGCAGATTGTAGGCAAGGAGTAAAGTTAAGAATAAATCTGGTATTTGTTCATCCACATCTGTCTCGGGTGGGTCTTCAATCAGTTCTAATAGAAATTGTGAGAATTCCAGGCCCAATATTTCGAAATGCGTTATAGGTAACTTGTCTCCCATAGATAGTACCATAGACAGTAAAAGGGCGGAGTGTGAGAGTCGACTGACTGCTCTGGGGTTATCGCGCATGTCTCGTGCGATTTCGGCTGGGAGAGCCGATAATGCTAATGTAGCTAAAGCCGTACGTTCTAAACCGCACATTACTCCGAAAGCCTGAAATTATAAATTTATTAAGATAAAAAAACAGCTATATAATATGGTTATAGATGTATAAAGCGGCACTGTATAGATTGTATGTAATACAAGCTTTTAATTATTTTTATTTATAATGATAATATATTCATATAGTTCTAAAGTTAACCATATTTATTATAACCAGGGCTTTTTTTTGTGGGGGCATGTGGGGGCACGCGGGGTAAGCAGTGCCTTTAAAGGGAAATTCGAAAATACTGAAAAATTCCCATAAGTTGGTTTTCGTTCTGAATATTTTAGAACAGTATTTTACTATTATATGCCACAAGTACTCAAAATGACAAGGGGTACATTTTTGCACTTTTTGAGATACAAAAATTATAGATTTAAACATAAAATTTTCGAAAATTTGCGTGCCCACAAAAAGGCAGTGACATAAAAAGGCCTGAACTATACATAATAATTATAAATGAACATTCACTTAAAATACAGCAGAGAATAAAAACAATACAAAAAAAACTCGACGTTAAGAACACAATAAAAAAATAATTTTAGACTATGGTATGATTTGACGTCTAATCGCCAAAAAGTTAGTCAAGAAAAAATAACTAACAGTACAAAATTACATAACAGCACCATCTAGTGGTTTATGCCATAACAAGAAAAATCATATAAAATTGTTTCGAAATAGATATCAACGAAGTGAAAAGACCATTATTGCAGCACGCCAAAATGACTGCACTGCGCCTTATGGAAAGTACAGTACAATCCAAAAACGATGGTGACCAACGTGAGACACATTATCCATTGCCGGTCACCGTTGTCATAGCGGCCTGCGTGAGTGTCTGTTCACGCTTGAAGAACCCTACGTCATAGGAAGGAGGAAACACACTAGCCGGGAGATCGTTCCACAATTTCACGTTCAAATTTTTAGTTCGTGCCCAGATAGGATTTACAGTAAAACTGTGGCTCCGAAGACCAGCGCGCGTGGTGCGGTTATGAAAAGGAGAGGAAGGGATCAAATTGAGTAACTCTTCAGAACACTCGCTATGATTCAGACGGTAGACCACGCTCAGTGAGGTCTTTGCGCAACTGAATCGGCTCTATAAACTCTATAATGTCTGCATCATTAACAATGCCGACAGCCCGTTCTCTATCACCTGTCCAGGGTATCCAGTAGATACTTTGCCGAATCGTCCCAGAGGTGCGAGAAGTATTCCACGCAGAGTCGAATTTGTGCCTTAACTATACTAATATATAAAGCTGAAGAGTTTGTTTGTTTGTTTGTATGGTTGAACGCGCTAATCTCAGAAACTACCGATCCAATTTGAAAAGTTATTTCGGTGTTAGATAGCTCATTTATCGAGGAAGGCTATACGATATATATCATCACGCTAAGACGAATAGGAGCGGAGCGCCAATGAAGAATGTTTCAAAATCGAGCTTCTTTTTCCTTTTAGCTGTGTGTTAGCTATAATATACGTTGCCATGGTAATGTGGTAACTTTCTATTGCAAACATTTTTGAAATTTATTTTGTGTTTCTATTCAAAAGTTTATTCTACGTTTGTTTTGTTTCCAACTTTTTATTTGTAATCTATTACGTATTACAAATAAAGTGTGTGTACGTAAACTTAAAATAACAACGTTTTGATGAATGGATGGATATGGCTATAAATAAAAAGATTTTTTTTTTAATTTTGTAGGTATTTTTATATTAATATATTTTGTCTCTCTATTTGTTTGTTTTTTCTGGGTAATCTCCGAAACGGCTGAACCTATTTTAACAAGAATTTTACTCTCAGATATCCGAAATTATTACGGGTGACATATTCTATTTTATTTGTTGAACTGTTATCTGTGCATTCGTCCGTGTGAAATTGAACAAAAATAATTTGTTTACTGTAAACTACCGCGTGAGACGTGCGCTGTACTGGACACTAAGTATAAATATACATAATTTAAAGTCATATATTTGTATGTAATTTGAATGATATTATCTTTTTGGCCAATTTGGCGGCCATTTTTTTTTTATTTGCCGCGTTTGCCTCTACATAACTCAGTGATTATAGCAGCGTATAAGAAGAACTTAATTATATTGACAATATGGGCATATTATATCTATGTAATAAAAGATTTAACACATATTGCTCGATAATGTATCGCTTAAATTTTCATTTTTTTCTTATATAGTGTTAGTGAGTACTGAGCGTATATAGTAGGTTAAAGTTCCAAGTGTGTTGCTGATGATAAACCCCATCCCATTCGATATACTATTGGTATTCACATATCTAATGTACACGTTACATGTTACAGTAGATGGTGAGCGTTTCCTACTTACAATTTTACATTTCTTTAATACATTTTAAAAAGCGCGTGCGGAGCCGCGTCTAACAGCTAGTAAAGGATATATGTGTTGATACTATACTGATACTTTTTACCATGAATAAAAGTTTGGTATATCAATTAATAATAGTATGTATAGCTCCTGAACAGGATGACCAACGGAGGTCATATTCAGATATTTAGCTGGTGGTGAAGTTCTTGTAATCAAGACCTATATTAATGGACCAAAATGTTGATGTACATTTTAAATTATTTTAGTTGAAAATTGTAGATTGAGTTAATAACTATAACAAAAGGATGAAAAACAATTTTTGCCAAACATTGATATACAAAAACCCAAGATGCACACTTAGCGTCTCACAGCCGGCAATTGTGTGCATAATTTTAGATTATACACTCATTTCAAATAGTCTCGCGTCCCTTGCATCCTTATAAAAACAACTTTAAATCATTCAGGTAAGGTCGAATTTGCAAAATCATAAGTTTATCGCATAACTATAACCACGTATGTATATTGGGGAGTTTTTGCGGGACGGATTTGAGCGCTACTTTTATTGCAAACTGTGTGTCTTGGGTTTTTTTTATGTCAATATTTTATTTAGTTATTACTAAATAAAATATTGACACTATATTTAGTGAAACCGAAATATAAGAAAAATCTTCTTTATCCATCATATTGACAATGTATTTTAATAATGTACATAATTGATTACCTATAATTATGACGTACATATAATTATGGCATAATAAAGAAAACACTATAGATGTCACCTGCAAAAGAAGTTGTCGCAGAGGCCATCTGGTTTCCATCTGATAATATTGGACTAATGTTGTGACATATACATAGCGGTGACTGCTCAGGACATGTTGGGAAATGTTAACATCTGCATTTGACTGAAAATTAAAAAACAAATAAATAAACGTCTTATTTATTCATATCAGGTATACAATATTTATGAAGAGGTCTTGTTTCAAATTCGAATGCTATTGAGAATGTCTAAAAGACTGGTCACACTGAATAAGATAGGAAGTCATTTTACTGATCTGATCGTGAAAAAAAATACCTCTCTTTACTCCTTACAGTCTGGTATTTTTATAACTAACATTTTGTTTTTAGTGTCATTATAGTTAATGTGTTATGTCATGATAGTGGGAATCATATATTCCTAATTGGTTTGCAACAATACAGAATATGGATACTTGTAAAACTAGAAGCATTACATGAGAGTCGTTGAACATTTGACAACTTGTCCACTCCTCTCTTGGAAAATTCCAATCTTTAGTTCTCTTGTAAAACATTAGCAGAGATCTTATAAGTAATAATATGTGAAATTACTGTCCCCATTTTATTTTGAACACTTTTTTATGACAATTTGGATATTGATTATCTTCGGTTTATATTTAAAATATTTACCATAACAGATATGAGTTCAAGTAATTGTGTCTGTATGTCATGAGCATCATCATGTAACGCCCAACCTCTCTGCTGAGCGTCATTCGCAGCCTTAGAAAGGGCATTGAGTGCAGTAATCATTCGAAGTGCATCAGGAGCTGCATCTATTGCATTTTTCGGACAAGTGATATTGCTGTTTGCTTCCCGAAGTAAAGCATCAATTATCGACCTTGCAGCACCTCCTGGAAGAAATTCCTGCACAAAAGATGTTTAGTGTAATATTACAGACCCATATAGACAGTTAAGAAATATCTGTAACATCATAATATTCTCTATAGGTATCACAAACAAACTCATAATGACAAAAAATGGCTATGTGGTGACTCAACAATGCGCGGGAATACCAACACTTTGAAACCTGACCCCTCAGAGTACTGTAAAAAAATATATACAACTTGTATACTTTGTTTTTATTAGATATACAGTGAAACTTGGTTAAATGGGACCTGGATAAATGAGAAACATCTATTATTGAGAGTTGCAATGAGGTCCCGGTACTTTTTCATTGAATAACCTCTATTAATGGGACTTTTCGAACCTGGTTAAATGAGATCTGATTTCTAGGATTTATTCGATATTTACCTTTATAATTGGGACTCTGTAACTCAATTCCCTCTATAAATGAGACAAATTAATCGGGTTACGACAGGTTTTGACACTTGTTTACAAACATTAGAATGTCTTTCGCACACGCTTTGTTTGGCAGTACTATCTCAGGTTTTGACCGAAAAACAAGGGGGTAAAAGTATACAAAATGCCCAAACGTAAATATAAAACGTTATCAGTTTCTGAAAAATTAAATCTTCTATCAGATTATGATTGTGGAAAGTCGCGCGATGAACTGTGTAAGGAGCATAGCATAAATGGAATAGCAGCACATTTCGACCTCTATAAGCGGGAGCCTCTGTAAATGAGACAACTATAATTTTAAACCTGCCTCATTGGAAAACTGGATTAATGGAAACCCTCAATAAATGGTACAACATTCTTGGTCCCTTGAGATCCCAATTAACCAGGTTCCACTGTATAAACACCCCACAGCATGACCAACATCAAAGTAAATATACAAAACAACAAACCAAAAAAATCTATAAGACTAATCATATAGTAATATAAGATATAAGTTCTACCATATATGTATAGATAATATGTATAGATTATTATTTCTGTTATAATGAATTTGTTTCCCTACGTCTTTGTATGTAAAATTAAATTAAATTTTATTATAACTCAAAACTGCATTTTACTACTCACAGGAAATAATAATAAATTATTGAATGATAAATATAGACCAATTTTACTTATGGGTAGTTTTTCTTGTTTTCTAAACAAAGAGGATTTTATCAGATATTTAAGAAACAACTTACTCTTAATGAAATAAGCACTGTTTCCACTGCAACTTTAGACATTTCGTGACTCAGTTGAGTTTCTTTTCTGACAGCCTGTACTATCTCATATATAGCATTAGGCTTGATGTTATCATTGCTTTCCAGACTGTCATCCTGATTGTCTGTATCTGATAACTCATGGGATGTTTTACTATGAGAAACACTTTTTCTTGAATCCTCGTTATCTAGATTGTCAAACAGAAAGAGAGATTTATATAAATGATAAACATAAATATTATTTATATTCACATTAAAGTTATCAAATCAACAAAATCCATGTCAAACTTTTTTTTTATATTATAGGGGGCAAACGAATAGGCGGGTAACTTGATGGTAAGTGATCACCGCCTTCCATAGACACTAGCAACACCGCGGGAGTCGCCAGTGCGTTGCCAGCCTGTTTGGTGGAGAGGGGTTTTGAAAGTGGGGAGGAGGGGGGAGTGGGAGGGAGGTGGTCCTCCGGCACTCTCACTGACCGAACGAAACGCAACAATTTTACTTCACGTTTTCTGTAAGATGGTGGTACTTCCCCGGGCGAGCTGACCTATTCATGCTGAAATCAGTAATAACTTCAGCATGGCTCTACCCACTATTCCTAAAAACAAATTTTTAGGAAAAGCTAAAATACCTTGAGCTTAGTAATACTTGTTTATTTAATTACATGTTATTATAGGTTGTAATATTTACAATAAATATAGTTCTGATATAATAACAACACAATTTTGAAATATCTATAACAATATTGTGATTTCTTCCAGATGAAGTATTTTCCAATATTCATGGATTTAGCTAATTACATGACAAACTTACTACTATATTTGCTGCTTATGTACAGTATACTTATGTATTGTTATATAGTCTATACTAATATTATAAAGAGGTAAAGTTTGTGAGTTTGTGATATTGTGGCGTTGTAGGGGGTAATCTCAGGAACTACTAGTCCGATTTGAATAATTATTTCAGTGTTATATAGTTCATTCATCGAGAATGGTTATAGGCTATATATCATCACGCGAAGGCCAATAGGCGCGGAGCACAGATGAAAATGTTTCAATATCGAGATGTTTTTTCTTTTTGAGAGCTTCTGCTGCATGTCAGCGTTAGCCCAGAGTAGTAACTATTACTACGCGGACGAAGTCGCGGGCAGGGGCTAGTGTAATATATTTCTGATGACATGCATTATTTCCTGAGTAATAAGTAAGAATAATAAGTAATAAGTATATTAGGTATGTACAATAATTTTTATTTTATTTATGAATGAAGTACTGAAAGAGTAATAAAACACATTCTGTCAAAAACATTTTAAAATATGATGACATTATTCTATAAAAAAAAAACAATTAATGAAAATGCATTTAATTTTAAAAAAAACATGCCATTTCATTCTTGCAAATAATATTATTACCAATACAATAAAGTAACCCTTACCTACAAATGTGAACTATCAGTATTGGAGTGTGTAAAAATATGTAAGTAAGATAATTTAAATTTATACAGTACTTGTTTAAGTGAATAAGTAACTGAGTAATGTCTTTCAATAAGTAGTAATGTAGACCTATAGAGAAATTAACACACTTTGATATTCCATTTATCATTACAGTGTATAAAACAGAAGTCTTCTGCCACTTCTGACTGTCTGTTCGCTATAAACTCAAAAACTATTGATCGGATTTTCATGTGGTTTTCACCATTAGGTAGAGTGATTCACAAGGAAGATTTTAGTATATAATTTGTCTACATTTTCTTATTATCAGAGCGGGATAATGCCCGCCTGGCCCACTAGTTCAGCTATATATTATGAGAAATTATTTCAGTTAAATTTAAAATGCAACTTCCAAAGGTATGTATAATTTCTTTGTGACTTATAATAATAATGTATTACTTATTATACATAAGTATAATAAATTACTAAAGGGTTTCAGCAGTAAGAATAACTAGGTGTGTAGGTGAAAAATTAGTGTTTATAGTAAACCTATCATTTAGAGCAGAGGTTCCCTGACTTTTCTCATAGACCACTTTCACAATTTAGTTGGTTCCGGTGGATCCCTGCAGCTACACTTCTGCCATATTGTCAAAACTCGACAAAAAAAAACGTTGATTGAAGAAGGCGTTAGTTACTTTGCGGAAATCCATTATGACATAGTAGTGGTCAATCAATTCCAAGCGGAAGTGCAATCCATTATAATATTTAAGATTAGATCTGTCTATGAAAATTGGGTTGCAGCTGAGTTCCAAGCACTAATTAATAGTTTTCTACATGTTGTACTGAATACGTAATACGCAAGTTTTTATAAGTAACAGTATCTGAGCTTCTTAAATTATTATCTGCCTTCATTTATAGATGTAAGTCAAGCCAAAATTTTAATTCTTCACTATCAATACCAGATAAATTTTCAAAGACCATCACTTAGACCCCGTCAAGCCTCCCGTGAATCCTTGGGGGTCCACCTGGATCACTTTGAGAACTAATGATTTACAGTATAAAATAAAAACACTTATTTAGTTAATAATAAAACAAATATGTATAAAGAAAACTTATTTAACTACTTACCTTTAATTATACTGTTGTTTGTTGATAATTCTCTTTCTTCAGTGATATGTTGTTGTGATACAACAGGGCGCAAATCAAAACATGGAGACACCCCATTAGGTGGAGTGCTTTCATCGAAGCGTGGTGGAGGTTTAGGTGCAGGAGCCTTTTTATTATGTGGCTTGAAACTCATTGAAATTTGCTTTTTCTTGTCAGTTAACCTATTTATTAACTCTTGTTTTTGAGGTACTGTATTATTTTCATTTAAATTTCGAATGCAGTCATTCAAAAATACCAGATAAAACTCTGGTTCAACCTGTATTAGAAGTGTTCATATAATTGCAACGAACAGTAATTCTGTTAGTTACCATAACCAATATAATATCTTACCTTGACCGTTGCCACATAATTGGATGGTACAAACCCGACGTGACCTTTTCTATTAACAACATGCCACCAGTTTCGCTGCTTTGTATTTGTTTGTTGCAGGTAAAAGTATTCACCCTCCACAAAACTCAATGTTTTAGTTAAAGTAGCTTCAAAGTCAAAGAGTGCTTTGAGCATTTCGCAATTATCTGAGAAAAAATAAATAACTAAAATTAAAATACTGCAACGCCGATGAAGTAATATATTTAATATTAGCAATGTATACCAATTTGTGTATCTGTCATCTTTACGGAAGTAATAATATCTATTGTATTATTGATACAGTATATTTATTTTTGCTAATACATTTTGAAATGTTTCGAAAAATCAACACAACAAAAACAACAAATCAGTCAAATTATCAACAAAACCACAGACTTATAGCTCTTGTGACAGATGTTATTATGATTTTGACATTCATAGATATTTTTTTTAGTTACTGTGCTTTCCATCCTAAGGAAAAGGCAAAAGTATTTAGACCACGCAGTCAAGTCAAGCGTCATTTCATAATTGCCAATTCTGGAGTAAGTTTCTTGTGATGATTTCAATGTTCTAACAAGATGGTGGCTCCTTTGTTAGAACTTTCCACGCAGTGTTCATATTCTGTTGTATTATTTCCCATCCATTTGAGTTATGCACAATAACCGAACTATATTACGTAAAACACCACCAATATTACAAAATATAGAGTCACATAATACAAGATTATAAATAAAATATAAAATCCACTAAATGACACACTCAGCAAAACTCGTCACATTTATAGATAACACAGAGATAATAATTCTTCAAATAGATTAAGCATATACTAGTTATATACACTAATTATGAATTTACAACTTTTATTTATAATAAATATCAATGATCATTTATTTTTGATGGGTATTTTTCCCTGTCATGTTGTTTTTTTCTTATTTTTGTTCAGAATTATTCGTTGTTTAATATATAATATTGATAGCATATCGCATACAGTAACTTCATAATAGTACACAAGTAGATGAGAAATAATAATAACACAGAAAATTAATTTCAAGATGTTATAAAAACTCACTTCAAAGTATTAATACGCAGCAACCGCCTTGTTGGAACATCGAAGTCATCATAAGTCACTTTGTAATAATTACTCACGTGATAATGATAGTAATAATCTTCAATAAAAAATATTGGTTGCCAAAGTAAGAAAAAGAAGGAATTTGATAATATAAGGAAGATGTAAATATGTACCAATAGCAACTAACTACTAAAACATGAGTGTTTTGATAAAAATTAATCATTGTCGAGTAGCTTATACATGCAGCATTATACAAGTAGCAAAGTGGAAACTACTCATTTTACTTGATCATACTTACGTTGTGATAGTATTAACATGTGGTGGTTAATTATCGCCTATAAGAATTATTTTAATTAAATTGCCAAGGGGTCAGTAATTCCAATGTGTGCACTATTCGTATCGGGTATAGTTTTAATTAAAGATGATTTCTATAAGAATCTTTGATAACAAATAGGTGAATATAGCTGTAAAAATATATGCAGTAAGGTAAAAAAATATTTTTATTTTATTCAATAAATACATTCTTTAATACTTCATATTTATGTACCATATCAAGAAAATTGACAATAAAATATTACATGTACACAATTAATCATGCCTGGACGATATATGGTTCCGCATTAACTCAGACTACTGTCTATCCATAACTTCACGAACGTATGGTCAGTTATAGGCGTAAATAGGAAAACGTTGTGGATCTCTGGGTATCGTTATTGGTTTAGGGTTAAAAGGAGGAAATAGGAGAGGGAATATATTTCTCGCAGTAGTAACATAGTTTCCTGATAAACTTCTTACTCCGCGATGATGATGCTCCGGGTGAACACTGCGAATATACCTTCTGTTAGGGCTCAGATTTACATCATCAGTCATTGAAGGCAAACTTGGGTGGTGACCGGTCGCTGGTTCATGAATGTTATCTTCACCCTTGTACAACCAAAGTGGTTCATCTGCTGCTTCCCTTAATTTCCTAATAACGATGGGCCTTCTTGGAGGCGGTCTAAATGTTGGTTGTATGAATCGTTGACACGAGATCTCCTGCACGAACAAGACTGAGACAATTACCAATACTAATGTAAATTTAAACATGTTGGAAGTCGTACGTTAACTTTGTCAATGATAAATTAGTTCAGCGGTCTTGGTTATTTATACTGTTTGTTGAGGATGTAATATCTATATATAGTTGTATTCGAGAAAAAGGGAAAAACCGGGTACATGACCTATTGTATTAAGTACCTACTTCATTACCACTGTGAATCTATATTTATGATAACCTCGATTGAGTGTTGACATTATGTATTATTTGTTTATAAAGATTGTTAACCGGAAAATGTATTTTTTTAAAATTATAATATAAGGAATAAGATGCATGAAATAATTAATTAATTGATTAAAATTAAAATTGAATAATTAATGTCTTCTTTTTCTATAAATATCACGGTATATATTATTAGTTGTACTGGCGGCTCCGCTCGAGTGAACAATAAAACTATTATCTATAAAAATATCCATTTTTTTAATAAAAACTTTAATAACGAGTTCTCTGCAAACAATATTTATTATTTAAACAATGGAACTATATAGGATGCCTTAAAAAACAAATGCATGTAATTATAAGAATATAATTATAAAATGATGAATAAAAAATGATGTAATTCGATTAAGAATAGTATATCAAATGTTGCTATATAATATCTAGTTTACTCTGTCATGTAAAAGCGACTACTAAGGGATGCAATCAAAAGGGATGTAATCAAACCTTTCGGACTATTAACAGTAGTGCGTGCATTACTACTTTACGACAGAAAGCCTCGGTGGTGGAACTGCAGTAGCCTTACACATGATCCTATATCTACAGTGGTGCATATAGCATACTGTTCTCATTTAACTCTCGCTTCTGAGAAACGATAATTTTACCAAACGTTTATGGAATACCCACTTAATACGTGTGCCATACAATGTGACAGTCTTTGTAGTAGTAAATCGATAAGATGCCATGTGGGTTTTAGAGTGACTGGACTCTCCATTTTATAACAAGCAGATAGATATCCGAGATGTTTGTTGAAAGAGTTTGCTGACGATGTATTTATAACACACTAGCCGACCCGTGCCCACTTCGTTGGGCGGTAATAGGCATTATCAAGCTATAACTTTTCTCTAGAACTCAATCATATATATCTCATAATTGAGGCAGCGTTCGTAAGAAACGTTTTCGTTTGATCATTTTTCTCCGACTCCCCAGATATTACCCCCTACAACCTCACAAACTTTACCTCTTTATAATATTAGTATAGATTATAGATAATATAATTAGTTAATAGCTTCTGCCCGCGACTTCGCACGCGTGGAATAGTTATTTTGGACTGAGACGCAGCGGAAACTCTCAAAAGGAAAAAATACCCCGATTTTAAATCATTTTTCATTGTTGCTCCGCTCCTGT
This sequence comes from Antheraea yamamai, assembly GCA_036509395.1. Taxonomy (NCBI): domain Eukaryota; kingdom Metazoa; phylum Arthropoda; class Insecta; order Lepidoptera; family Saturniidae; genus Antheraea; species Antheraea yamamai. Next base: position 9,019,607 of record AP028433.1, read on the forward strand.
TGGTCTTAGCGTGATGATATGTAGCATATGACACTCACAAATAACGTGGCTTTCTATTGGTAAAAGAATTTTCAAAATCGGTTTAGTAGTTCCCGACATTACCCCCCACAACGTCACAAACTCACAAACTTTACCGCTTCATAATATTAGTATATAGATTATAGCTCCTGCTCACGACTTCGTCCGCGTAGTAATAGTTACTACTCTGGGCTAACGCTGACAAACAGCAGAAGCTCTCAAAAAAAAAAAATATATCTCGATTTTGATACACTTTTCATCTGTGCTCCGCTCCTATTGGCCTTAGCGTGATGATATATAGCCTATAACCATTCTTGATGAATGAGCTATATAACACTGAAACAATTATTCAAATCGGACCAGTAGTTCCTGAGATTACCCCTTACAACGCCACAACGTCACAAACTCACAAACTCACAACGTCACAAACTTTACCTCTTTCTAATATTAGTATAGTAGATAAATATATTACAGAAATGAATAGGGAAAGTAAGTAATGTGTTATCACACATTAAAATTATCAAATTAGATTGATTTTTATGAAATATCGCTTCGAGCAATATTAATTTAAAGAATTTATTTACATCATTACATCGCTCATTTTATTAAAAAAAAAATAACTCCAAATTTACGTTTTTATTGTTTTAACCAGACTGTAAATTAACGTTGCGGGACAAATACGTCCAATTCAACAGGCATTTCAAATACGGGTAAGACTACAAAAATAGATTACTGTTCGTTTTCTTTTCATTTAAAGGGTTAAAAAACTTAATCTCTGAAGATAAAGTAAAGTGAAACAAGTCGATGTGTTAATAAAAAGTAAATTTGACGATCGCATCGTTTATCATATTAGTTTATTAACATTACATATCTTATTTTCAACACAAGGTTAAGTGATAAAATGACAAATATACCGGTCGGTCGTTACTCGTCTAGTTTTTGTTATAATTTTTAAGTTTAGTGTTTGACTGCTCAGCTGATGTTAAATAACGATGTGGAATAAAATATTTACATGCTAATTCTATTGAATAACTGTTTCTAAGCCACAGATGAAAATAAAACATCTATATGCATTGGTATATAAAAACCCAAGATGCACAGACAACGTCTCAAAGACGTCCGCATAAAATGAGTGCACAATTGAGAATTCTGAGTTCATTTCAAATAGTCTCTCGTCACTCGCGTCTTTGGACTTTTTGTACACTGCTTTGTACAAACAACTTTAAATAATTCGCGTAAGGTTGAATTTGCAAAAACATAAGTTATAGTGAAGTTAGAGTATAACTATAACTACTTAGGTATATCGGTGAGTTTTCGGGGACGGTTTTGAGCGTTACTTTTATTGGAGACTGTGCATCTTGAGTTTTTATGTATCAATGCCTATATGTTTATTTTTATACTATACTTATTTAGCCGCAGATTTTGAACTTAAGATTGGTAGCAATATAATTGTAAACAGATGAATTTTCAATTTCTTATGGTATGTCATCAGGATACTTTCCTTTACTAAAAATTTTGGTAATCTACGTCAATCAACCTTGTGAATGTCAATTATCTAGGTATATTATGTGCGCAGGTTACCGATTAAGGTAGATGAATTTGAAGTAAACTAAAATTACTTAGGTGTATGGAGTAGCACATTGTAAAGCATGCATTAAAGAAAATGTCCAGGACATCAACGACATATACTCATTACTATGCTGGTTGAACAATGGGATTAATCACAAAACAAATGTTGAACAAATTTGTTACGTACAGTAATGAAAGAGTATTTCTTAACGTTACGTAAACGAAATCACAGTGCGCTATCGATAAGTAATTACCAGATTATGAGTAGTGGGGATTTCTTTACTTTAATTATTATTTTGTAAGTTACTTGGTTTTTTTGTCTGATAAATTTTATTAAGATATTTATGTCAACCTTTATACTCGTATACTAGTTGTCCGCCACGGCTTCAAATGAAGTAAATGAGACCAAGTCTTCACTTTACATTACGATTTGTGATGACAACTAAACTAGACTAAACTAAACTCTAAGCTAGTTAGAATATAAATTTGATTACATTGTATCTTCTCCTTAATTGTGGTTAAGTCCCTTGTTCAACTCGAAGTCACCCGACGACGTACAATAAACACATACCAAAACATAAATATAATACGATGTGCTAATAACATCTATTTGTTCTACTGTGAGTAATGTTATCGGTGATTTCCCTTTTCCTTTAGAAGTTCTTATCGTTTTCCTTGAGACGGACGTATAAATAGGCTACGGATTTTCTCATTACCACCAGTTTTAAACGAGCAGACAAAATGTGTAAAATCATATTAACATTGACCGTTATTTCGGTGTTTTTGATCGTCGATACGACCTGCTGGAGTAGAGACTTGCCGGTTATATATCCGACATATCGCCCGCATCACACTGTTCCTCCTGTGACTATGCGGGCTAAACGAAGTGCTGATGACGAACCATTATGGCTGTTCAAAGGGGATGATATACCCCGTGCACCAGCTACTGGAGATCACCCTGCATTACCTTCGATTATCGACGACATAAAACTGGACCCTAATACGAGGTACGCTCGCAGTCTAAGCACTCCCAGTAAATACCGTGGAGGTAGTCACACTATATCGAGCAGCAAACAAAGCACGGGGCCAACACATCCTGGATACAACAGGCGTCGCGTTCGAAGTTTCGATTCTCCTAGCAGTAAGCACCATGGTGGCAGCCACTCGACATCCAGCGGCAGCAGGAATACAGGCCCGACTCATCCAGGCTACAATCGCCGTAATTCGTAACATATTGATTTTTTTTTATTATCTTCATAATATTTGTAATATCAATTTTTTTATTATTTTGGTAATTTTTTGCATTGTATTGGATGAATAAATGTATAGCATGCATTTCTGTGTTCAATATCAATAATATACTAGACTAGCGGGCCAGGCGGACGTTGTTCCACCCTGATAATAAAAAAAACGTAGACAAATCATATACCCTAAAGCTTCCTCGTAAATCTACTGCTGAAAACCGTATGAAAATCCGTTCAGTCTATTTTGGGTTTATCGCGGACAGGCAGACTCGGTAGGGGACTTTGTTTTATACTATGTAATGATTATAATTCTTTGAAAAAAAAGTGTATGTATACTTATGTACACGCGTTAGAAGTTATACTTCTTTGGCGTAACGAGATAAAAAAATTTTCAAAAATTTTATCTTTCGCCTTATTCTACGCTAGTATAAAAAACGACACTAACAATAGAAAAAAGGTATTTAATACATTGAAAGTCTTAATACAAAGAAACACAAACAACACATACAAAAAAACGAAATGTTGACTATAGCTAACTTCAGGGTGTCGGTTTTTCGTGACGGTGTGCGCGCGCATCGTTTTCCCTAACGCGGCAAAAGAAGTATAACTTCAAAAACTGGATACAGAATCCTCCTCTCATAATTTTGTAACAGATACAACAAATATATTCTTAGTACGTTTACTAAGTTCTAAGTTTACATCAACTGGTGCTGAATGACCACGTGCTCTAAAATAGTAAGCATGCTAAACCTAGAGACAGACTGGCTTTTAAATACAGATGCTGGAACATACCTAGCGGTGCCTGGCGACAGAATTTCAACTAGGAGTCGTAGAAAACTAGTCGAGCTTAGCAGAAGCCTTACAATCATGCTATTGGTTAATTACAATGTGTTCTTTCACCGAAATCTTCGGTTCATTTGAAGATTCGTTACCTACGTTAACTACGAACCTACGTTGATCAACACGATGTCAGACCACGCTAAGACATAATCTTCTTAGTGACTAATCATATTTCAATTGAAATTAGGTTCTTTTGTGACGCTTCGTGATGAGAAAATTAAACATATTTAAAGTTTGCATGTAACATCTACAACGCTTTCGTGTAATACTCTGCTAGGAGTATTATTATTCTGTACTTTCCTGCGTAGAGCTGTGGTGCGAAAACACATGATAAATCGAATGAAATCATTGGAAGCTTGCATATAAACTGCGAATAACGCGGTGATGAACAATAATCCCACACGGGTCAAAAATAAATGAAACACGCCTATAAGTATTTTTGTTTGAATGGTTCTGAATAATCGGTCCTTGAACAGCTGACTTCAGTTACAGTTAAGTGCTATTGAACTTCACTCAAGACTTTGTGTTTCAATTTCTTATTGAACAAATTTACAGATTTGTCGTTTGAGAAAAAAAATATCTTTTTATGTAAATTTGTATAATTTCTATTTAATTTTTTGTTTACTACATTATTACTTAGTCTGGCCATAAATACTGTTACAATTAAAAATAAACAAAATATTACATTTGAATTTGGAATCTGTCATTTTTCTATGATTATACATTGAGTTTTCTCATTTTGGCGCTAATACATAGCACAATATTTTGCGATATTAAAATGGAGTGGGGTGATAAAGAGAACCGAATCGCTGTGACACATTTTAAATAGAACAAAGGTATAAATATATCTAAATAGAAGATGATTTAATAGTTTATGATTTATACATTCTTGTCTCTATGTTCTTATTGTAATATATATTCGACATTAGGTGATTATAAAACAATAATTTATTGTACATTTTTATGTTTTCATTTAAATACTATATCAAAAGAACTCAAATATGCGTGTATTTGTATTCATGACGGTCATCCCATTGTTTTAATACCTCTCTAAAAGTATACGATTTTAACGGGAGTGGTCATTTTCCACGGACGATATTGAGTCAAGATCGTGGTCTGCATTTCACTTGAATAATTCATGAGGGTTAAACGGCCAAGAATCTTCCCGAGAGACACAATAAATTGTATTGATGTCAAAATAATGTTTAAAATATTTCTACTAGAATATCTTTATGTTGAAAATACTTACATTATTCACGAAAGTTCATACTAAGTTAAAAACACATTCGTCAATTGGTATCTAATATTAGTTTTCCACTGAGAACTTGAGAGACATGAAGGTTATATCAATAGTCCTATAAAATATTAATTATTTAGTTTTGCCATCGAATTATTCGAATTGCGTTATTAGTCATTTCATTGATTTTTTATTCCGAAACAAGCATAGCTTGTGCTAAGATTTTAATAAATTAAAATCGTATTGGAATAGTTGACATGAATATATGATGTATTAGCAATATATATACATATATATATATATATATCGAAATTTTTAACTTTTTCAATTTGTTTCAAGTGAATTAAAATTATTGTATCACTCACACGAAGCCTCCTACTCCTCCTACTCCTAACTCTAACGTAGTTTGCAATGGATCCACTTCCACGATCACCTTTAATTCTTCATTGTCAACTAGGATCTCTGTTGGTCCACAGGGTTTGTCCCGTAAGTAAAAATTTCCAGAATGAAAACGTCCGAACCAAAAACGTACCACGCTTTCTTTTACAATAGCTTTCACATAGACATAATTAATTCTTCTAGCAGTTTTTGCAGCGCTGATGCTACGGTGGGACACATATTCGTAAATTACGCGATATTTCAAGTTTTCCATTTTGTGTAAAGGTATCACAGATAAATCAAGTGGTGCATAACCAATTGAATCGCTAAATTTGAAACACACATACACAGGCCTAAATTTGAAATAAATATGAATCTGGAATTCTTAAGTAAATGCCATATATTTGATATCAAAATGGCCAGTTCGACAAAACGCAAATTTCCTATGTAAACCTAATATATAATTTACTATCTAGTGTATCAATTCAATCCACAATACAGGCGCAATGCGAAATTATTAAAGTTTAATGCATTGCTTTTGGAGCACTCACATCGACCTTTACGGCTTCGTGAAAATTGGCCGTAGGCACATTTTACAACAAAGAACATTGCGGGCGGTAAAATTTAAATTTACTACGGTAATGTTGAGTAAAACATTGTATGGAAACACAGTAATGAATTTGTTCGTAATTTTTTCTTGATATTTGTTACACTTGACGTAAGATATTTTTTACAAAAATATCAAATTATGTTATCCAACGTATAACCACAAATTATTTTAGTTTCAACAATTTTTTTATTATCATTTTTCCGCAAAGAGAAAGATAATAATTAATAACATTATTATGAATTTTCATGATGAATGATCATATTAATGAGTTTAGTATGTTTTAATCTGTTCTTAATATACTATGTGTATATGAAAATAAAAGAGACAATGTAAAAACAATACATTTAATAATCTTCACAAGTAGCATAAGCTTCACCAGAAACCGTGTGCCACTTCGTGCAAGTTAAATTACAATATAAAACTTGTTAACAATAAAATACAGCCTGGAGTCACCTAGTGGTGTGGCCCTTCACTCTCTGTAAAAAACATAATATAGGTGTGTTAAATTTGGTTCAACGGTGTTGAAGTTTAAGCATTGAAAATGGATGAACGGAAAACGTATGTAAATAAAATAAATTAATTACTTAAATAAATGTGAAAAATTAAAAGATAAGTTTTATTAACTCGAATATATTCATTTTGAAGACAATAGGTGTTTAATAGGCGTAAAACTTTATATACTTTCCATGTATATTTACTGTAAAAATCTAATGAAATAGTTTCAGTTGCATGCAATTGTATGCATGATTTCCTTGAATTCTCAAGGTATTTCAGTTATAAACGAGGTAGGAAAATGATTTTGTAAGCTGCACGTACTAAACTTACCTTCAAAGCATTGTTATGTAGGAACATTTAATTAAATCGAGTAAAATGAAAATTTCCTCTTTGTTTTAAACTGTGTGTCGTATATACGTGACAAAAGTTTGCGGCTTCGGAGCGACATTATTTTAAGTAAACTTTTGCAAGACAGTTGGAATTAATAAATTAGTTATTATTATTTGCTTTGTTATAGTGAAGTTGTTGTCAGATAATCGTGATTGTTTATTTTAGTAGTTGCGGTACAGTTTATGATGTAATTTATACCTGTGAACTATTTTCTTATCTATATTACTTAGTAATATTATAAAGCTAGAGTTTGTTTGCTTGAACGCGTTAATCTCAGGAACTACGGGTTCGATTTGAAAAATTCTTTCAGTGTTAGATAGCTCATTTATCGAGCAAGGCATATATAGCATATATATCATCACGCTAAGACCAATAGGAGCGGAGTACCACTGAAGAATGTTTCAAAATCGGTGTTAACGTACATATTATTTAAAAACATTTTAACCTTCCACGTAAACGAAGTCGCGAGTTAAAGTTAGCGTTAGCCCAAAGTAACTATTCGATGCGGACGAAGTAGCGGGCAGAATCTAGTTAGGTATATTTAAAGGATGCGCTTTCTAATTACAATTTAAACAAAAGGAGTACTCTTTCTTTGTCTTTGTCAATAGATTTCTGTCTCTCGTGAAAAACTTGGCTTTGAATGACTATTCATTTTGCTTCTTTTTTTCTTAAATAACTTAGGTGTCAATTTGAATTACAGTATACCCGGAACAACAATATATGCTCATGTTCTAACGTTTATTTAGAGTGAGAGTGTTAAATACATACGATCTCATAACAGTATGCGATCGTTAAGTATAATGAGTTATTCTGGTAAAAAAAATGTGTTTATTAAGTTTGATAAAAATGTAAAAGAAGAAATCAACGAGAAAAAAGACATCTATATATATCTGTGGACTGAAGTGTAACCGACTTTATATTTTTGTATTCATAACCGGATTATAATAATAATAATGATATAGTAATTCATAAAACAAATGAATGCTCAATCTAAATATTTCATATTTATTATTGTACGTACTACTGTATATGTCGTAAGTACAATGTGACTGGGTAAAGCTTTGGTTTGGTTTGGTTATTGATTTAACTTTAGTGTGGTAGCTATCCAGACAAGTATATGCTACTACTGAACTTATAGGGGAGAGTGGGAGAATTGGGAACACTTAACTTATAACGCTAAAAAATAACATAAAAAAGAAATAAACTAAATCAATTTTTATTGCTACATGATCTTTGGTTATCTATGTACTTAATAACCATAGAACGTTATTTTAAATTTACGTTTTAATAAACATATGAACTAAAACAAAAAACATTGCCGTTCCTATTTATCCGATACCCTATGGGGTAATGGAGATCATCCCGTGGAAGAAATGGGAACGGTACGGGGTAATTAAGAACGGCGTTTAATCACGACACACAATATCACACACACAACCTCCGGTAGTCTCACCGGAAGTACATTACTAATGTGCCCAAAGTTGGCCAACCGCGCACTGAATCCGATCTTCTTTCGGATACTTTTCGTAACACATTATGCTGTAACGAACTTCTTCGTTTTCTTTTTTTTTTGTTGTAAAGCTTTTTTCAAATTTTAGACTCCTTTACCCTTGCCTTGTGACTTCTTTGATACGGTTTTTACGGTAGCGTTTCTCTCACTTCGTCCTATTTTCGATAAAATCTGATAGTAGATTTATTTTAACGCTTAGAGGTGGTTTCTCTTTTAGGAGTAACAGGCACGTTGATGATTTCGTCAAGAGGCACGGAATTGAATGGAGTAGGAGTGTTAATGGTAACGCCTAAATCATTTTTGTTTTTTATGAACAGCAGTCGTATCATGTGTTGGTATTTGACTCTGTCTAAAAATGTTAATGTCTTCATTTAAGATTTTCAATTTGGTATATTGTTCAGTCTTTTGTGGGTAATTTTGAGGCATCTGAAATCATTTGGAAAGTTTAAATATTTTCACACAATCAACTAGCAGTACTATGGGTAATTAGGAGGGTAAGGAGGTAATTGGGAACGTTCCCAATTACCCTCCTAATGCCGTTCCCAATTGTACGAATCAGTCAATATACATAAAAATGGCCGCCACTCTCAAAAGCAATTTTTATTAACTTCCATTTATGTTGGATTTGAAAACAGATAGTGCGTGTATGATATGAGCCAAAACTCCATGCCTATGAATACAAAAATATATTACTTGCATCTGTTATAACTCACGACAAAAATGATATCAAAAATAGAAAAATAATTGTTCGACTTACCGTGACAACACTAGTGCGTTCTTCACTCCCACTTTCGCGTACGCAAAGAATGGTTCTGCATTCAGCAGTTGAATAGGTTCACGACGGTGTAGTGCAGGGAGATGTACTATTTATCTAACTGTTCCCAATTACCCGTCGTTCTCAATTACCCTACTCTCCCCTACTTGTTTTGAAATATGTTTACATATGAATTTATTTCGCTCAATATTCTCAGAATAAATAATCCAATTAATAATTCAACAACTTTGTAAAACTTTGATCACTAAATTGATCTGAACTAGAAGACGGACAAATTGAACTGGACGTGGACGGGTTCATTATTAAGCCTATGGACAAGACAATTATATCTCAGTTAGGTCGCGATTGCATGAACTACGCAACAGCCCAAGCTGAGGTGTGCCGTGCATCCTTGAGCTAGTTGTCAAAATAAAATCAGCTGAGTGCCTTAAGCGCTCGCCTTAGTAGTCCGGTGAAGCTGTTAAGGCCTTGCCAATTCGTAAAAGAAATTATTTTTTGTTTAAGTTTTTTTTTATTATTATACCCGTAGCTTTTTTTTTGGGAAAATGCCTATAATCCTGGTGTGGGTCTCTTACGTGAGGCTTATGTGATGGTGATGAAGCTGGTCGCGATCCATAAAAATGCAGACTCCTATCACCTTGATCGAATTATAGAATTAATAAATCTCGATTTATGTGAAAACACTATTTGAAATTCGGTGTGTTTTATGTGAATGAAGCAAATCTTTTTAAATGACTTCAATATCTACAGAAGTTATAACACAAACATCTTAACCTTTAGCTCCAAATATTAAACAAGTTTCTAAAGGAAGTTTCTAAAAAAGACGCAATATTTCTCAAATGCTACTTACCTGAGTTGGGAAAGACAAATGAAGTACTTTGTTGTAGACAAAGTGTTTCGCGGTTTTTCTTTGTGTTTCGCATGAATTATTTTATGAATAAATCTACTCCGCCTACGTAACGTGACTCCCGATTATGGAGAGAGATTTGTGGAAACATTGCTTAAATGAAGTGGGCAAAGTACGAATGACTTCACGAGTTTATGTTTTTTGAAATTGAAGTGAGAAACATGGTTATAATATGTATTACATGTATCGACGTTGTTGCAAAGTATGTTTTTATAAAGAATTAAAATAGTAGTTAGTATATGTTATGTTAGAATGTGTGAATTGGGTTTATATAAATAGGTTAAAACACTAAATTCTTTAGTATCTCTTTGACCTCTGTTTGTCAGTCGATTTCTTACAAAAAAAATTAGTAGCTATTAGTAGCTTTAGTGTTATTATTAAAGAAATGGAAATAGTTACTTTTCTATACCATAGATGAGTTGTAGTATTTTAGTTTTTATTCGTGATACATCGCACTAGTTACGTCTACAATTGTTTGTAAACTCTTCGACCCTTAATAATATTAAAATTTATATAAATAATGAATTATGTTCGAACGTAGACCACTGGACAACAACTATTGTTAAAAAAAAAACTTCAATTATTAGCGATCGTGGAACAGGTTTATAGTTGGCTGTCAAATATTTTCCTGTAAATATAGCTCTTTATAAACCAAAACATACGTGATAGGTAATTCAATTACGAGTATTATACTTTAATAATAGAAGGAAAACAAAATAATAAACTAATATCTATATACATATCTTCTATACATATAATAAAAATGAAGTGTCTGTATGTAATATCAAAATAACATTTTTTTACTGATTGTGTGTGAAAGTATACACGCAAGTGATAACAAAAATGCAATTTTTAAAATTTTTGTCGGTCTGTCTGTCTGTCTGTTTGTTCCGGCTAACATGTTCTTTACTGCGTTTATAAATTGCGCGGCAGAAATAGTGTCCGTGTTTCCTCTTAACTTTAGTGATTTTCCATTGTCACTAAACTGTGTGGATGATATTGGATAAGCCTCGGTACGAGTGTCGCGGTTAACGAGACGCTTGGGGCACATTGCAATGGATCAACATGGATAGATTGTACACCGATACGTAACTGTGAAATTATACTCAATTGTCTACTCAATTTAATTTTCAATGATATTTATATTCGCACGAGGATTATAATTAATACAATAAATTTTCGAAATGGTTATCTACTTATGTTTTTTCTTTTTTACTATTCCACTGTAAATTTGTGTTCAATATTACTATATATACACATACAAACTGATATTTTTTGTTTAGTTGCTATTGACGAGTAAAAAAATGGAATAAAAACATTAAAATTGTAATGACTTTATTATCCATATTATCGATGAGTCCGAGTCTTTCTTTTTATTTATAAGTCTAGACTCACCATACTTCTTACGTCTGCGATAATTATGTAATACCTAATACAATTTATAATCTTGTAAATAAAAGAATACAGCTTATAATATCAATATGTTAACGTGTAAAGAGAAAGTAGTCCTTCTTATTATGGTCCAATTTCGACCACTTGTTATTTTAAATATCCATGATCTTTGGAATCCATTATTGGAATTTATGAAAAATACAAGCATTCCTTCTTTGATTATTCTGATTTTGTCCCAGTAATAATTGCTGCTATAACATAAATATTAAAATAGACTTACTACATAAATTTAATGATTGTATTGAAAGGGAATGTGAACTAGAACACTTAACTTTTATTAGATTTTGGAAAGGTAATAAATTAATAAAATATGAATAAAAGGTGGAATATACCCAAAGTCGAGATAGACGATTTCGTAATAAATATCCTGTTCTGAATTGCCAATTGTTACAATAATTTATTTATCGCTCCTCAGCCCTTTGACTTACATCAAAATGTAGCCAGTTTATAAAAGTTTCTACATAGCGGGATTAATACATAAAACTGATTTTTGAAAGCTGACGGGATGTTCGGAGCTCGCTCCACTCTTTCACTGCAGTGCTGTGTTAATTTGTGCAATTTTGTATAAATTGCAAAACGGTGTTAAGAATGTCCACTGAACTTTCGTTGTACATTGCATTCGAAATAAGCTGTTTAAATTTAATCGGAATTCGTCGAGATTCTTTCGACAGATAACTGCAGGAACTGAATACAATGCGTTATTTATTATAGCGTCTACATTTTAAAAATAATCTTTGAGTAATACGACTGTTGTAATATGATATATAGTATTTACATTTTTTCAGCGAGTTTGCGTCTTCTTTCTTCTTTTTTTATATCATTGGAGGCAAACGAACAGGCGGATCATCTGATGTTAAGTGATCACCGCCGTCCATAGACACTAACAACACCTGGGGAGTCGCAGGTGCGTTGCCAGCCTGTGTTTGGGAGGTGGGGAAGGAGTGGGGAGGGAAGGGACGGGGAGGGGGAGAGAGGAGGTGGGCCTCCGGCGCTCTCACTGACCGAACGAAACGCAACAATGCAAGCACTGTTACTTCACGTCGGTTTTCTGTAAGAGGGTGGTACTACCCCGGGTGAGCCGACCGATTCATGCTGATACCAGCAATAGCTTTAGCGTGGCCCTACCACCTACAAAGTAAAATATTCTTAAAGATACTTTTCTTGTTCCACGGCAACTCATTTTGTTCTCTGATTTAAAATTTTATGATTACTATTCACTACTGGCCTGTTATAACTGTTATTGTTTTTGATTATACGTTTACTATCACTTAGCTGTTATGGAAATACGTAATGAAATATAGGTCTATCTATATTCTTCCTTATCTTCAGTGTTATAATAATCTAAAAACTTTATTGAAATTGATTCAGTAGATTTTAAGTGATGCTCGTACAATCCAAAAATTTGTAATTGTAGTATGTACTAGCAACCACTTGAGACTTCATCCTCGATAGTTTACCTATCTGTCTTCTTTCTATGTCAATAAATCTTTACTTATTTGTGTACACTGGATTTCTTTTCGGAATTTTGTGATAGATGTGGAGTCTATTGTAGAGACCACTGATCACGAAAATGACGTAAAAAATGTTTGCCTGTCTATTTGTTTACCTGTTTGTATCTCCGGATTTAATTAAAAATGGCTTATATTATTCCTCAATTGATAGGATACTAGCATTCTGATTTTTTATACTTTGCACTAATAAACTAGTTGTTCAGTTGAATATAAGTAAGTAGATATCTTATTATTATTCCTCCCTTTTTGATTTACAAGCGCCATACGTTAATATTATTATATACTCGCGGGCCCGGGAGACGTTGTCGCGCCCTGATTATTAAAAAAATCCTTGACAAAATATATACCAAACCCTTCCTCATTAATCACCTTATCCACTGGTGAAATCCGCATGACAACCCGTTCAGTAGTTTTTCAATTTATCGCGAACAGACAGACAGACAGACAGAGGTAGGCGACTTTCTTTTATACTATGTAATGATAATCCATTCCACTCCCACGACTAAGGTCACTAAAACGAAGTGTAAGTTAAAATCCTACTAAATAATTAAGTTACAGAGCATGGTAAAGAAAAAGGCAATATATTATTACATGCAATACACTCGATTGTAAACCCTTTCACACTTCTATCCGGTAAAATATTATGATCTCGCGTACCAGTGGCTAATAACAAATCCTAAATAACAGTATAAATGTGAATATGTTTGTTTATTACGCTCTTACGCCTTATTTACTCATTTGATAATTATGAAATTATGCATACATAATAATAAAAATTGGCATGCATAAAGAAGGACATAGTGTAGGCTCATCCAGAAAAAAAAAGTGCTGTTTCCAAGGAATACACACTAACCCGAGGGAAGCCGCATCTAAAAGCTAGTTTACAGTAAACATTATTTTAATTGTAGATGTATATACGACCAATGAAGTGTTTCAGGTCGAACATAACATAGGTAAGGGAAAACACTGTGAACTTAGTGTTAAAACAAATTCATAGCTACAACGGATATTACTAGCGTTAGTAAGCGCACTGTTTGAACAGATGAATTGCAATATCTTGTATGTTTAGTTCAAGTTTCATTTATTAATATAGCATACCGAGGTTCTTAGGTTTAATATTACCTTTTGACAGGGCTATGTGCTCCTATTTTAATAGAAATAACGTTTGTGAAACAATATAAACGTAGGGGAAATAATATTTAACGTATTACGATTCTCGCTTTGTTGGTACTGGATTGTTTGAACAGCCCTAATGGACTTGCAAGCCTTATAAGTACATATTTCACATCCGTGTCGAACGTTGGAACCTTTTTTTATCACAACCAAAATTAGCTAAAATTATCCAGATTGAATAAATAGTTTGTTAAACTCCTTACAAGCCACTACATTGTTAGTAAGACGCGTTCACTATTAATAATAACAATTAGAGGACTAAGAAGTCGGTTAAAAATACGAGTACTTGGCGTCGACAAACGGTATGACATATAATATGTCACAGACGAATAATATAATGACTGTATTAACTACTTTATAAAAAGCGCTTTGTATATATTCTCGCAACGAGTGGATGCGAGCGACCTCATCAATCATTTAAAAGTTCTAAGTTCTAAGAACGCAGTCAAATATCGATTGTTCTATTTTCAATAATTTCCTTGAAATGTCGATCACGATTGATACGTAGAATTGTAGGTAATACAATAACCCAAATAAAATAACATTTTATTGATATTTTTTGTGATTTATTGATAACTAGCTGTACCCGCAGCTCCGCACGCGTTTTTTTTTATTCGTATTATAGAATTATAAATTATGAGACTATGTACAATTATAGAAATGCTCTTTAAAAGCAATTGTAAGTACGACACGCACGCCACTTACAGTGATATGTAACGTGTACATTAGATATATAAATACTAGCGTGTCAAATGAGGATTGTCATCAGCAAAATACACACATCAAAAAAGTCTAAGCAACATGCGTGATATTACAAATTTTACCATTTATATTAATTAATTTCTAAGTATTTACTCAAACAAAGTGCGTAGGTAAGTAAACTTTTTTGTTATTGATGACATACTGGCTGGTTGTAAAAAAAAATTTGATTATGTTTTGTTTTTTCATAAAATTTAAATGACTGCGAATTTGTTTGAATTTAAGTGCGTTTTAATTGCTACGTTTAGTCTTGATTTTATAATTTTACCAACCATTTAAATAAAGTTAGCGACAAAATTGAATTGTTAGATATTCTTTACGTCATGAAGCGACGTCATTTGATGGCAGATGAAATGCAAAGAGCTGTAGGGATGTTGCAAGCGGGAAGTAATCAATCTCAGGTATCTCGACATTTTGGCATTCGTAGAAGTGTTATTTGTCGTCTTTGGCAGCGCTACAATAATACAGGAGAACCCGCTGAACAGCATCCAGGCCGTAAAAGGAGTACAACCACTCGGCAAGACCGGTACATACAACTGACTGCAAGACGCCAGCCGATGTTAACCGCTCGAGAGATAAGTTTGAGGCTACAAATTTCAAGTGGTGTTGATGTAAGTCCTCAAACTATGCGAAATCGACTGCATGAGTACGGCCTACGAGCTCGACGCCCAATCAGGTGCCCACCGATACGTCACGGGAATCGCGCTCGTCGATATGAATGGTGTAGAGAACGCATAACATGGACCCAGGAACAATGGGATAAAATTATGTTTTCCGATGAGTCGCGATTCGGGTTTAAGCCTGATACAAGAAGGGTGCGAGTGTATCGTCGGCCCGGAAATACTGAAAGGCTCAGGTGCGTTCAGGAAGTTCTTCCATACAGCGGCTCAACAGTTATGTTATGGGCGGGTATTATGAAGAACAGGCGAACTGAGCTCGTTTTTGTAAATGGAAACATGAATGCTGAAAATTACATTGAGGATATTATCAGACCTTATGTCTACCCATTTGCACAAACCTTTGGCTCCGATTTTAGGTTAATGCATGACAATGCGCGTTCACATACAGCTCGGCGAACCAGTGAATACTTTGCAACGGAGAACATCCGGGTATTGCCCTGGCCTGCACAATCGCCAGATCTCAACCCCATCGAGCACGCATGGGACATGCTCCAGAGACGTGTTTTGAAGGACTTGGACGGAGCGACAACAACCCAACAGCTGAAGGATTTGCTACAATTCCATTGGGAGCGAATAACGCAAGATGACATAAACAGTCTCATTAATTCAATGAATAATCGTTGCGGACAAGTTCTGAATAGCAGAGGAGATCATACTTTGTATTATCTTGTTCTATTCTTTCACAATAAATACATTTTCTTTAGAAATTTCATTTTGTAAGAAAAAAGTTTAGTTTCTTATGTATCTTAGTTTCTACAGTATATTCTAATATTGTTCATTTCTGTTATTAAAAGAACTTATAAAGACAACAGCTGTTATTTTTACATCATAGAACCCTAAAGATATTATTTTAAAAATAAAATACAACGTTATAATGTAAAATTTAAATTAATACATGTTGCTTAGACTTTTTTGATGAGTGTATTTCGAACATTAACCCACAATATAATTACAAAAGTGCTCACTTACACTGTATAAGGAACTAATGAAACAATAACCTAAAATATTATTATAAAGATTTATATTTAATATACATTGCCATTACAATTAAGATTTTGTGACTATACAAAAAATAAACGCTTGCCAACAGCACCGCAAGAAATTGTATTATGGAACTCTTTACGTAATACGTTTATAATCTAAGATCTTATTAGGAAGACCTCTATATCATTAAAGTTATTAATAATTATAATGTCGAATTATAAACAATAAGCTGATAATTATTTCTCTAATTAAAAATAAAGAATGAGTTGAAATCTTGCTAAGTTTTATGCAAAGTCGCGGGTAACAGCTAGTCTAACATAGAATAACCTCAATTACTTTTAATAAGGTTCACTATCTACCAGTGAAAGTTCCGTGAAAATCGGTCTAACCGTTTTGGTTCTAGCACAGCAGGCGAAGCCACGGTTAACAGTTAGTCTAAATTAAAATAAATTAAATTACTTTTAATAAAGCCCGCTATCTGTCAGTGAAAGTCCCGTGAAAATCGGTCTAACTGTTTTAGAGAAAGCACTGTGGGCGAAGCCACGGTTGACAGCTAATATAAAATAAAATTTCCTGAATTACTTTTTATAAGGTCAGCTATCTGCCACTAAAAGTCTCGTGAAGATCGGTAGAACCGATTTTGAGATAACACTGCGGGCAAAGCCACGGTTAACAGCTAGTATTAACTAAAATTGCTTGAATTACTTTTTATAAGGTCAGCTATCTGCAAATGAAAATCTTGTGAAGATCGGTCGAACCGTGTTGAAGATAGCACTGCGGGCGAAGCCACGGTTAACAGCTAATATAAACTAAAATTGCTTGAATTACTTTTTATAAGGTCAGCTATCTGCCAGTGAAAGTTTCATGAAGATCGGTTCAACCGTTTTGAAGATGTACAGCGGGCGAAGCCACCATTAACAGCTACCCTAAATTAAAATAGACTAAATTACTTGCTATGATGTCCGCTATCTGTTGGTGAAAGTTCCGTGAAAATCGGTCAAACCGTTTTGGAGATAGTATTACAGACAAAGCAGCGGTTACTAGCTAGTCTAATTTAGAGTAGCCTAAGTAACATGCTGTAATTTCATCTATCTGCCAGAGAAATTTCTCTCAAACTCAGTCCAGCCGTTTCGGAGATTACCCGGACCAAACAGACAGACAGACAGACCGACAAAAATTTCAAAAATTGCAATTTTGTTATCAGTAGCGTGTATACTTTCGTACCCGATCAGTAATTTTTTTTTTTGATATTTATCATACAGACACTTCGTTTTTATTATATGTATAGAAGAAGATACATTTCATGGTATTACTTTCTCAAGACCGTATATTAAATTAAACCTTGCATACTATTATAATGTTATTAAACTAATCGACGAGAAAGTAATCACACAAATAGAGACCGAATTTGAAGAATGTTACTTGTTTCAAACCTCCACAATTTGGTCATATATATCAGACTCAAAAACTGCGTTAGAATCCAATATCTTAATTTCTTTTTGTTGTTTCAATTTTGTTGATTACGCACAGAGATCATTTGGAATGGGCAGTATAAAGGTAGAGAGGGGTGATCGCAATTTGATACAATTCATTACTCACTCCCTTGACGTGTTGCATGAGCATAATATAAATAAATAATAGTTTAAAAATAAAAATACTGATATCTGGAGGTGCTGATATTAACAGTGACGCATCGCATGTTAATATCAACACCTCCAGATATCAGTATTTTTATCATTTTTTTGTCGCTTTTTACAAAAATATACATTTATTTCTAATTTACACTATTCTTAATCCAAATTTATTAAATTTTATTTTCTGTTTTTTAGTTGGATTTTTTATGAAAGCGTGTTTTTTTAGGTTTTTTAAACTATTATGTATTTTTCATTTCTTATTTAAAATTTTTTTTTAACTTTTTTTTTCGGATTATTGCATTGTCATCGACCTTTGACAGGTGTGCAAAGTTTGAATTAAATCTGATCGTTCAAAGTAGGACAAAATCGAGCTCAAAGGGGTCGGTTACATACATACATACAGGTGAAGCTAATAAAAGCGTGATAAAATCGCCAAGATTTGGCAGTCATTATTTAAATGCAAGTGAGAGAGTTGTGATAATTTCAAAGTCCGTTAAATGTCTTAAGATTAGCAATCACGTGCTTGACAAAATTATCGAACGATTTGATAGCAGACTCCTTCTCCATCAAGTCCGAATGATCGAATGAACATGTACGAAGATAATCACAAAGCATTATGTGGCCTAGTCTCTTCGTGCTAAACCTAGGGCATTCTTGAAGCAAATACTCAAAGTTTTGCACAGATGTGTTATCGCAGGGGCAGGTGTTATCGTCACTAATCTTAAGGTATTGCTAACAATAGCCATGTCCAGTTAATATTTGTGTAATATGTCTATTACATTAATTTATTTCAAGTTTACGTTTTATTACAATTATAGTACTTAAATAATACAGTTATGTTTTCATCAAAATTATCATAAATGTAAAGAACGAAATTGTGTATAAATATTCGACGGAGTAATAAAATAGCTATAAAACTGTCAGAGCGAACTTGTCTTTGACCTTTGTAGCGGCGAGACTACATTTATCACAGACGTTAAGTGATCTGATGTCTGTCTATAATTAGATATGGACCTAAATAGAATTGTCGGTCTAATTTTCATTTTATAACGAAATGAAAACTCTTTTGTAACAAGCACCTTTAAAAATATTCAAGGTAAATAGATATTTAATATGACTGACCATTTATTATGCACAAATAAATATGCATTTATTTTTATGTATTGGAGGTTATAAAATTAAGAAAGGCAAAGACCATGTCTTGTAGGTGGTAGAGCCACGCTGAAGCTATTACTGGTTACAGCATGAATGGGACGGCTCGCCCGGGGTAGTATCACCCTCTCACAGAAAACCGACGTGAAGTCACATTGCTTGCATTGTAGTGTTTCGTTCGGTCAGTGAGAGCGCCGTAGACCCACCTCCTCTCCCCCTTCCTCCCCCCAACACTGGCTGGCAACGCACTTGCGACTCCCCTGGTGTTGCAAGTATCTATGGACGGTGGCGATTACTTAAAATCAGGTGACCCACCTGTTCGTTTGCCTCCTATGATATAAAAAAAATGCATAAAACGGATTATGTAACGGCGTTATCACGATACTTAAGAGCAATTTACTTATATACTATTAATTTATAGCTGATGCTATAAAAAGAAAAGATTCGACTGTTTGTTTGTAATGGATAACAAACAATACTTAATCGATTTTAAAAATTCTTTCACCTATAGAGAGAGAGCAATATTGTAAGCGGGCAACGTGGGTTGTATTTTATTTTTAAATTATCACAAACAAAGCCGCGAGAAAAATCTATCTAAATATAAAAATATATGAGAAATCCTGGTATATTTTATTTAGTGGAAAATAAATAGAGGAAGAATATTGGTCGTACTCTTCTTTCTGTCGTCTCATGTACGTAGCTATTTATACATGATTGTAACTTTAATTGGGTTAATAAATTAAAAACTAATTTATTGTTATAAGTTTCTTTTGTTGACTTTTAGGAGACAATTAATCTAATACGTTACTTTCTTGTATTCATAATAAGCTTGTTAGCAGATCGTTTAAAGGCGATACAAGTCGAGGAAAGCCGTACGGGACACGAAGTATAATTACATTAAATAATGAATATTACAAATTTTATTTAAAGGAAAATATTCTTCTGTTTTTAAAGCTGCATTTACAAATTTAAATAACAGTTTACCTGAACCGGGAATCAAACTGATTAAAAACACAAAAAACAGATATTCCATATGTACCAATCGAGAAAGTACATATAATAAAGATAAAAGCTCTGGAACAAATATTGTATCTTACAATAACAGGAGGTTTTGAAATGACAATTTTAAATGGAAACAATAAACGGAACAATTAAATGGCCTACAAGATCTTCAGATCTCATGTTGCTGGACTTTTATTATGGCACAGAGTTCTATGAGAATCTAAAAGAATTAAGGATTGAAACAAAATATGTTATTATCGAAGGTTGCACGTAAAGAATTTCTGAAAAGACGAAACTTTGCAGACAAGAATATAGATCTTGTTTCGAACAACTTTTCAGTTAATCTGTTGAAATGTTGTAATAATTTCAATATTCGGTGGAAACGTCCTAACATGTTCTGTTTTAGTGAGATAAATACGAATTCTTTGATTTCCATGACCTTCTTTCATTGTAAGATATTTTAATTGAGAGATTTTATCCTTATGTCTCTCGATTGATATAATAAAATATTGAATGCTTGCTTTTTCCATTTTTATAGTGGGTCCGTTTAGGGGCTCAGGTAATTAATATTTTTAAAAGAAATTTGTAAATAAGTTTCTTTTAGAGTTATTGGCGGGATCTTTGTCTGTTATGTAGTGGCTTTTATATTTTATCCATAATCTTGTGTTATTTAGCTATCTATTTTGTAATATTTGTGGTACATTACTAATATAGTTTGCTTTTTGTGCACAAGTGAAGTGGATGGGAAATAATACTACGCAGCATGGAATCTGAGATGCCACAAAAACTCCCTGGAAAGTTCTAACAAGAGGAACACCATCTTGTTAGAACATTGAAATAATCACAAGAATCGTTAATATCATTATTTACTCGACAATGGCAGTGTAGCGACATAATTATGTATTTTGTGGAATTGCATTATTATGTACCGGCGAGCAGTTCAGTCTCGGCCGGCACACTTGTAACACGCGTCTCTATATTAAAGACTAAAAAGTGATCTTGTTTTATTATATCTACAGACATTAAGTATAGGCTGAACCTCTAAACTGGTGAACCCGACGTGATCACAATTTCATACGTGCCGATTTTTATGTGTGCCGACCACAATAATCTAGACGATTCGTTGGCAAAAAAAAGTTTCTTATATGTGTAAAAACAAAAATTTGTTTCGTTTAAGCATAATTGACTATCTTGAACATTAGACATACTTTTCTTTCATGTTCCGTTTATTTTTTAATGCGTTATAACAAGGACTCGATATTAGTTTCTAAAAGTGTCCTTATTCTTAACATAACAGTATCCTTTGGTAAACGATTTCACTAACTACATACAATTTTCTACCAAACACTATTTCGGCGAAAACGATACAGCCTTCACGCAATCGTGAATTATTCATAGTAACGTCCGCACTCAAAATGGCAATCTGTCGTTAAACTGTGCTTTATAAAAAACGATGCGGTTTGTGAGACCCGAAACCGATAGAGAAAATGTGTCCGCATCGAGTAAATTGAGTTTTGAATGTAAATTCTTTAATATCGCGCTATTTTAGTTTTCAAATTACGTTCCGTCATATTAAGACTATTACATTATAAATCTTTCATTATTGTCGATGAAAATATTTTTATTAATTAATTAGGCCCAAAGTGAAAGAACTATGGTACTCTTACCGATTAAAAACACGGCATTCTTTCTTACCATTGGTCAACTTGAGCAACTTGGGTGTATACACACATCTGTAATTGATATTGCTGTTATTGTAATCTTTTACCCGACTACGCATAAAGAGATTAAGTTCTTTTTTCAAATGTCTTGTAGTACATGAGTACGTATGCATTTTTATATTTTTGGCATGCTCTGTAGTCTAAAGCTTTAGAAGGCTTTTGACACATGACGCGTGACTTAAAATCAAACTTATTGTGGGAGTTATATGAACTATATAATATTAGATTATGATTAATAAAAGGACATGAGGAATTTCTCGTTATTCCTTTAATTAAAATAAGATTATTATTTAACTCATATTTAATGAAAAACCCGTTCATTAATATAATAAAAAAAGTTTTAATGTTTTTAGTCGGATTCTCTACTTACCATTATTAATTAAATTTTAAGCTTTTTTTCGCGGCATCAATCGATTTAATGTAGATTTGATCTATCTCTCAAGAATACTTTTTGATATGACCTTTGTATGAAAGGTACCCATATGTTTATCTGTACCCCTGACAACGTTTATGGTTATCGGTTGAGTAGTGAAAGCGTAACAAACAAAGAAATTCATTTTCACATTTATAATATTAGTTGGTTTTCTGTTTTACCACTCTCTTTCTATCTTCAATGACTGATCTTAATTTAAAAATAAAATTACACTTGTATGTAGAAAGAAATGTCAATTTATACCTACCTACCTTATCCGTAAATATCCACTTCGCATTGGAGTCGGATGATTGAAAACCCTTTTTTGCCAGTGTATACAAGAAAATAATCCGTAATCTTCGATGGACCAATTACGATCTGAATGTGTATTACCGAACAAGTCTGCGTAATTATATTTAAATCCCTCGATTACTCGATGACAAGGGGTTAACAAATATTCTGTCCAATGGAATATTTACAAAGGATCTAGAAAAATCCCCAAATTATTAAGATATTTTTTTAATATGTTTATTTATAAATATTTAAATGGTGCTCAATTGAGATTTGAGTATGAAAAGGTTAGTATTCTCATCGATGTATAACTCACTTTATTTATTTAATCTCTTCAAAGGAAAATAAAAATTAGTTGCCGAAAAAATAGATTGTTTGATATTCTTCAAATATACTAAACAAGCATAAAACGTTTATCAACTGTTGACTGAAGGCCTCCTCTTGCTTACACTAATCCCGTCGATCTTCTACGGCACTCATCCAGTTTTACCCATCATACTGTCCCTATATCGTGGGATGACCAGTCTGCTGAATTGCCCAGCAGACTTTTAACCGTCCACCTCTCCGAGCCACTACTTCGAAATCTCTTATGCCTTTTGTCTATTTTCTCGTCTCACAAGGATCGCCACCTATCCGCTTGTAGGTGGCAGAGTCACGCTGAAGTTATTACTGGTTTCAGGATGAATGGGTCAGCTCGCCCGGGGTAATACCACTCTCTCACAGAAAACTGACGTGAAATAATAATGCTTGCATTGTTGCGTCTCGTTCAGTCAGTATGAGCGGCGGAGGTCCACCTCGTTTAAAAGGCCGGCAACGTACTAGTGTCCATGGGCGGCGGTGATCACTAACCATCAGGTGACCCACCTGTTCGTTTGCCCGCTATAATATATATTTAAAAAAAACCCACTACCACTTTAGCCTCGTGATTCATTTGTCAATATCCTCAACCTTTGTTCTATCCCATATCCTGCATTTTGGACACAGCCTACAAGGGAGTTATGTAACATGGCGTATTGCATGGTTTTTTGTAGAACTTTGAGATTGTGTAGTCTTTGAGATCGAACTTGTACCGGCATCGTACTGAATATAAAACCGTATTTTGACCTAGAATATCGTGCGTGCTTATCGGTCTTTAGAAAACGATGACAAATAACATTACGGTAAGTTTGAGCGTAACTGTCATAATAGAATCGTAAAATGATAAGAATTAAATGCGTGTCTTCTCATAACGAGATGATACACCAAAAGCGATATAAAATAATTATTTTATTTTTTGCCTAACTAATAGTTAATATATATATCATCATATATATTAATACGTGAAGCCAAAACTTTGTATCCATTTTTAAGTGAATTGCGTGAACAGATGAACGTGAAATTTGGCATAATTAAAGTTTATATGGAGGACAAGTGCAGAAAGCTATTTATTTTATATAAAAAGCATTAGAAGTACATTAAATTAATTAAAATAAACATTACTCACACTACTGCTTCAATTTTACACAACATATACACACATGTAAATAAAAAGACATTTTGACATCCGTCAATAACGGACTTCAAAAAAGGTTGCAAAGGAGGTTGCTATTCTTGACTGTATGTATTTTTTTTACTCTTACGTTCCAATTACCCTTTTTCATTCTACATTCAACAATGGTATTATAAGATATCTTATATATTAATACGTGAAGCCAAAACTTTGTATCCCTTTTTAAGCGAATTGCGCGAACGGATGAACTTGAAATTTAGCATAGTTAAAGTTTATATGGCACAAAGCTATTTTTTTATATAAAATGCATTACAAGCATATTAAATTAATTAAAATATACATTACTCACACTACTGCTTGAATTTTACACAACATATAAACACATGTAAATGAAAAAGACGTTTCGAACATCCTTACCTATATCCTACCTTTTAAATATTTTTAACATGACTGACGTTGCATGCCTTACTTTAGAATAATATAATATGTAAATTCATAATATACATTAATATTAATTGATAAATAATTTATCTTTAGTAAATTTATGGAACTACTGAAATAATTATTATTCTCTTTTGTTTTATTGAATGTCAAAATTTTTAGGTGACAGGACTGGTTTCACTTCATGTCACTTTGCTTCATGTTGCCATAAGAGTAAAGCAATATTTCCAAAGTCAATGTCAGTATTTTAATGTCTAGTATTTCTTTATAGTGTATTCACTTCAAATGATGATTCAATAAAAAATAACTTGAAAATAATGAAATGAATCAACTTGATGTAGCAATTATATTTAGTTCAGTTGATGATGAATTATGAACAAAAATGCATTCATTTTCAAAAGTTAATGGTAGTATTAAAAAAATCTTTGCTTTGGATTCATCATTTGATTCTACTAGCGGTCCCGGCAGACGTTCTCCCGCCCTGATTATGAGAAATCCTTGACAAATTATACACTAAAACGTTCCTCATGAATCACTCTATCCACACGTGAAAACCGCATGAAAATCCGTTTGGTAGTTTTTGAGTTTATCGCGAACAGACAGACAGACAGACGCAGTAGGGGACTTTGTTTTATACTATGTAATGATTGTGTATCCATTACTTTTCCAAACGATGATACTGGGCGTATCACTATTCCTCATAATGTACAGACTATATTTAATTCAATATCACCCAGAAATACCACGCACCTATGGTGTCGTGTAAAATTAATTGAAAATTGTATCATGAGTTGCGATAAATTTCTTTATTTTCGTAAAGTTATGTTTACTTAGTATTTGAGAGCCTTACCACCTTATGTAACCACCTGTTTTTTGTTTCAAATTTATAATTAATTTCAATTTTCATTTAGACATCGATTTTTTAAAATGTTTATATAATTTCAAAAAAAGTGGCAAATAACTGAGTAGGCATGATGAAAGCCTTTGATTATAGAGGTTATAATACCCTTTGATAAAAGAACCCTAATAAAGTTCAAACTTTAAAAATGCAATGAACTATGGTCGAATGTCGACCACTGGGCGCCCACTAGTAATTTAGTAAATCTTAATATATATATTTCTTGTGTGCGTGTGTATGTGACTGAACTCCTCCTAAACGACTGGACCGATTTTGATGAAATTTTGTGTGCGTGTTCGAGTGCATCCGAGAATGGTTTAGATTCACAATTGGACCCGGTAGGTGGCGCTGCGGTCGACTTTTAGGATTTTTTTGTTTTCAAGGCAGGACAACGTCCGCCCGGTCCGCTAGTATTCCTATAAAATCGTTATGCAAAACCTTCTGATTAGAGGATAGTATATACGTGATGGATTTTAGTTTATGATTTCACACGTACATAAATTATGAAAACCGCGCAAATGAAAATTTATGCCACATTGCAAAACACTTAAACCACATACAGACATATTTGTGTTCCATTTTAAACATATTAGAGCTTCGTTGATTTATTGATTACTAGCCGTGCCCGCGACTTCGTCTGCGTGGAAGCTTATGTAAAAAACAGTGATTAATAAAGTCATCTGAATTTATTAAGTCCATTTACTTGTATACTTTTCTCCCGTACTTACGCCGCATCGTCATTAAAACTACAATAACTTTTGATAGAGTGAACCGATTTTAATGAAGTAAACTCTAAGTTACTCCCAAGGATATGCTTCATGATTTTTTTATATGAGGGTTTATCGTGAACCCAGTACTTTAGTGGTGATGCGTGGTCATACAAACAGACAGACAGACAAACATTTTAAAAAATGATTGAAATGGATTCTATTGCTTATTCCTAGATAACTGCAACGTTTTTTTTCACGAAAATCGTAAAAGTACAGACACATTTGATTTACATTCTTATTAGATATATGTATAGACTAGTAACCCACTCCAGTCTTGTATAAGTGTAGTGTTTATTAACGTGGCCTAATAATGGTTCTCACACACATTTTATACACATGTTCTATATGTCCGATCCGATGTTGGGCACTTTAACATTTACAGTTTAACAAAATAAAAGACGCTTCATAAAGCTGATCACTTATTTTTTTTGTTCCACATCATTAAATGTAGCAACTTCTAAGGAAGCCATTGAAATGATACGTAAACGATAATATTTAGCAATGTAAGCACCCGAAAACTATTCTTATGACTTGATAACACAAAACACAGACTTTTCTCTGTTTTCTATTAATATAATAAATATGTATTACATATATACTCATATCTTCTGGAATAAATTCTCTAAATTTTAGTAATGTCCGTATCGAAAACCGTTTTACAAATTGGTTGCAAAAATATACTTTGCCTACAAGATTTCTTTGTAAGCAATGCCATCCGTTTTCTCCCACTTTCGTGTACGTGCACATCACACCACTAGGTCCGCTTCCCTACGACAAAATAAAACAAATCGCTGATCGCGAAGTGCCTAGAAATTCATAATTTCTTAAAAATGGAATAAGCTTACATTAAATAGAATTTTTTTTTATGTAACAATTAAATGTTTATGAGATAAAACAAAAAAAAAATTAACCGAAATCTGTGGAATAGTTTTGACGTGGTGCGCTCACCACGGCAGACCTATATCATTTTATATTTTGTTTGATATTCCTCAGAGTTGTTATAATTTACATCGTGGCAAGCGGTACACTCGCAATGGGATCGAAGACTTATTTACAAATGTTTTAGCGGATCGACCTTGATG
This sequence comes from Antheraea yamamai, assembly GCA_036509395.1. Classification (NCBI taxonomy): domain Eukaryota; kingdom Metazoa; phylum Arthropoda; class Insecta; order Lepidoptera; family Saturniidae; genus Antheraea; species Antheraea yamamai. Next base: position 9,047,031 of record AP028433.1, read on the forward strand.
GTTGGTTAGCACAACCTGTAGGCACTTGTCACGTTATCTTAGTATCAAAGCGTCTGAGTTATTGAAGGCTAACGCGTGATGTTACAAATACACGCACCGTTGCCCAACTGATATTGGAACAACCAACTAATAGTAATTTAGCTTTGGATTATAGCAGTTAAAATATTTCAAGACATGCTTTACTTGATTTCGCTTCAAATGCACGTAAATGAGTGTACCATAAACTTGAATGATATTAAATGAATGCTTATATCTTAAACCCTTTAATGCTATTACTATTAAAAGGTAAAGATTGTTAGCTTGCTTTGACGTTCAGAAACACCTTATTAGGGCCTAAATTGAATAAAGCATTTTTCATTTTGATTGTAGGACGTACTCTCTCAAACCTAAAACTGTACAGCATTGGGAAAATTCTTTCCATAATTGATTTTTTACGCTTAATAACATAATCTATATTCTATTTTTATTAAGTACCATCGTATCAATTAACACGACTTGTGAACGGTTATTCATTTAAATTCATTCGTTCAAGTTCATTCATGCTAATCGATATATTTTATTCTTTGATGTAGGGTTTTAACCACATTTTAACCTGATGTTAAACCTAGCAGAATTCGCTTTCAAGTGCAGCTGCCGTAACACATCTGCACGTGTTTGGTGGTACATATTCATTTTTAACATTACAAAGGCGGACATTGGTTTCATCACGAATTTTTTTATCACTCGGTCGATTGTTGGGCTCCCAACTACAGCTATTGATTAAGCCATCGCTGATTAAAATTGTGATGTTCAACGTCTCTTCTTACATTTACTTCAAGACTGGCTAATAACCGTGACTTCGTTTGCGTTGTTTATTGAAGTTATACTTCTTTTGGCGCGTTAGGGAAAAGTGATGAGAGTAAATTCTTAGGATGCGCGCGCACACCGTCACTTAAAACCGACACCCTGAAGTTAGCTATAGTCAACATTTTGTTTCTTTGTATTTCTTTGTATTAAAACTTTCAATGTATTAAATACCTTTTTTCTATCGTTAGTGTCGTTTTTTCTACAAACGTAGAATAAGGCGAAAGATAAAATTTTTGAAAAGATTTTTATCTTGTTACGCCAAAGAAGTATAACTTCTAACGCGTGTACGTAAGTACACACACACTTTTTTAATTTAAAAAATATATACATAACGGAAAATACACAAAAAGATCAAATGGATAAATATATTTTGCTTACATTTGTTTTTGTAAATAATGTTATCCGTTCAATTCTTCTTTCGTGGATATGCACGCCACCGCTTGTCTCACTTCTCTGCGTAAGAAAACGAACATCGCTCATCGCGTAGTGCCTATAATAATCGTAACTTTAATAACCTTAATTGAAGATACCATGGTAATTTAATCTAGAAAATTGCCAAGGTTCTTAGAAGTAAATTTAAAAAGATGAATCAATATTTATTCAGTACTTTTGCGTAAAGCGCGCATAACGGTATCTTTTTATTTCAAAGGACACAGAGGTGCTTAAAGTGTAATTTCTGTAGGACAGTATTATTAAGGTAATTGTCAAAGGGGTTCATGTTTCGGTGTTCACCGTTGTGCGTGGATTATAATCATTACATAGTACAAAACAAAGTCCCCAACCGCGTCTGTCTGTCTGTCTGTTCGCGATAAACTCAAAAACTACTGAACGGATTTTTATACGGTTTTCACCAGTGGATAAAGTGATTCATGAGGAACGTTTTGATATGTAATTTGCCAAGGACTTTATAATCAGGGTAGGACAACGTCTGCTGGGCACGCTAGTTAATTTAATAAAGTTGAACTGATACTTTGAAAACATTCCGTAATCGTTCTCAGTTTGATAATATGTACAAAGTTTTTCAAATGAAACACCTCAGTTAAGATTATAAAGAAATATTAATACATTTCTAAGATATACTACTTGTGTATAAATGTAAAACCGACCCACGTCATTATGTCAGATTCATGTGGAGAGCTATTTCAGTCTTGTATACTTGCGTAAGAAACGGTTATATAAACATAACATATTGTACGTGAGTTTTACCGATATCTTTTATATATTGGTAAGTTTCTTTTTTATTATTATAAAAGGCAAACGAACAGGTGGGTCACCTGATATTAAGTGATCACCACCGTCCATAGACACTTGCAACACCAGAAGAGTCGCAAATGCGTTGCCAGCCTGTGTTTGGGAGAAGGAGGAGTGGGGAAGTGGGGAGGGGAGTTGGGTATCCGGTACTCTCACTGACCGAACGAAACATAACAACGCAAGTACTGTTACTTCACGTCGGTTTTCTGTGAGAGGGTGGTACCACCCCGGGCGAGCCGACCCATTCATGCTGAAACCAGTAGTAGCTTCAGCGTGGCTCTACCACCTACAGTATTTCGATATTTCGAATATGTGAAAACATAGTCTGTTAATAATTATTAATAGTCACCCCGCGAGACGTACTATTAAAGTACGCCAAAGCCATGATAAGCAATTGAATAAAGTACTCACCGCCTAACTCAAGAGTTCCGCAATTCTGAGTTAATTTTGTGATGAATAATAAATATTCTTACTAATATTATAATTGCGAATATGAGTTTATTTATTACACTTTAACGCCATAATTACTTATCTGATCATCATGAAATTATTTCATACACGTTGAGAGTATATTTATAAAGAGCGGTACTTACCTTTCCGCCAGAAAGTATGTACCTTTCCAGGGCGATAGGTCAAATCTACATTAACGCGCGTGAAACCGCGAGCGATAACTAGTTTTACCATAATCGGATGTATAGTTATTAAGCTGTTTATAGTAATTTAACATAGACAACATCACGGGCAGGTTGCTGGTATTATATATAAAATTTCATAGTAAGTATATATGATCTGGTAACCTTGATGCTTTATTTTTTATATCAATTTCATTAAATTTTTTTCTGAAATACTTCAATCCAAAGATTGTTTGCAAGAAATTCCTGGCAGTAATAAGCAACCATGCTCTACTTCATTACATAGTATAAAACAAAGTCCCCTACCGCGTCTGTCTGTCTGTCTGTTCGCGATAAACTCGAAAACTACTGAACGGATTTTCAAACGGTTTTAACCAGTGGATAAAGTTGGTACGTTGGTACGTACATGAGGAACGTTTTGGTATATAATTTGTGAAGAAGTTTCTTATAATCAGGTCGGGACAACGTCTGCCGGGCCCGCTAGTATAACATAATTTAAAGTTAGAATAATAAGAACGGTGTATAATGAAATATAAAAAAAAAACCTTGTTTACAAATTTTATATCTAAGCCTTATTTCAAATTGCACTATCTTTCATTCATTATCATTTAATCATGTGTAGTAAAAGACATTTGTTGAGTGTTCCGCGTCATTAAAGAGTTTAGTTCTAAACCCTTGCTGATTTAAACACCATTTACTAAAACAATAATTGTATCGGTTAGATTAAACATAACGTTTGTGATGATTAAAAACAAGCAGACCTAGTTCGCGTTGAAAGCTTTCTCCTCGCTTTGATCTTTTGTATCGGTTAGCGGTTAGCCGATATCTATTAATTGCTAGTTATTTTTTGACAGCTCCGTCCAGATGTTCGGTGGGTGAGAGGTGTATATGTTTTCAAAGGGCAGCTTCGCTTACCCACGCACTGTTTGTCTTATAAAAAGCGGCGTACAATGTAAACAGCACCTGTTATTATCCGACTAACTCGTACGTAACACTCACGGACAATTTTGTAAATGCGAAAGGAACGTAAAAAGCATTATAATATTTATTCACAGTCATACGATATTTGTGTATCGTCATATTTTTAATTAGACTTTCATTATATACTAGCTTTTGCTGACGAGGTTGCTCGCGTTAATACAGAAGTCACATGTGCCTCGGAAACACTATTTTTTTTGGTGAAAGGTACTCGTATGTCCTTTTCTATACCTCTGAAAACGTTTATGGAAAAATATCACATTCGAATCTATAATATTACTTAGTTTTGTCCGCGACTGTGCTTACGTTAGTGTAAATCGGTTCCATGCCTTGGGAATAGTACTTACCGTTTTTCTGAATTATAGGTAACTCTACATATATTCTTTTTTATACCCTTAACAACATGTATGAAAAATTGTAGGTATGGAAAATTAGAAAAAAAAGTCACATTCGAATTTATTTACACAATTATGTTTTGTCCACGGCTGGGCTTGGGTTAATGTAGACTTCACCTGTGCTTCGGGAACACTAATTACCGATTTTCTGAATGATAGGTACTCTATATTCTTGTATATACCCCTAACAAAATGTATGCAAAATTTAATGACGATCGGTTTAGTAGTTATGGCGTGAATGTGTAACAAATAAACAAACAAACACACATACATTCGCATTTATAATATTAGTTAGGAAAACTAGATAGATACTAGTTATCTTAACTACTATCTTCGAGCAGCGGGATTTGTAAGATATTATTACGAATCTATACATAACTGACAATATAAATAAAATTAAGTGGTTTTTATTTGACCTTGCAAATTCATAATGGCGAAACCGATCTTAACGAGACTTTTTTTGTTTGATAGAGAACTTTTCAAAGTATTGTGAGAGTTATATATCACTTTACGCGTTCACCAGTAATAATAAGATCTAACAGAAGTTATAATATTCGGTAAAAGGATTGTAAGGTTTAAATAAAAAAAGTGTGTGTGTACTTACGTACACGCGTTAAAAGTTATACTCCTTTGGCGTAACAAGATAAAAATCTTTTCAAAATTTTATATTTCGCCTTTTTCTACGTTTGTAGAAAAAACGGCACTAACAATAGAAAAAAGGTATTTAATACATTGAAAGTTTTAATACAAAGAAATACAAACAACAAATACAAACACACAAAATGTTGATTATAGCTAACTTCAGGGTGTCGGTTTTTCGTGACGGCGTGCGCGCGCATCGTAAAAAATTTACTCTCATCATTTTCACGCGCCAAAAGAAGTATAACTTCAATAATTATAAATAAACAATTTAAAAAGAGAGATAACCATATAGTTTCCATAAATTAAAAAAATCATTTGCAAGCGAAGGAATCAGTGAGAATATATTATGTGAAGAAAGAAGTAGACCGGGCGTGCTGTTTACTAATTTTATATAGTTCTACAGTCCTACTGGATGACGAGGTCACAGTTCAGATTGGAACATATGTGTCAAAAGTGTCACAGCTACAGATTTGTGACAGTAATAGTTTTGGCGGTGATCATGGGTGAATCATCGGGGTAGAAATTTTTACATGCCAAGTTTCATGAAGTCGTTGTTAATCCATTTCTTTCTCACCCATGGTTAACACAATAAATTCTAACTATAAATTATATACAAAAACAATAAGTCCATAGTCAGATTGATACAATCTTCTCAAATCAAAATTTCCCAAATTAAAGAAAACATTATAAAAATTAATCAATAAGAATTTGAGTCATGTAGTGATTAGTATGTAGTGAACTTCGTACCACTATGTATCAGGCACTGGTTCTCTCATATCAAATTATTACAAAATAAAGGAAACGCTATAAATGAAATGATTAAAAATGAATTTACAATAATTTGATTCATTAAAATAATATTAGCATTTAGTGAACTTCGTACCAGTATGTAACAAGCACGTCGGAAACACACGCCTTGATATTTCATTATAAACACATTAATGTCAATACACGATCGCAAACGACAACTAAAACAAACCAATAATTAGTATATATGTATAGTGTAATTTTCTACATGACGAATGGAAGAATTTCTGTTAATTCCCGTCAAATGAAACATAGCATTACATATTTGTTCATTTTATTTATTTTTTATATACATTGTTCAAAATTTTAACATTCAAATAACGTGAAAACAAAAAAACAATGAGAGTCGAATATTTTTTCCTACATATTGATTACTAGTTTTGCCCGCGGCTTCGCTTGCGGTTATATAGATTTGACATATTCCATGGGAACATTGACTTTTTTCTGGTCGAAAGGTACACACTATGTCATTTTTAGAACTCGTAACGACGTGTATACAAAGTATAAGTATTCAAGGTGTTAAAGCGTAACAAACATACTCACGGTTGCATTTATAATACAGTAAAAGCTCTTTATTCGCGCTTCCTTCATACGCGTTTTCACTATTCTCGGATTAAAAAAATGCGACCCAATTCTTATATTCGCGGCTAAAGATTTCTTTATTCGCGAATCGAATCTGTACATCGGTACATACATATGTATTTAATGGACTAATAAAAAAGTAAATTAGATCAAATTACAATTACGCAATCTGTGCAAATTCAAACTATAACCGCAAACATTGCCGATATTGCGAATGGAATAGGACGAGATGGGTTCGAACAGATAGAATCAAGTGACATTCAGGAGTTGCTTGAATCGCAAGAATTGACTGCGGTTACAGTCTTAAAGGTTAGAGGTAAAATCTTGGAGGTAATGTTAAATTCACAACCCATTGAAGAAGAGGCTTCAACGATCACTGGAAACGTGACATTTAATTTGAAAAAATTTAGTGAAGGTTTAAGAATGGCAAATGAGCCTTCGATTTCTTTATGAAGATTGATCCGTCTTTGGAACAAAATGTTATTTTAAGAGGCAAATTGCTAATGCCACTGTTGAATATCAGTCTGAATTGAAGGAGCTTTTAAAAACTGCCAAGCAAAAAAAATTACAAAATTCTTTAAACCATTTTCTAAGCTAGTTAGTAGTAGCGTAGTAGCTAGCTAGTAAGTTGATAATAATTAATCAACATGGTCAAAAACTTAATAGATTTTTTTATATATTTACTTCACCTAGGAACGTATCCCCTATAATCCCATATAAATTACCATTCTTTATTCACGGTTTCTGTATTCGCGGCATATTTACGGAACATATACCCCGCGAATAAAGAGTTTTTACTGTATTAGTAAGTATATTATTATCGGAATTATTTATATTTTACTTGAATATTTTCTCCGGACAGTAACAATATTTTCATTACGTGCTATTATGTTTTAATTTAATTTGAAATGAATTTTTCACTGCCGCGATGTACGTAAACAAACCACAGCGAAATTATTCTATACTCCCATACCTGCGTGATGAAGCTTCGGCTACTTGTCGTGTTAAAATGAAAGCCGAAAGTTATTTGGCGATATTACTGGGTGATTTTAGTATTATTAGAAGGCTCATAAGGTTTACAGTAGGGGTGTGCGAATATCGTTCGAATCGAATCGAATCGAATATCAATATTCGAATTATAATTATATTTCGTAAAAATTTCGAATAATTCGAAAGTTTTCGAATAATTCGCAAATTAAGGGGGTATTCTAGTCTAGAAGCATGAATTTCAGGTAATTTTTTGAAGTGCCGTAAAAAAAAGGCAATCAATATTTTTTACCAAAAAAACTATATTAATTGTTCTATTTGTGTAACTATATTTCATGGTTTAAATAAAATGTATATTGACTGTTAAATTTTTATTCGAAAATTGAAAATAAGAAACCCTGAAAAAAATTCGAATTATTCGAAAGTTCCCGAATAATTCGAAAAATTTCGAACGAATTATTCGAAAGTTCCCGAATAATTCGAAAATTTTCGAATTATTCGAAATTTTTCGAATTATTCGGGAACTTTCGAATAATTCGAATTTTCGGATTATTCGATTCGAGTTTCGAATCGAATATTAATGTTCGATTCGGAACGAATAATTCGTAAGTTCGAATTATTCGCACACCCCTAGTTTACAGTATTTATTTTATGAAAGAAATTTCAATTTAAAAATAGGACAGTGATAAATTTAAATTGTATTGTATAAAAATATTTGCTTTCGTTGAATAACCAGGATAAAACTGAGGAATATGTTTGCACTGATTGAACGCTGCCCGTTTCCTCGCAGCAGGGCAAAGGTAACTGGAGGCGGAGGTGTTTGCCGCCGTATATATATGTTATACGGCGTAGAAGAAACGGATGTGGGAGCCTCTAGCTCCCAGAGAGATACAGGAGAGAAGGGTACGGTCTCGGACGAATATGTTTGTAAGGTGGAGGCAGGACATCGCGGACACGTGTTATGGTGGTCGATACACGATCGACGCCGTCCGTCCGGTCTTGCCGGGATTGTGCGAGCGTAGTTGGGACTCCCTGACGTTCTGTCTAGTGCAGGTGCTGACCGGGCACAGGTCCTTCCGTCGGTTCCTGCATCAGATAGCACGCAGGGAGCCAACCGTCGTATGTTACGAGTGCGGCGTTGAGCCGGACCCCACGCAGCATAAGCTGTCTGAATACGCTGCGTGGTAGGAGTAACGCCGCACTCTGACTGCGGCGGCAGGTCGGAATCTCTCGCTGCCAAACGTGGTGAAAACCATGCTCGGAAGTGAGTCTGCTTGAATGTTGTGGCCTCCTAACGAGAGGTAGTCGTATCGCAGAAGAAGCTGGTCTAGGGGGCCCACGAGGAAGACATTCTAAGCGGCCCTTTACACCAAAGGAGGGCTGGTAGAAGGAGGGGGCATTATGTTCATGGCAGCCGGACCTAGGGGAGATGGGTCGGGGAGCCCATCTTCACATTGAACGGTTCCGGTGGACGGAGGAGTACACACCGGCCGTCTCCTGACAAGGACAGAGACCGGCGGCGGCGTTTTCTGACGCTGGGCCAACCGCTGGGGCGAATGGTTATCTCTATAGAGATCTCGCGCCACTCCAATACAGCGGCAGATGTACACCGTGCGGTTTTAGTCCGTACGAGTCGGACATAATATACTCTCTCTCCTGGGAGGGTGGGTATCTATAAGGGATTTCCCCAAGTTAAAAAAAGGGCAAAGGTAAGAAGAAAATATATTATAAATGTTTTTAAACTCTTATGAAGTGTATATGTGGGTTGAAGCCAATGGAGAAAATAAATAAAATTATAACAATGCTCCTATTGTTATTATGTCACTAAGGATAATATTTATCTATGTTCCAAATCATTTCGTTATATAAATAAAACTTTGAAAGTCCTGTCGTTGTGCGCACATAACGCATAAACAACTGGAAAGATTTTGATCAGTTTTATGTTTTTCCTCTAAACATAAAATATATGATCAAAATATTAAATGATGCAGACGAAGTTGCGGGTGTCAGCTAGTATCTAAATAAAATAATATTAACAGTTACGTAAAAATGAGAAGAGGTTATCAAAGCGTTGCAAATGAAATTTCTTCAAATGGGTGTTTGATGTATTGCCGTAGTCGGCAGGATTCAAGTTGTAAAACGGGTTCCTACGCGGCACGGTATCGTAAAATAACTTTACACCGAGTGTAATTAATTCAACTTAAAGAAAATTTCAACAAGGTATTCATTAAAACACTTGAAGACGAGTAGCTAAATAAATTTTATTAACATTTCCGTGTTACACCTTGTAGGGAATATCTGTAGAGACAAGCTGTCTACATTGTATAAGGAACATCGTTACTAAGTTATAATAAGCCGCGTCAACATTGTAAAAACATTACTTTGTAAACTGTGTTCCATCATCTGTATGTATATAATGAAAATATAGTTACTTTGAAGCTCTATGATGTCAAAATTACTAAACGTATCGGTATATATTAAATTAAAATTATATAATAAATTAGCTATATGTTACAAAACATATAATAGAAAATGAATGAGAGTACGAAATAACATTCTAGAGCGTCACGTTGGCTGCAGATATGCTACGTGGTAAATGCTCTTTGTATTACTTTAATGTGTCTGCTACCTAGATATATATTAAACTAGCGGGCCCGGCAGACGTTGTCCCACCCTGATTATGAAAAAATCCTTGACAAATTATATACTAAAACGTTCCTCATCAATCACTCTATCCACCGGTGAAAACCGCATGAAAATCCTGAAAAACAAAAAAAAAATGAAAAAAAATGAAAAATTTTTGAGTTTATCGTGAACAGACAGACAGACAGACGCGGTAGGGGACTTTGTTTTATACTATGTAATGATTCTTACACGAATATAATATATACAGATATATGAATTTCAATTATATTCATTCTTGGAGTCCAGTACAAAGCACGACTTACGCACATGTTTACAGTGAACAACATATCTTTGTTAAAATTCATCCAGACGGAGTCTTACTTCTTAGGGGCTATCCATAAATTACATCACGCGAATTTCATGATTTTTTGACCCCTTCCCCTTCGACCCCTTCGACAGCTGGTCACATTTGTGAGACTCCCCCCCTCCCTAGTGTGACGTCACATATTTTACATTTAGTAATTATTTCATCAAACATCAGGTCCTAAATTAGTTTTATATCCATTTAAGTTATTTTTTAATAAAAATTAATATCAAGTCAAACATTTTAAGAAATTAATAAAACAAAAAACGATAACTTTATTAATTAAAGTAAACTTATTCATCGTAAATCTACTCCACTGAATTATTTGTAGCTGGCATAGCAATCACTTCGTTCTCGTTTGTGTTGTTGATGTCGGGAACATTCGTTGTGTTGTGTTGTGCGTCGAAGGAATTGTTGAAAAAAAAATCATATTTCATAATTTTTATTTGCAATTCTTTGATCTTAGATTCCACTTTTAGTTCAATATTGTCACCAATTTTCAAACATTTCCATAAGCTAGTAACTTCTTCTTGAACATTTTGCTTTTTTTTATCAGCATAGGCTGCACTGTAAGCTTCATATAGTTTTCTTTATGGTAAAGGGCAGCCAACAGGTAGAGGGCCCATCTGATGGTAAATGGGTACCGTCGCCGATGGGCACCTACAATACCAGGGATATCGCTGTTGCTTGAAGAGTGTGTTTCAATCCCTTTTTGAAGAGACCCATATCATAATTCTGAGGGAATACTGTACCGGGTAACCCATTCCACAATATCAGCGTACACATAATGAAGGTTCTGGAGTACCTTACAGTTGTTGCTGCTTTATTAAGTTTTAGAGTGTGTCGATGAGCTACCAGCCAGCGTCGGGAACTACGAGTTTGGAACGTCGATGAGGGCACCATGACAAAAAGTTATTTTGTACATGCGGTATAGTACACACAGAGATCCAATGTCTCTGCGCAGTTGTAATGACTCTAGTCCACATGTTAGCTTGGGATCGTCAACAATGCGGATAGCTCGCCTTTGCAAGGAATCAAAACGGGATAGCTGATAGGCAGGAGCACAAGCCCAAACGGGTGAACAGTACTCCATGTGAGGTCGTACATGTACTTTATAGAGCACAAATCGTTACTCTGGGGTGAAGTACTGCTTTGACCGATTGAGGATACCTAACTTTTTGGTTGCCAATTTAGCTTTGCTTTCCAAATGAAACCGGAATTGCACATCGCTGGATATGTTGATACTAAGAATCCCAATATTGCTGGAAATTGAAATAGAAGTGCCCTGGAACTTAAGTGGTATAACGAATGGACTTTTTTTCATAGAAAACGTACGGACTTGTGTCTTTGAAGGATTAATTTGGACCAGGTTTACCTTTCCCCATTCAGAGGCCCTGTCCAACCTCCTCTCAACATCAGACATAAGTTTGGTTCGGTTTTGCTCCACAAGTACCTGGGAGATATTTGTACACCCCGATTATACGACATCATTTGTGCTATCGTTCGCATAACAAAGAATATTAAAAATATTCAAAAGGTCATTGATATGCAGAACGAACAATGTTGGTCATAGCACATAGCCTTCTGGGCAACCGGCATTTATTGCTATGGCGTCAGAGGTGTAGCCATCGACAACAACTATTATGCTCCGCCCGGACAAAAAATTAGTTACCCACAAGCAAAGATTCTCGGGAATACCATAAACTCTTAATTTATGATAAAGATTACCTAAATCAGTATTTTTGTTAATTTTAAATTTGTTTCGTAAGTTAAAAACATAAAATACCAGAACTAAAAAAAAGAACTACGTCGTATAATCCGCGAGAATCAATTGTCTAATGAAATAGGAACAAAGAAATCATTGCTACACGCAGGCGCGGTGTGTTTGGCGGCATTTATAAAAAGGCGTTAGTTCGTCGGCGCGTGCCGCATGACGCTATTAGAGCGAGTGAGCGGCAAAACAATTTGAATCTTATGTTTATACAGACAGGGTTGAAAATGTTTTTCGAGTATTTCGTTAATAGTGCAAAATTCGTATTTTAACTCGTATATTTGGAAATGTGATGTCACGAAATTTAAGACCCCTCCCACCCCCTTGTCACACAATGTCACACTTCGTCGACCCCCTCCCTCCCCCTTAACGTGTGACGTAATTTATGGATGGTCACTTATAAGATCAGCTATCTGCCAGTGAAAGTCCCGTGAAAGTCAGCCAAACCGTTTTGGAAGTTACGGTCAACAGCTAATCTTAATTGAAATAGACTAAATTACTTTTTTTAATGTCCGCTAAAATTGGTCCAACCGTTTTGGAGATAGCACAGTAGACGAAGCCATGGTAGTCTAAATTAAAATAGACTAAATAACTTTTTATAATGTCCGCTATCTGCCGGTAAAAGCCCCGTAAAAATCGGTCCAATCTTTTTGGAGATACCACCGCGGCGAAGCCACAGTTAACAGCCAGTCTAAATTAAAATAGACGAAATTATATTTATAATGTCCACTATGTGCTGGTGAAAATCCCGTAAAAGTCGGTCCAACGGTTTTGGAGATAGCATTGCGGACGAAGTCTAATTTACTTTTATTATAATTAATTTACTTTTATTTAACAGCTATTCTAATTTAGAGTAGCCTAAGTAACCCATCGTAATTTATGCTATCTGCCATTGAAATTCCTCTCAAAATTAGTTCAGCCGTTTCAGAGATTACCCGGAACAAACAGACAGACAGACCGACAAAAATTTTAAAAATAGCATTTTTGTTGTCATTAGTATGTATACTTTCATACCGAATCAGTAAAAAAAATATTTTGATACTACATACAGAAACTTCATTTTTGTTATATGTATAGATAACCTTTTAATTATTGCGAAAAAAAAATAGTTTTGTTATAAAACTTACATATGATCATTCCATTTATCAAAAAAAAAACCTAATTGTGTTTTTATGAACCCACCCGCAATACTTGATGTTTCGATGTTCCATGGATCGACCAAAATTGAATAAGTAGATATGACCTAATAATAGCACTCCGACTTCGCTCAGGGCACATTCCATCAAATAGGTTTTTGCATCTTATGAAAAAACGAGCATCACCTAATTGCACGGTGTGTGGTGTGGTTGAGCATGTACACCACATTTTGATGGAATGTGTTCAATACCAAGCTTGTAGGATTTTTTTAAATATCGAGTATCCATCCATGTAGGCATTTGTAATTCGATGCTGTCAGATCCACTGTCTCAGAGTGCAAAAATGCTATACAGAATCGCAAGTTTAGCTTTTAAGATTTGACTAAATGTGATTATTGTAGAATTTAATATTTATATGATGTGCTTACGGGGCGTCATAGTCGATATGCGACAATGCCCATATTAAAGAGAAAAAAAAACTTGATGTCTAGTATGAGAATTGTATTTCATAAAAATAAAAGAGTAATAAAAGAGTTTGATTCTAGATTATTTAACGAAGATCAAATAGCACAAAAATAGAAAATATTATACACTTGGGATTTAGTTTTGTGTAATAATATGCAACTTGTTCTCTCGTAGCGTTTGTTTACAAACTGAATCTGAATACATGTAATATAAATCATACGTATACCCCCAATTATTGCCAATACAAATTATAGAATAGTATTTTCTATACTTTATCCGTGTTATTACCAAAAAGTTAGATACGTATTTAATACTTGCTTTAAAAAGGTTTCGTATTAAATGCACCGCGCTCGCCCGAGGCACGTTCGCGTTATCCTTTTTTACAAGTCTAACCTAACGTAACCAAAGCGAGACAAAAGAGCAAGATGGCGAACATTCAGCGACCGCGGTGAATTTAATTCGGAAACTTTTTAAGGTTACGTTTAAGAGTTGGACCCAATCTCAACTGATGTTAAATGTCGATGTGATCTAAGATGGAAAACGCACTAAACCTACAAGGACACTGACTTTCAAGTGCAGCTGTCAGTGCACATCTATAGGTGCTTGGCAACAGATTCTCAACTTGAGGGTGGTAGCTAGTCAAGAGGGATTAGAAGAAACCTCATGCTATAGCTTCATGTAAAAATTACTAAACGTATCGGAAAATATTAAATTAAAAATAATATAATAAATTAGCTATATGTTACAAAACATATAACAGAAAATGAACGAGAGTACGAAGTAACATTCTAGAGCGTCGCGTTCGCTGCAGATATGCTACGTGGTACTTGCACTTTGTATCACTTTAATGTATCTGCTACCTAGATATATATGCATATACGAATATACATATATATCTAGGTAGCAGGCAGCAGGTATCATGCTATAATTTAGTTACAATGTCTTTTTTACCGAAAGACTCGAATCGACGTCGATCGACACAATATCCGAACACGTTAACAACTGAGCCATTGTTGCTTTTCTAAAGGATTCTTTCTCTAATCACGAATGACTTTCCAGAGGATTTATGTCAGACTATCTTATATTTATTACTCGAGAAGAGCCGACGACGCGACGCGACGTAGCAAAATTTTATTGTTAGTAGTAAAAATGTAGATATTATCAGAAGCTCTATCCTTAGAACGCTCCTATATAGATACATAGACTACAGGTAGGTAGACTACAGGTCTAGTCAACACGGTAATATACATAAATATTGATCTCAAGTTAAAATAAAGAGTAAAAGCATTAAGATAAATAGCGACTGAGATAGTTCCATGACAAAACTGCAAAAATTGCTCTCCTTTCTGACTACAGATGATCTTATTATGGAAATCGTACCGTGTCGAGCGTAAATATGTAAAGGTTTTATGTAAATTACATATTACGTAGTAAGCATCTGAAAAACGACTTTAAAATAAAGGATTGACGTTTTACTATTTAAAGATGATGCCATTTTTCATTATATATACATATATGCGAGTAATTCGGCATAACATATCTGCGTAAACCCGAAACGTTGCGTGGGAAACCTTTGAGATACGATTGTGACAAACATTCGAGAAAGCAATACCAGCGAGGGTGACAATTCTGGCAACATCGCGGTTGTTACTCGCATATATTGTTACCAGATTAGGGATGTTTCCGTTTAATTTGGGAAGTATTTTAATCTTTTGGGTGCAATCCAGAAGAGTAAATGGATCTTATTACAGATTTCTATAAGTAAATGTAGGATGCAGAAATAAAATAAGGCAGTGGATTCTATGGTTTTTGTATAGCTTGTTGCGATTAAGTTTTGGAGTAACACTAAAAAGGTCGGCCATCTAAAAGGTCTACACATAATTTACTTTTTTGCTGTGATGTTATTTTAGGATTGTTAGGTTCTGTAGGAAAGCGAGATAATCTGGCAATAGCGCTCCTATCCGACGTACGGCGTGTTTATTCTGCCGCGTATATCGACCGAGAGGAACACGGTACCGGGGGCGCGCGCCGCCCGGCTAGTCGCGACCGTCGCGCCGACGTTGCTGCTTGTCTCTTAGCACCAACTGACAGCTGCCGATAACCACAAAACAAATCGCTGTGCTACAAACACTAATAAACTGTCAAAGAATAGACACATTTTACTATTATATACTATTTATATATAAGTGATGTTGGATTTGTTGGGATAAGTGAATACTTATAGTGCTCGCTTGCAGTTCCTTCGGCAGCTGTCCAAAAGGTAAGATTTGGTTAATGGCAATTATTGGATTTGTTTAAATCAACGATAATAATTTCGTTGAATATACTAATTAAGGGAGACAATTAAAAAAAACATCATTATTAATTAAAATATGGTGGTTTGATAAGAGGGACGATAATCATAACATTGATAAGCAAAGTGAGTGTTACGTGAATTATGTTCAAATTATTTCTAAAGTTGGCAGAGTTCATACATCAATCTCTTTTTTCTTTATTAAATGGTACGTACGTGTGTTGGTTAATTTATATTAGTACTGTGGAAAATGAAACAGTTATTTACGTAAATTTTACATTTTGGTGATGCGTTGTAGCGTTCGCGTAGCAGTACCTGATTTTATAACATTCGTATACTAAAATTATTTTGTCCTGCTCTTCTTACAATCATTGAACAAAAATTTAATAATTTAAATATCTAAACCGTTAAGTCAACACAAAATTGTTGGATAGAGCGGCTATTATTGTTTTCTTTTTAGTGAAACAAACATGAATATATCGCTTATTGCAAGAAGGTTTTATTATGAAGATAAAAAACGATTGTTTACTATTTTTTTAAGGTAAAAAAAATATCTCGGAAGCACTTTTATAAATCTCATTAGACTTAAAAAATTAAATGTACGTTTACATGTAGATAAAACATTCATTTAATTTTAATAACTCAATATGTCATATATTTATTGATGGCGAACAATGATATTATCTATACATATAATAAGAATGTAAATCTAACGTGTCTGTACATTTTCGATTATCGTGAAAAAAATTGTTGCATGTGTCTAG
This sequence comes from Antheraea yamamai, assembly GCA_036509395.1. Classification (NCBI taxonomy): domain Eukaryota; kingdom Metazoa; phylum Arthropoda; class Insecta; order Lepidoptera; family Saturniidae; genus Antheraea; species Antheraea yamamai. Next base: position 9,063,569 of record AP028433.1, read on the forward strand.
GAATTAGTAATAGAATACATTTCAATCATTTTTAGAAATGTCTGTCTGTCTGTCTACCTGTCTGTCGGTCTGTTTTGTATGAACACGCATCACTGCTAAAATACTGGGTTCACAATAAAACCAAAATAAGTAAATCATAAAGCATATTATCGGGAGTAACTTAGTCTTTGTTTCATTAAAATAGGTCCACTCTATCAAAAGTTATTGTAATTTTAATGGCGCCGCGACTTAAGTATGAGAGAAAAGTAGATAAGCAAATGAACTAAATACGTTCAGATGACTTTATTAGTCATTGTTTTGTACATCAGGTTCCACGCGGACGAAGTCGCGGGTACATCTAGTAACTAATAAAAAGCTGTCATTGTTGGCGAATATTTTTATAATACCAAAGCTTGAATAAGGTTTTATTTTCATTAAATCTTTGATTTTCTTATACTTTATATTTATATAGTATTTTGCAATTATATTTAACCGACATTTATAAAAGGGCATTACTAAAAGGTAATAAAGGAATCCTCAGTACATATTTAGTTATAACGTTAATAATTACTCACTAAATTTATAAATATAATTAATTATATCAAGTAAACATGAATCAATCAATTGTAAAATAATATTTTTACTTGTTAGACTTAATCTTAAAGATTGATCTTTTGGTGTATGATAATGTCGTGATGAAACTGGCATGGCGATTGGTTTTTTTCTTATAACCGCCTGGTTAAATACTGCGGTCAAGCTGAAAAAATCTTTTTACTAGGTATATTACTACGTTCCGATATTTGTTTAGACTAGTAGTCCTCCAGTATTTGAAATTCGACTATAATGAGGGGTATTTTTGTTTCACGTGTTACTATTATAGATACATATATTATTATAATTATTGATGTGAAACGTCTATAGGCGCGGGTAAACCTGATTTTGGCTTGGCGCGACGTGGCGACGCAAAACACAAACTTTGCACTATTAACAAAATACTCAAAAACATTTGCAACCCTATTCGTATAAACATAAGATTTAAATTGTTTTGTCGACCGCTCGCTATATTAGTGTTACGCGGCACGCGCCGACGACCTAGCGGCCTTTGATAAATGCTGCCAAACACACCGCGCCTGCGTTGAATTTTTGTATGAATATGAATATTTATGTAATAAAATAAATAAACAGTCATTATTTTATGGAACAAATTTGTAATGCTTTAGCATTCCATTATACCATAGCTAATTCCTGTCGTAAACTGTTCTTTTAGGCATATAACTTATACAAAACAATTTCGATGTTTCACATCTGCCAGGCGTACCGTGACGGCTCATTTTTTTTTATGTGTATTGTACAAATATTGTAGGCTGTCGAGAAGTATGTGGAATAGAGTGTTTATAGTTTTTGAGAGATGCGTATAGATTTTTAACTATTCTCTTTAATTTTTCTATCGTAGTATTAGATGGGTCATTGTAAAAAGTGGAAACTTGAGTCAGAACTATCAGTGAAGGAAATTGTAATAAAAACATAACAAGCTGGTAAAGCGTCCGGGTGGTAGGACATGAAAATTGTATTCAAATGGATCGCGAACACCATACAAAAGGTTTAATACCCGTTAATGTAGCACGCTTGGGTTTTTCGAATTACGACTTCTCTTTTAACACTTTATAGGGTTTATAGCTTTTGACCACAATTTGATTTCATGTTAAATGTACTTTAAGATGGTAAACACTACACTGATAAAAAAAATCGACTATTTTTTTTTCTTCGACATATCGAAAATATTGTTAGAAATGATGAAATGCTTTGTAGATTTCAATTTCCTGTATGATTAACATGGCAAAGCTTGTTTTTTTGCAACTTGGAGACCGTCTGCTGTGCAGTATGAGGTCGCGTGTTGTCGTGCAGGGGCAGCGGAGACGAGCGATTGACCAATGCTGGTTGGAGATGTGCCAGCTTCTCCATCATTGTGTTCAGTTCTTCACAGTACACATCTGCAGTAATGCTCACCCCGTTTGGTAAGAAGCTGTGATGAATCACACCGGCGCTAGACCACCAAACAGTGACCATCACTTTTCTAGGGGTAAGTTTTCGTTTAGGGCATTGTTTAGGTGCTGAACCAGGATCCAACCAACTTGCTGAGCGCTTGCGGTTATCAAACAGGATCCATTTTTCATCGCAGGTAACAATGCGGTTCAAAATTCCTTCATTTGTGTGTCTGTTGAGCAGTGCAAGGCACGTCTCGACGCGTACTTCGCGCTGGCGATCATTGAGTTCGTGGGGCACCCATTTGTCAAGCTTTGTTACCTTGCCAATTTGATGCAAATGGACCAATATTGTTTTGACGCTAACGTCGAAAGCTGCTGCTAATTCAGCCGTAGATTGTGTATCATCAGCTTCCACAATCGCCTTTAATTCGTCATTGTGGACCAAAGTCTTCGGACGACCGCGAGGTTCATTTTTCAGGTCGAAATTCCCAGAACGGATGCGAGCAAACCAATAACAGGTGGTGCGTTGGTTTGTAGTGTTAGCTCCGTAAACGTCGTTGATGTTGCGTGCCGCTTGTGCCGCGTTGCTGCCACGACGGTACTCATATTTATAATTACTAGAATTTTTAACGTATCCATGATGACAAAAAAGATTGAAATGCGATGAAAATGTAACACTAATCAATAAACAAATGACTACTTTTGGAAAAAGAGTTCCATGTTTTTAAAATAAAATTAATTTGAAATTAGAATTCTTAGCCAAACAAAAATTATTTTGATTTAAAATGTCCAGTACAGCAGAACGGCAATTTCATAGGTAAAGACCTATTAGTTCATCAAAAAGGTTAGACCAAATTTTCTTGTATAAGATTGAACGCTCTACAAAAAAGGTATGTCATAATTTTATAATAAACCGACGCGTTTCGAAGTTATTCAACTTTGAAATATAATTTATAATATTTTCTATTTTTTTCCAATTTTTTGATGAAACTATTAAGTTTATCAAAGAATTTTGTCCAGTTTAAAAAAACAGTCCAGTAGACACACTATAGCCTAGTGGGAGACTGGTTCTCAAATGCAGCTGCGGGAACACACCAACAGGTGCTTGGTGACTTTCAATTTGAGGGTAATAGCTATCTAGAAAAAGCCCTGCTATCATGCTAAGTTTCAATTACAATGCTGTCCTTCATGGAAAGCTCCGACTGAGTCACAATATATGGGACGAACGTCGATTGACTTACGCGCTATCAACTGAGCCACCATCGTTTAACTTCAGCCGGTGTGTATCCAGAAACAAGCCCAGGTGGTAGGGATCCATACGCGACTGGGTCACGATCACTATTGTGATAAGCCTTAGTGACTCTCTTCTAGTTTATTTATTACCTTTTGTTATCAACCACTGCATGTATATCCATCCTGCCGTTGAGAGGTCTGTATGTGGGATTGACAGCTACAATTGGAGATAGATTGTAAGTTTCTCAATGGTCGTTATTACTTATTTTATTTTATTGGCCTTATAACGGTATACAAAAGGTACAGTATGGTCATTCTGTCGTTCTTGGATTAAAAAGCGTGACCCTAAACTCATCTTGATAGCCACTTCTTGCATCTGTACTTAATGCGGGGCTTTTATTGTATGATCTTTTAATAATTATAATGTAACGTAATAAGAGATTGTGACCAAACCTGTAAGATATCATTACATAGTAAAAAACAAAGTCCACTACCGCGTCTGTCTGTCTGTCTGTTCGCGTTAAACTCAAAAACTACTGAACGGATTTTCACGCTGTATTCACCAGTCGGTAAAGTGATTCACGGGGAAGATTTTAGTATATAATTTGTCAAGATTTTTTTTATAATCAGGGCGAGACAATGTCTGCCGTTCCCGCTAGTTAAATAATAATTCTAACTAGTCTTAAGTATATCGTCATCATAATCCCAAAAAATATTATAAATGTTTTGTTTGTTTATCACCATCATAAAATTTCGCACACACGTTGTTAAAAGTACATAAAAGGACATAGAGTACTATGAGTAATCCGGAAAAGAGTTACTGTGCCAAAGGGATATACAAAATCTGTATTAACGCAAGCGAAGTCGCCAGTAAAAGCTGTCTCACTATAAACTGCGGTGTGGATTGTTATTTAACCTTCTTAACATTCATTATCAAGTTTATGTGTGGAACAAAAACAGTCGTTAAAACTTCCAATTATATTGTTTACTAGTTTGCGTCTTCGTTCTCGTGAAAATAGTTTTTATGTGTCATCGGAGCCACGTACTTTATCTAGATTAATTATGGTGTTACTTTTATTTCCTTGTTTGCTTTTTTTTTCATAACTACTTATTCCGCATAACGCTATTACCGATTCTAAATGACCTCTACAAAATGTTGTAATTACTATGTAGCTCCTATAGAAAATCATAACTAGATGATACTTTATAGGTAGAAACTTTGAAAAGTTCTCTAGCTGTCAGTAAGTGTTCGTCAAGTTCAATACAGTCGTTTCAGAGATAGACAGACAATTAAATTTTATGTATATGTATAGATTGTTCCAGTCAAAGTGATCATTTTGTAATTTGAAGTATTTTACGTGATTCCTAAATTAACAATCGACGAAGTTTCACCGATTGACCTTCGATTTTAATGCCAGTCAGTGGTTAAGGTTATAAAAAACAAAGTTTTCAAAGGATAATGTCAAATAAAATCGTTTTGTTTCGTGAGTTTTCTTCGATTTCATGAGACATGCAATTTGTACATTACAGTGAAATGATCGTATTAAAGTGGAAACTTTAAAAATATTGCCTACAGTATTGTTTTATATTTACACGAGTTGATACCCGCAACTTTGGTTGCGTCGTTTATTATCTAACAGTATATTTTATGTACAGAGATAAAAACTTAAGTAGATACGATACTCCTTGCTCCACTTTTCCACGGCAAGAAAACACACATCGCCGAACGCGTAGTTCTTATAAAAATCTTAGATTTTTTAAGCTCTAATAACACTAAAATAAATATATCGTGATATTTTTTAAATAAAGGTCAAATATCTGAACAGTAAAACTAAAAAAAAATTGACCGATTGATTGATTTTAATTCAGTAATTTTTCAATGAACAATTGCGCGAACAACATCCAAACTCCATTTTATCGATATCTGTAAGCTCTAGCATAGTTACGGTGATTTTGAATTCGTGTCGTACTGTTCGATCAATAGTACTACATACGCACACTCACTGAAAGTATTCAATTAACTTGCCTTGCGTTATTCATTTAAACGCATTGCATTTCAAAATTTGCATTTTGTTTTGAAAGCTGTAACAATTGAATGTTAAACCTACCTGCGCTCGCTACTGCGGACGCATTCTGTTATAATAGAAGTCTAAGTTAAATATATTTTTTTTAAATTTGTAAATAATTGTAAATAATTTCCATTTTCAAAAACCGTCACAAACTTATTTAATGCTATCGGTAGAATGAGACAAAACCTGAAACCCCGTAGTGCTACCTAGTGATGAATTATGGTAAAATTTATAATTTTATTTTTCGCACTGACTGTTAGCCTGGCTAGCCTTTTCATGTTCACCGCGCGTTTTGTGCTAGCACTATAAGCACTGAGCTGTATAGCATCAAGCTCCAGGGCACCAAAGTGATAGATGCATAGAGGTATGTTTTCAATGCAACATCGCGAGGCGAATTAAACTAACCAAGTTAAGTGAATCATAATACTACATATATCATAATACATCATAATAATGTATACGTTAGTGGGATACACACGAGTGCCTCAATTTGTCTAAAACTAACCAAAATCGAAAAAGTAGGAAAAAAAATAAAAACTCTGCCATAATATGAGTACTTACGATGTATGTGTGCACGTATGTGGGGTGCAGTGTATTGTGTGTGAAAAGTTGAAAACTAGTGAATGCAGTGTCACTGTGTCGCGCTAGCAGCGTGCTTGAGGGTTCCACTTGGTGGAATCAGACTTAGAAAATACAACTCCTCCATAAAAACAAAAACATTTATTTGTTCAACTTCTATGTATAGACTAATCAGACGGTGTTGGATTTAGCAATGGAAAATATAACAAGGTTCCTTTGATTAACGAAGAAAAACTAGATCAAAACTTTCCTTTACAGTAAGACCATGTAATGTAATAAAATGCCAACTGTACAACTAAGCGTCAGTGTGGATCTCTCTTGTGTATTTTATCTTGTTACCTTCGCTCATACACTCACTCACCTTTTATATGCAGGTTTTTCAACCGAAATGTTTCACTTTTCCGTAAGATTTTTCAAACTTTTTTTTTATGTCTTAGCAGACAAACCGACAGGTGAGTCACCTGATGGTAAGTGATCACCGTCGTTCACTAACAACACCAGGGGAGTCGAAAGTGCGTTCCCAGCCTGTGTTTGGGGGCAAGGGAGGGAGCGGGAGAGGAGACCGGATGGGAGGGGAGGTGGGCCTCCAGCGTTCTCACTGACCGAACGAAACGCAACAATGCAAGCACTATTACTTCACATCGGTTTTCTATGAGAGGGTGGTACTATCCCGGGCGAGCTGACCCATTCATGCTGAAACTTCAGCGTGGCTCTACCACCTACAAAACCGTTTATACAAACCTTGTTCTGACAATTACAATAAGAACAGAAAATACTCATTTAAGTGCAGCCGTTCTGAAGTGATGCGCTTACATACATTTGCCGATTGATTTTTATTTATATTGAAGACTAGCTGACCCGTGCAACTTCGTCTGCACCAAATCGGTTATTACCGGTTTCAATTGTATTTTTAAACGCAAATAATCTTAAAAAACCTAAAACCCTATTGCAGCGTTATCCAGCACTTCCAATCGTGAATCCAAACTATCCAGGGACTCACACAAACATATACCCAGTTGGTAGGTATGTGAGAAATCTTTTAAAATAAGCCTAGAATCTGTTCGCAGCATTACCTAAAGTGAAGATCAATACTAACTTACATATATTGCCGATAAATGTCTTCCCAATACCCCTTGTAACTTCATCACGTAACATACTGTAAAAGTTGAACTTTATCTACATTAAATTTCCATTTTGTTTTAGTTGATTGTTTTATAAGAATTTGTAAAGTATACGTGAAATCTGCATTCAATTTTAATTTGGTCACATTTATTTTACTTTTGACATACAAACCACCTTTTTTACTGAGATACTGAACTTGGGATAATATACATTTCTAACAGTGAAAGAATTTTTGAAATCGGACCAGTAGTAGGTACCAAGCATTCCTCGAAAACAAAACTTTACCACTCATTATAATATTAGTATAAATACAACATAGTAACTGCAAACAGTAGTCCGGTGAAGCTGTTAAAACCTTGCTAGGTCAATAGCGTGGTCAGTTCGAGAAAAAAAAAAAATAACTGCATACACCTCAACTGATTTATTTTAATCTTAGATTCACAAACCTGAACCCAACTACTTCAAGACTCAACAACATTTAGAAAACTAATTTTATCAAATATCGAAACAACACACGTACCGATAAAACTCTAGTTGAGATTCATCTTCTACAATGCAATGTAACTATTATCTAGGATTATGTTTTAGGAAAAAATCTTGTCACCTTTGTTTAGCAAACATTTTTTATACAATAAAATAAATGTAACAACATATAAGTGACAGTTTCGTTTACCCATATTTTTTTCGTATCAGGTTGATAATTACGGATAGAAATGTCATATAGCCGTAGCTCAGTTATAACGTACTGGACATTATATGGTCCGCCGGAGCCGACGGTTCGAATCCCGGCGATCTTTTTTTTGGTATTTTTTTTAAAGTAGCTTAGAGAAATATAGCTTATCTTTTTAGCTAATCTGTCTGCTATATATAGCACAATGAAAATTTACCAAAATCCGTCAAAAATTTCATTAACTACAAATTTTTGACTTTCGTCCGTTATCCTGGAGAATCCCTTGCGTTTTATGAGATAAAAAGTATCCTAGATGTAATCTCGTAATATTAGCTATCACTGTGCCAAGTTTCGTCAAAATCGGTTCAGTACTTTCAGAGTGATGCGTGTTCACAGGGACAGACAGACAGACAGACAGACAGACAGACAGACAGACAGACAAAAATTGTAAAAAGATTATTTTTGGCTTCTATATCGATAACAAAGTCTACCCAGATAAAAATTTTCAAAAAATATTTAATGTACAGATTTGACCTTGCTACAGTTTTATTATAGTATAGATGAATAGAATAGAATAGACATAATATTCATCTGAGTTACAAAAACTTATGTTAATCACAAAATTTGCAATGTAATGTAAAAATAATTTGCTAAATCAAATCTTTTAAAATAAATAGTTCATGTGAATTCAGAAAGAGAAAAGATTATACAACACAATCAGTGTGAATGTCGTGTTTCTAACTCATCACAAATAAACGAGTCTGTCTGGATTTTAATGTCTGTGTATATGTCTAGACATCGCGTATATATATTTAACTGTGGAATTGTAATTCTATAGAATTTATACGTTCATAAGTAATACTGTAGTTCGTAATGATAACTATGTAAAGTTTTGTAATAACTATTTCTTTAATGTATGGTGTACATTTTTGAAATTACTCTATACAGGGAGCCATTATTACTTGTGACACAAATTTAATTTCAAAGACGGGAAATGTATGGATGTAATTGATATATCAGAGATCGATAAATTCGAATATCGTATGATTAAGCACCATAAATTTATTTATATTAGAGACGGTTTTTATGTAATTAATTTTATTATTACCATTCAATCGTTCAATCAATCAACATGTAATCTTTATATATAAATTTCTTCTGTACGTGTCTATGTCAGTGAACTCCTCATAAAGGGCTGGACCGATTTTGATGAAATTGTGTGCGTGTTCCAGTGGATCTGAGAACGGTTTAGATTCACAATTGGACCCGGTAGGTAGCGCCACCTACCAGTTGATTTTTTTTATTATCAAGGCACGACAACGTCCGCCTGGACCGTTAATATATATATATATATAATAGTAGTATATGTAGATATTTAAATACTGATTAAATATAAATAATACCTATTGCTACTGGCTTCGCTCGCATTAGTTTAGGTTCGACATATCCCTACGGAACAGGATTTTTTTCTAGGAAAATTTTTCGTGTGAAGCGGACAACGAAAACAAAATTGGGATTCTATCTATCATTATTTCTTATTCAGTTGGTATGAATGTAACCCACAATTTTTTCTATTATGTTTATTTGTCAAGTTGTGGGCTTATAAGAATAATCTTATTTAAAATTCGGATTTTTCCGAAGCACTTTTTTGAAATGACAAAATTAATGTTTTCCATGAGTTAATTAATTCCAGAAACTCACGTTTTTCGTTGTCCGAAGGACTGAAAGCGTAACAGGTAAACAAAAAACTAACATTCGCACTTATAATATTACTAGTTGGTATTGCTCGCGCTTTCGCTCGCATTGGTGTAGATTTGACCGTATCTTATGTCCTTTTTATCACACTTTTATTAGCTTCACCTGTATGTATGTATGTAACCGACCCCTTTGAGCTCGATTTTGTCCTACTTTGAACGATCAGATTTAATTCAAACTTTGCACACCTGTCAAAGGTCGATGACAATGCAATAATCCGAAAAAAAAAGTTAAAAAAATTTAACTAAAAAATGAAAAATAAATAATAGTTTAAAAAAACTAAAAAAACACGCTTTCATAAAAAATCCAAATAAAAGGTGCTGATATTAACATGCGATGCGTCACTGTTATTATCAGCTACTCCAGATATCAGTATTTTTATCATTTTTTTGTCAATTTTTACAAAAATATACATTTATTTCTAATTTACACTATTCTTAATACAAATTTATTAAATTTTATTTTCTGTTTTTTAGTTGGATTTTTTATGAAAGTGGGTTTTTTTAAACTATTATTTATTTATTTCTTTTTTTTTTTGTTCGAAAACAACAAAGATACTCATAATATTAGTTAAGGATTACAAAATACCAAGTTTATTATAATTCTCACTAGATGGCGGTGCAATGAATAAATTTCCATAACGTCGCGTTCAACCAACCGCTATAAAGACTAGTATTTTTACATATTTGAACACGTAGAATATTTACAAAACATCAATTTTGTCATAGATCAACATTATTAAATGAAATAATTAAAAAAGTGTGTGTATATTATCTTATGTATATGTTATGTTATGTTAGTGTATGTTATGTACACGCGTTGGAAGTTATACTTCTTTGGTGTAACAAGATAAAAATATTTTCAAAAATTTTATCTTTCGCCTTATTCTACGTTTGTAGAAAAAACGACACTAACAATAGAATAAAGGTATTTAATACATTGAAAGTTTTAATACAAAGAAACAAAATGTTGACTAGAGCTAACTTCAGGGTGTTGGTTTTTCGTGACGGTGTGCGCGCGCATCGTAAAAATTTACTCTCATCATTTTTCCCTAACGCGCCAAAAGGAGTATAACTTCAATAAAAAATGCGTCTGAAGCTACGGGACAGCTACCATACATATAAAATCGTTGATAAAAGTTTAATCGAAGTTTTGTACTTACTAGAAAACGTTGGGTAAAAATAATTGCTCCATCTCATAGTGGATCGAGTTTCTAAAGAGAATGTGTTATCTGGATCGTTCGAACTAATGCGTTTTGAATCGCTCGATGGGATACTCAACTTTATAATCTTGATCCGAAGTTGTCGAAGCGAAAGGAAAACTAAAATTTCTCAAGCGAAGCAAAAAAGCTTTGATGTTTTTCCATTACTATAATAAATTATTGAACTGAAATTTTTAAAATGTATTTCAATTTTACAGACAGCTTTTTACTCAGTCAGAAGAGATGCTTCGCTTCGTGAATACTTACTAAGACGAAAGTGTTTTTTCTTTGTAAAAAGGTGGTTTGTTCTTTCAAATTTGTCGATATTCTTTTGTTCTGCATCTATCTTTGTCAAGGATCTTTGTAGATAACTATTGTGGCTATTGCCAGTTGTAGGAATAATTCAAAAAGATTTTAATTCGCTGATTCAATTGAATTAAGTGATTTAACACTAATTTATTGATTAAATTTAAATTATGTTTTATTCATTCAACCCTTTTTTTAAACGAATTTTTTTCATGTATATTTTATTTGTATTAATCGAAGTAATCACCCATGCAATCAATGCATCTTTGCCAACGCAGTGTCAGTTTATTGATGCCCTTCTTAAAGAAATCAGCTGGACGGGACGCAACAAATTCTTCAAAGGCATTTTGTACTGCCTCTCGGGTATTGAATTTTTTTCCCGCCAAGGAGTTATCCAAATTCTGGAAAAAGTAGTAGTCTGTAGGCGCAAGGACTGGTGAGTAGGGCGGATGACGGAGAACTTCCAACCCCAGTTCTTGCAACTTGGAGACCGTCTGCTGTGCAGTATGAGGTCGCGCGTTGTCGTGCAGGAGCAGCGGAGACGAGCGATTGACCAGTGCTGGTTGGAGATGTGCCAGCTTCTCCATCATTGTGTTCAGTTCTTCACAGTACACATCTGCAGTAATGCTCACCCTGTTTGGTAAGAAGCTGTGATGAATCACACCGGCGCTAGACCACCAAACAATGACCATCACTTTTCTAGGGGTAAGTTTTCATTTAGGGCATTGTTTAGGTGCTGAACCAGGATCCAACCAACTTGCTGAGCGCTTGCGGTTATCAAACAGAATCCATTTTTCATCGCAGGTAACAATGCGGTTCAAAATTCCTTCATTTGTGTGTCTGTTGAGCAGTGCAAGGCACGTCTTGACGCGTACTTCGCGCTGGCGATCATTGAGTTCGTGGTGCACCCATTTGTCAAGCTTTTTTACCTTGCCAATTTGACGCAAATGGACCAATATTGTTTTGACGCTAACGCCGAAAGCTGCTGCTAATTCAGCTGTAGATTGTGTATCATTAGCTTCCACAATCGCCTTTAATTCGTCATTGTCGACCAAAGTCTTCGGACGACCGCGAGGTTCATTTTTAGGTCGAAATTCCCAGAACGGAAGCGAGCAAACCAATAACAGGTGGTGCGTTGGTTTGTAGTGTTAGCTCCGTAAACGTCGTTGATGTTGCGTGCCGCTTGCGCCGCGTTGCTGCTACGACGGTACTCATATTCCATAATTACTCGAATTTCTAACGTATCCATGATGAGAAAAAAGATTGAAATGCGATGAAAATGTAACACTAAGCAATAAACAAGTGACTACTTTTGGAAAAAGAATTCCATGTTTTTAAAATAAAATTAATTTGAAATTAGAATTCTTAGCCAAACAAAAATTATTTTGATTTGAAATGGCCAGTACTGCAGAACGGCAATTTCATAGGTAAAGACCTATTATAATAAGAATATAAATCTAACGTGTCTGTACGATTACGTGAAAAAAATCATTGCAGGTGTCTTCGAATATGTAATAGAATACATTTCTTTTACTTTTAGAAATGTCTGTGTGTCTGTTTGTATGAACACGCATCACTGTTAAAGTACTGGGTTTACAGTAAAACCTCACTAAGAAAATCATAAAGCATATCTTCGAGAGTAACTTAGTCTTTGTTTCATTAAAATCGGTTCACTCTATCAAAAGTTATTGTAATTTGAATGACCAAGGGGCGTCAGTAAGAGAGAAAAGTAGATAAGTAAATGGACTTAATACATTGAGATGACTTTATTAATCACTGTTTTTTACATAAGTTTCCATGCAGGCGAAGTCGCAGGCACAGCTAGTCATTAATAAAAATGGAAATAGTTATCTCTTTTATCAATTCTGTCATTATCTTTGGAGATTTTCCTACTGTTTTGAGTTTCACTTACTTTTTATATGGAAATTTTTCAAAGATTTTCTTTTATACTTACTTGATCCTGACAGTTACATACATAATAAAAGATAAATTGCCCATATAGGTCCAGTCTTTCTGAAGTGATACACTTACAACACATTCCGGAATTGATTTTTATTTATATAGAATGCTAATTTTTAAATGAAATCTCCTAATCCAAAAAATATATGAAATTTATTTTTAGTTGTTTTATAGCCTACTAAAAGCCACGTATTTATTCTATATCTTTGAATGTTTTTTTTTGTTTTCGAACTGACTACTCTATTGACCTAGCAAGGTATTAACAGCTTCACCGGACTATGATATCTTTGAATGTATACAAGGAAAAAACATTATAATAATGACTCACCTATATTTCTAAATTCATATAAGTATTAAATATATTTGCTAGAATGTGTTAATTTATCGGAATACAAAAAAAAATGGGTATTACGAAAATTTTACAAACAATAAAAATACGTGATCATTTTTTGTTTTGATTTACCAGTTCCTTTTGTCTGATTAAACTCTTTGATGTAATTCGTTTTGTGATCCATCTGTTGTTATGAATTATAAATGAGTGGATAAAATATACCGCGTCAAGGCCCTGAGGCAAAATATACGAGTAACGTCCAATAAAATGTGAGAACGTTATGCAAATCCTTTGTGAAAAATAATTGTTATCAAAGTTAAATTATTTATTATATAGCAAAAATGAGTTTTTGTAGAATTTTAAAACACCATTTGGTGTGCGATCTTAAATCGAAGTATGGGCGAAAATGGAAGAAAATGAATTACGTGTGGTTATTGACTACTTTTTTTATAAGATTATTTTTATCCTAGCACAAGTCAATTAAGGTTTACGGAATATAGTTGAGGTAAATGTTTCACCGTGTTTATAGTTGCAGGATAGTGCCGCAGGATTTTATGTGAGTGGTTGAGGATAATAAACACCGTGAATTTTTTTTTTATGTCAAAAGCAGGCAAACTAACAGGTGGGTCACCTGATGTTAAGTGATTACCACTGTCCATAGACGCTAGCAACACTAGAGGAGCCGCAAGTGCGTTGCCAGCCTTTGTATGGGGGAGGGGTAGGGAAAGGATAAAGGGGAAGGGAAAGGGGGGAAGGAGATGGGCCTCCGGCGCTCTCACTGACCGAACAATACAAGCACTATTACTTCACGTCGAGCCGATCCATTCATGTTGAAACTAGTAATAGCTACAGCGTGGCTCTACCACCTTCAAAATTCCAAACCAAACCTTCAGAATTTCAGTGTTCCTATAATTTCATTGATAAATATTTGAAATTAAAGCAATTACCGTCTGATAAGTTGGATAAAAGGTGTCTTATCCACATACATGTATTTTTTTTCTTATTCTTAGAAAGTGGCCTACGACCATGCTATGGTTACATCACGATTTATTCTCTCATAGAAAGCTCTGACTCAGTTGCTAGCATTTGACCCTACGTCCATCGACACCGTGTCCGAACACGCTATTAACTAAGCCACCGTCGCTAGACTAGACTAGCAGTATAGTAGCATTTGACTCGATTATGGAGGGAGTAATTAAGTTGAATAATTCTCATGAAGTCATTACATAGTATAAAACAAAGTCCCCTACCGCGTCTGTTTGTCTGTCTGTTCGCGATAAACTCAAAAACTATCGAACAGATTTTCATGCGGTTTTCACCGGTGGATAGAGTGATTAATGAGGAACGTTTTAGTATATAATTTGCCCAGGATTTTTTCATAATCAGGGCGGGACAACGTCTGCTGGGCCCGCTAGTTTGGTATAAACTCGATTATGTCGTGCATAAGATTACAGCATATTGAATATTCCATAGAATTTTTTCTTATTTTATGATTTAGGTACCTCAATTTAACGGGCGGCCGATCACTATTAAATTAACCTACAAAACTAGACCGTGGCGCTTACAACCCTAAATATTTTAAAATAACTAGTTTGCTTACATAAGCAAGCTACCTCAGGTCAAGGCTTAGGGCACCGCGATACCGGTGCGATTTGAAATACGCTTACTGTGACATTGGAAAATTTTTAATTTACTTTGCAAATATTTTTAACTATTCAATTGAAGGTTACCTTCGTCTTTAATTTTTATATCTTTCTGTCATGTTCAGCTAAAATCTAACGTTCTTGACAATAGTCTTACTTACTATTATTAATGCATTCAATTTGAGTTTGACACTAAAATGGTGAAATAACTTTAAAATTTATTATAATGCTGTTTAGGTTAGGCGCTGAACAAATGTGAACAGTGAATACGTGTCGTACCTACAGTATCATAGTACACAGTTACTTGGACATAAAAATTAATTAGAGTATAAATCAGTATGTGTACATATATTTTAGATACAGACTTTGTACATTTACTATCAAGTAATATCAAGATAGAAGAATTGTATTGGCGTGCGTGACAACTTAAAAGAAAGGACGTTCTTTTTTTATTTCCATATGAGAGCTAGTATATCAGGGAAACAAAGAAAATATCAATTTGCTATTATTCTTTATTCTATATGAAGGAATATCCCTAGAGTAGAGGTACTCTAATGGTATATTATTCTTTATTCTATATGAAAGAATATCCCTAGAGTAGAGGTACTATAATGGTAAAAATCCAATTGTAACAAGCGTTTGTAACTTCGATGGGAAAACATATTTTATCGGGCAAGAGTTATGTTGTATTTTTAGGGATCATGGTGGCATAGCGACCGTATTTTCTTTTATTCGATGATTATTCTATAGGTCACGGAAAGTAATTTAAAAGATTGCCTAATAATATATAATTCCTTACTCTTTGTATGAAATGTGTTGCATAAAAAGTCCATCGTAATTATCGTTTATTATATAGTGTTTTTATATATTTTGATATTATCCACCATGTGATTATTTAATTTATTCTTCCAATTCCTAGGTGAATAAATATATATAGACTATATAAAAATCAAAATCAAAACACTCTTTATTTAATTTAGGCCCTGAGAAAGCACTTATGAACGTCAAAACTACCACCGGTTCGGAAAACAACCCAGTCATCGAGAAGAACCGGCAAGAAACTCGATCTGGTTTATCGTAAGATAATATTACGTTTGAATATTATTTAATGCTAATTTTCTGTCTCAAAGGGTTTTAGTTGTACTACTGCCATTGAAAATTACATCAATTTCAGATATTTTTATCATTTTAAAGTTTCGGGAAATTATCGTCGAAACAATAAATATATTAGGTAATAAGAAGAAATGGTCCACTAAGCTACTGTTGAAAATATAAATTAAACTTTTTTTTTGTTGTAGTACCAAAATGAACAATGCTGTGTACATGCCTATGATCCGTCTAAATCATAATTGATAACTAGGCATATATATAAGTATGATAATTAATGTAATGTAGGTAGTGTGTAAAATTTTGCGTTGTTCGTATGATAAGTCAATTATCGACTAACTCGAGGTCGCATCTGCAGGGTGTATCGATGCAAGTAACCTTCCGCTTTCTTAATAATCTAATTATATTTGGTAAGTATGAGAATAGGTCGTAAAGTATATTTTATACCTCTAGGTGATTAGGGTGTCCAGAATTTTTTTTCAATTATTTTGACAAATTTTCTTTTCTTTATTTTTTTATTTGCCATAAAAATATACCTATAATTCCAAAGTTTCACCTTCCTAACCCGACCCTCCCATTTTATATTCGCGATTTTAGTATATTTGTATGAACAATATCGAAATGATTCAACGGTCATTCGTATTTCAAACAAAATGAAATTTTTGATGTCGCTGAATGACCGATGGCGCTACGTCCGCCTCGTCGAAATTTCTTCCACATATTGGTAACGATGGGAGTCACTATAATCGGGTTCTAGGTTTTTTTAATATTTTTCGAGTTTGTGAATACAATTGGAACCGGTAGGTAACCTATTTCAAACAGACAAAGTTGCGCGGGTCAGCTAGTTAACAATATAAATATTACATTATTTTTATTTCAAAGTTATTTTATTTTAAATACTATTTCAATATTTTCAATAATTCATCGAAATGATAAATTGTATATTTAAACTTTAAACTTTTATTTTGCCGATCTTTCGACTGTGTCCACATCTAAAAATGATAAGGTGTTCCTGATTTGTAACTGAAGTTGATATATTTAATCTCAAATGTACTTACTACCATACTTGAGGCAAGTTAAAACAACGTTTTAGTGACTATCCTAAGTTATATTATAAATGCGAATGTGAAGTGGTTTTTTTATTTGTCTGTTACGCTTTCACGCTTTAATTGCTCAACTGATTTTCATGAAATTTTGCTTACACGTTGTTAGGGATACAGAAAATGACATATGGTAACTTTTATCTAGAACACAATACTGTTCACGTGGGATAAGTCTAATGTACATTAACGCGAACGGAGCTGCAGGCAAAAGCTAGTGGTTAATATAAAGAAAATAATTTCTACAAATTATCTTAATAATGGGCACAGTATTATGCGATAGTACAGGAAAATATTCAAAGCACATTAAGGAAGTAATTGACTGGCATAATGTAAGAGTAAACAAATATTTATCAAAGGTAACCATATGAGTCTCCTTGACGCGTCCGTCAATGGCGAACTTTACGTGTATTCGATTGTGATCACGTATAAGACTGGTGAAGCCAAATTTTGTTTTAAAAATGTAATTGTAAGGCGCACAGTAAAATTGACCGCCAGTATTATATCAATAGGTTTAGGACGGCTTGGGACGGGTTTTACTTATAAGACGTTTCGCACCTAGATCTTGTAATCGCTTTTCTACAAAATTAGTAACAACTTTATAAACAGTTACGCCATTCTCGTCTTTGTTGTACGAGCCCTTTCCAACTTCATCATTCATCATCATTATCATTACCCTTATCCCACCTAAGTAGGGTCGGCACAACATGTTTTCTTTTTCCACTCTCTCCATTCAAATGTCATATCATTTTTCACACAGCCCATCCATACCTTTTTTGGTCTTTCTCTACTCGTATATCCATCTCTCCTGGTTCTGGTTTTCATCTCTCCTCATGACATGCCCATACCATGCTAACGTATTACTCCTCAACTTCTGTGTCACTGGTGCTATTTTCAAACTTCCTCTAATATACTCATTCTTAATCTTATCCATTCTAGTCACACAACACATCCATCCACCTTAACATTCGCATCTCTACCACAAGTAATTTTCTCTCATCCGGCTCTTTCGTAGCCCAGCACTCAGATGCATACAGCGTGACTGGTCTTATCATAATTTTATAAACCTTCCCCTTGAGTTCCAAAGGCATTCGTGGATTATAAGCAACCCCAGACATATTTCGCCATTTCATCCATCCTGCATTTTTCCAACCTCGCACGGAATATTACAATCAGTTAGATAGTACTTTAAGTCATCCTTGTGAAGCAAGAGCTGTCCTCCAGATGTGCGTTTTCCTTCCTTCAGTTGTGGTTAGGTTTACCTATACCCCCCCCCCTTTTTTTTAATATTTCCGTTTTCTATTTTCCCTGATAATTCTAGATTTTTATTTTTTCAGATTTTTTCATATCAGGGCGGTACAACGTCTGCCGGGCCCGCTAGTGTAAATATAAATTTAAAATACATGTGTTATCTATGTGTTGAATATTAGGTGTAACATGTTTTACGCAAAATATGCTTACATTTAAATATATCAGAGCTTGTGTGCAGAGCAGTGTATGTAATGTACATAAAATTTCGTAGAATACTCGTCGTATCGCGACACTGTGACACGGATAAAAGTTGTTATACGTTTGCAATATCAATTTTTCGTTTAAGGGATGTTTATATAAATAAAATAATAGATATTTGCCGCTGTGTGCGTATCCCGTAATTATAATACTATATTTACGGGATACGCACACAACGGTAGACATGTTATCATCACGATCCTTATACATACGTATTACCACGCTATTTTCATTTAATAAAACGTTACTAAAGATTTAAGAAACTACGATTTCCATAAGGACTATGCGTTCAGCGTTATTCGTTTTCTTATCGTGAGGAAGTGAGGCAAGCGGTGTGGTGCGCATACACCGGAGGCAGAAAGTAAAAGGATAACATTATGTACAAAAAAATGTAAGCAAAGTATGTTTTTTTCTTTAATTTTCTTTTATGTTTTTAGATCTGTACATAACATACATTGTTTAAATAATATATAACGTAAGTTGCTGATATCAGCCAGTATGTATATAAAGTTGAAGTGTCAGTTTGTTTTTCGAAACAGCTGAACCAATTTTGAAGACTATTATTGTCCGGACTTTTTACACTACTTCCTAGTGTATATATATCATTACGCTTTTCCTAAGGATTGAGTAATAGTCGTTGAAGGTGGTATTGAACTAAATTATAAAAAAATAAACAGTCCACAATTAAGTAAAATAAAACAAGTAATTTCAAAGAAACAACGAATCAATCTTCCTTAAATAGCGGTAGTAGCTCTACAAGGTTCCGCTGTACAGACAATATCGCTACATCTATACATATCACTCGCAAAGTAGCTCGCAGGTCTGATATTCTGTATAAGTTTGGTTATATAAGTCACGCAAGAATGTTATTTGTAACGCGAGTAATAAGTAAGTAACATTTAATTTTAGTTGGTTATAGCCTATTTATCTGCAGGCTCCAGTAACCACTTAACAGAAATTTGAGTGCAACGACTGCTCTATTTAAAAAAAAACCACAAAACAAACATAGTTCAGTAGGCAACGTCTCCCATACTTTATTCTTCTTGGTTTATGAATTTAGCAACGTAATAACAGGTAATCCTTAAGAAAATCTTTAAAGCCGCTTTACCCAACGAATCTGAAACCTGGAGAAAAGTGAAACATCTTTTAAAAATCTGAAGAACAATTTTCTATTTACAAACTTTGTTTTAGAGAAAAAGCAATCCAGCTAAAGCTGATTGATTTTACTGAAACTTAACAAGAATCGACAGGTAGGGTTGTCAGTCTATAGTCAAATAAAATGATTGAATTTAAAATTATAAAACGCGTAGTGCTGTTGTGGTTTGAAGTTAAATACATGCTCACTTTATAGTCTGCAACTTTATATGATTTTTATTTTGGCCTGCAGTTTTATTGACCCTTAAGGTTTCCTTAATTCCTTATTTCTTAGCAATTCCTTAACCATTCGTGGATAGTAATTGAAGTTTTCATTTCGTAGTGCAGATTAAATAACTTTATTTTATTCAGAAAAGACTTCGTAAAGCTATCTGTCAATTATCGAAACTAATAAGGAATTGAATTTTATATTGCCGGTGAACAATAATATATGATTTAATTCTATTACTTGGAACCTT
This sequence comes from Antheraea yamamai, assembly GCA_036509395.1. NCBI lineage: Eukaryota > Metazoa > Arthropoda > Insecta > Lepidoptera > Saturniidae > Antheraea > Antheraea yamamai. The sequence continues at coordinate 9,083,730 of AP028433.1, forward strand.
ATTTGAATATTTAAAATATTCAGATGTCCCAGTCTTCAACTAAGTCATTTATCTACATTAACCAATTCAAATAAAAAAAGAATAATTAAAATCGGTTCACAAATGACGAAAATATCGATTAGCATACATTAAAAAAATTATACATAACACTGAACATAGTAACCTCCTCCTTTTTCGAAGTCGGTTAAAAAATAAGTAATGGGCAAGTTGCGAATCTGTTTAACCTAATATAATGTTGATATCTATCCAGTTAAATATGTTTGCTACATTGGGCATTTTATTTAAATCAAAATTGCCCTATATTCATTGAAATAATATGCCTCATATTAGGCTGCTGTACTACGGCGTCGCTAGTATGTCGTAAGCCGAGCAAGCGCAAACTGGTCGGTCACGCTTATTAGCATGTCATAACTTTATCTCTTGACAAATAAATATCGATCAACGCGCCTAAAGCAGTTTTCACTTCAAAAAATGAGAAAAAAATTGCAAAATTATTAATAATTTTGCTGTGAAATTATGAGCTATGAACGTCACGTTTCCATAAATCCGTCCCCCCATTTGTCACATTTTGTCACAGTAAGCGACACACCCCTCCCCTGATAAATGCGAATTTTTATGAAAGGCCCCTTAAAACATGTAATTAAAATAAATTTACTATTAATATAGACTATTTTTTTGTAGAGAAAGCGCTTAAGATTAGTTTCGTAATGTTATAACTAATTTATTCAGGTTTAGTTCTGTTCTATTCATTTTCATATCTGTCATAGTAATTGAAGTTATCCACGTTCAACCGTGATCTGAATTTCGTAGTTAATTTTATAGCTTCTGTACTTTATGGTAATGTCGAAAGCTCCTGAGTCGCCCTTTATGTTTGTACATTTTGATGTTATTCGAATGATTTGTTTTTCTCTTCTGAATATACTTTTATAGTTAAAACACTTAACCTAATCCTTCCCAAATTGAACATAAAAAAGTTATTGTAATCTATACTAATATTATAAAGCTGGAGGGTTTGTTTGTTTGTTTGGTTGAACGCGCTAATCTCAGGTACTACTGGTCCGATTTGAAAAATCCTTTCAGTGTTAGATAAGTCCCTTATCGAATAAGGCTATATGTTATACGTATATCATCGTACTAATACCAATAGGCGCGGAGCACCAATGAAGAATGTTTCAAAATCGGAATGTTTTTTACTTTTGTGAGCTTCCGTTGTGTTAGACCAAAGTAACTATTCCACGCGGACGAAGTCGCGGGCAAAAACTAGTGTGTTTATAATAACGTTAAATATTACTCAAGAACTAATTAACATTGATGGAATGAAAACTATTGATCGGTAATAATTGTAATAATAGTAATGTGTTGATATGTAGGTACACGAGTGTACTTGTCTGCATATTTGTGGGAATGGATAAACGTGTATAAAAAAAATTTAATTAGATATTTAAAAAATATTTGTGTCCATAAAGTGAAGGATGGCTCAAAACATTCATATCCAGTAGTAATGCGTAGTGTTTATAAGAACTGTGTTTTTTCAAACTCTAATAACTTAACTGAAGCTATCATCCGAACAAGAAGGGTCTGAGAAGGAAAACAGAAAAGTTTCAATCCATCCAATAGTTATCCAATCCAATCCAATCCAATAACACACAGATTTAATGATAATATTTATATTTGAAACGTATATTAGTCAGATTTTTTTGGAATTATAGCTGCGTTTATCTCTCCTTTATATTTCATCATACTTTCTTCAATGATCTCTATACCGACCGTTATTTTAAATCTTTAGGAGGATCCTACACGATTCTTTATACTTTCGGTATATCTAGGTTTTTGTTAATATATATAAACTACTTTAGACACCATTACTGGTTTACGAAGTTCTCCGTCACGTTTCCCATTTTAAGGCGAAGTAATGCGGCCTACGATTTACGTGCTAGCCCTTTTTTTGTACACATGAAAGCTTATTTGAAAAGCTGACACGATTTTTGTGTTGCTTGAACTGTCTCTATTTATTCTACCGTTTTTTTTATATCATAGGAGGCAAACGAACAGGCCCACCTGATTTTAAGTGATCACCGCCGTCCATAGACACTAGCAACACCAGGGGAGTTGCAAGTGCGTTGCCAGCCTGTGTTTTTGTGGGAAGGGGGGGGGGGAGGGTAGGAGGATTGGGGAGGTGGGCCTTCGGCGCTCTTACTAACCGAACGAAACGCAACAATGCTCGAGCACTGTTACTTCACGTTGGTTTTCTGTGAGACGGTAGTGCTACCACGGGCGAGCCGACCCATTCATGCTGAAACCAGTAATAGCTTCAGCGTGGCTCTACCACCTACTAAAAACTGCCGTATTTGTTAGTGCAACAATAGACCACTACCGATAGATTGGAAGCGATGATGGGATAGTAGATAGCGCGTTCAGACAAGAATGGATATGGGTTCGAATCCTTGTAGTTGAGTTGGAGCTTCCAGTGAAGGAACACACCGTTATGAAACTATAGGTTTGATTTTTTTGAAGTCCGTCGGGCTATCTACCGCCGTCAAGTTTTTTGTAGCCATTTGTAGCGAAGCACCTGTTGGTGTGTTCCGGAAGCTGCACTTAAAAGCCACTCCCTTCTATGCTTGGCGTGTTTACCATCTTGGACTACGTCAAGACGTCATTTAACATCAGATGTGATTGTGGCCAAACGTTAAATCCTTTAAAATTAAAAAAAATATATATCTACAAACCAGTGTCCGACGTAGAAGTAGCTGTTCTTCCGCCATACAGGCCTCTTGTCAACAGCCTTTCACTGGCTGATTTTATGCAACAAACTGAACGAGGGGCACTGTGTCAGATTGATTATCACATGCATGTTGCTCGTGAATTAGCCGCATGCATATCTATTCAATAACAACGCCAGTCTGTAAAAATACTGAAAGACCAAAGGCCTCTCACAAAAGGACGGTACGGGCATAACCACCATGCTAGCTCACGACATTTAGGTATTGATGATTTCAAATTCCAAGAAATCTATATTTTTCCCACATACGGCAGAGTAGTACGGGAATAGTTCTCGGTTTCATGTTTCTTCATGATGTTTCTCTTGCCTGTTATATGGTTTTATACATTGAAATTAGTAAACGGATGCGAATTTTGGTAAATTCTCCGGTACATGCCGATATTTGAAATCTGCAGACGTCCTATTTTGATAATTATTTATATACCTAGATACATAGACTATAATATCTAACTATAATTCATTAGTTCAATGTTAGTCATCAGTAATATTCAACGTTAAGTGTAAAACATTCACACTTCCTGTGTATTTTTTTTTTTCGAACTGACTACTTATTGACCTAATATGTCCTTAACAGCTTCACCGGACTACACTTTCTATGTATGATATAATAGCTTGAACTGTTAATTATAACATATTGTTTTATACATTTACTAAATCCTTAAGGTATACAAATATATAAAAAAAACATGAACAGATTTTTTTTGTATGGAAGTAATAATATATTGTATAAAATGCGCATATTTCAAAATACAATTACATTACAACAATACATTACATTTGATATACAAGTCAAATACATTACAAACTTTGTTAAAACGAAAATAATATTAAAAAGAAATAAAATGAAACGAAAAAAAAAATGAGAATGTAACTCCCAACAAGATTAAAAAGAAAAACGTTTTTATAACATTTTTTCTTCATTGATCTCACTTCGGCTGTGTTCGCATAAGCAATAAAACTTAAAACTTAAATGTTAGCCATGTAAATGTATACAGGTAAAATCCGCCTATTCTATCTCAGAAACTCCTCGAAGAATCTATTGATCTTGATTTACGATTGTTCGTCTGTAACAGTTTATTATTGCTGATGAAACACATTTATATCCTGTAACTTGACATTCTGTTAAGAAGGTTATTTGTGTTATAAAAAAAGATCTCTGAAATAAGTTTTAAAAGAGCCTATTATTAATTTAATCTATACCAATAAGAAATTTCATATGTTCAGAAATCTATAAGTACATGTATTATAAACAAATTAGTTTGGAAAATTACTGCAAATTCTGTATACTTGTCAGATTCTTTTTAATTAATTCCTAAAATCGAATGAAAAGTGCGAAATAAAAAATAGGAATAACATTTTAAAAAACCAATTTAAATTAAAACGGAAACGATTGTAGATGGTTGTCTTAAATAGAATAACTTCTAATAAACATATATACACTCTGACGTTTCGATTAGGTAGAAAGTTCCAGCTCAATGCTTGAACATTTTCGACAGTCAAGTTTTTCAATTTCATTACTATAAAGTCTTCGTAGACTTGAGTTTCGCAACTCGACGTCTGTTACCTATTTTGCTTGAAGATTCTTTTATAATAAATTCAAATTGAGTTTATAAATTTACTAAGTTAGAATTTGTTAAAACTGATAATAAGGTTACAAAGTACTGAGTAACAGATTTCATTATAATACGTGCTATATTAACGCATGTGTTTGAAGAACGATGTTTGCCTGATTGCGACAAGTTATGTACAGCCATCCGAAGCCATCAGAAGTACCGTAGTCCTGAGACCAATTATAAAAGGTTACTTACTACTCTTTAATACTGAATTGGAATGTCTCATGTGCTAGGTCGAATAACTAAACATATCCTTCGAGTCTCACAGCAGTAGTAGTACTGTTACGTCACTGAAGTAATAGGTGCGGCGGTGCATGATGCTTCCGCAGTTGAACCTTGCAATTAATTAGTACTCTTGGGATTGAATGGAGATTTCTCGTTTGCTAGTTCGTGTTATTATCACATTACGATATTATCACATTTGGACCACACAGCAGTCCTAGCACTGTTACTTTACCGTAGGTGGTAGAGTCACGCTGAAGCTATTACTGGTTTCAGCATGAATAGGTCGGCTCGCCCGGGGTACTACCACCCGACCCACAGCAAACCGACGTGAAGTAACAGTGCTACCATTGTTGCGTTTCGTTCGGTCATTGAGAGCTCCGGAGGCCCACCTCCACAACCGTCTCCTCTCCTCTCCGCCCCCCACTCCCCCAGACACAGGTTGGCAACGCACTTGCGACTCCCCTGGTGTTGCTAATGTCTATGGACGGCGGTGATCACTTAACATCAGGTCACCCGCCCGTTCGTTCGCCTCCTATGATATAAAAAAAAGAAGTAAATGGTGTGGCAGTGCATGACGTTTCCGCAGTTGAACCGTGTAAATCATAAATATTTAAAACTCTTGAGTTATGAATTGATATGTTTCGTTTGCAAGTGCGTGTTATTAATCACGTCTTTCGGACCACACAGCAGTCCTAGCACTGTTGCTTTACGGAAGTAAATATGGCAGTACAATTTGTTCCCGCAGTCGAAACTTAAACAGATGCTGAAACTCTAGTACTTTAAATAATAAAATTGTTTATTTTCGGACTTGTAGTTATAACCTTCTACTAATTGGAACGATAATTTATTGGAGGATAAGACAACAATAATAAAATCAACATCCAAATATTTTCATAATGGGCAGTCAAATAATGGGCCCCAAAGTTCATGTCTTTGAAAAGTATTTCTGTTTTCTTTAATAACTTGATGTTCCCTTGATATTCTATAAGTCTTTTAACAACATGATCGACAAAATTTGTATGTACATATGTATATACAATATAAAGTACCTAGTAAATAATTATTTTTTCTGTATATAAAAATTGTTCAAATAAAAACACTAAACCTTTTCCGTTCAATACAACGTATTAACTTAAAACTTCTTTAGTAAAGACTCAATACAGAGGAAGGTAACCTTTTGAGCCCTTTCAGTCATTCACTTGGCCTTTACTTCATCACAATGGACCGGATTTGAAGACTCGATGAACGTGGAGCAACAAAGTATCTCTCCATTTACAATGTACTGACAAAAATTTTGTTACACGCAAAACCGATATCAGATATTTAATTATCCCAATGATAATAATGAGTAATGAGAAAACTTTTAATAAAGAAGGTGAGATTAAGAACTTTCAATAATGTAAATTGCCGGAGATACATTAAGTAATTCTCGATTAGTACGAAGGTAAATTCAACGTCTTCATTTACTCTATTCACTAAATTTCAAAGACCTTACCTATCTATTAGACTAGAAAAAACTGGTAAAATTTGACACGACGATTACATTTAACTTTATCACAGTATCAAGTTTTATCACTTATAGGTTGCTAAATAGCATAGCTTAATATAGATGAAAGTAATTTAATTGATATTATTCTGTAGTATCAGGTACTATAAAAATCCATTGAAAATCATTGAAGACAGTAAATAGGTATACTAAGGTTGACTTCAAAATATGACACGTAGAAGAAAGTTAATAAAGGTTTAAGTCCGTTGCACAGATTTTCACGCGCGACAGAAAGTATGACTAGTAATATTTTTTGTCGCTTACACTGGGGCATATTGATATTTTTCTACATCAACAAACGACATATCAGTAATGCTATTAAAAATGAATTAGAAGTATATATATTTCTCTGTTAATTTACATTTAGATATTTACTTAAAAACCTAAATAATTTTCGTTAAAATGTAAATAGATCCGAAAGTTATTGCTGTAAAAAAGTTACCCAGCCCTTACATTTCTAAATAACCAGTAAAATTTATGGTTATGGTAGAAGCGACGTCGACGATGTTTAAATTGTAGATTTTATTTAGATTCGACCGTAAATTAGATGGTAAATGTATTTTTTCCACAGTCAATAACGTTAAATTTTTGTTTTTATTTTCCATTTATAATAATTATTATGTACAGAAATATAAATAAGGTTAAAATTTGTTTACTATTTTTCTAAGTACACTATTTCCCATTTAGTTTTACGAACAATTGCAGTCATTTTCATTTTATGCCTTTCGAAAAATGTACACAAACGGTTTTAGAAATTCAAAGAATATTAATCGTAACTATAAAAAAAAATGACACACCCTAATAACGCACAGAATTTATTAAACGAGTGCTTTTCTCTATAAGAAAATCTCAGACGAGCAAAACTGTAACGAATGTGTTATTAGTAAAACGTCTCATATCCACTATAATGAAAGCAGGTAGGTTGTACATACTATTTAATAATAAAATATTCGTAGCTCCAGCAAAAATATAGGATAGGTTTGATAGCTTATAAAATGACTCGACAATTTTCTAAATGACGTAAAAGCAATTTATCGCTCACTTAAGTAATTTGTCAAATTGAACTACTATGTTAATAGATAAGTTTAAGTGCCGGCAACTAATTTCATTAATGTTTCTCCTTTCTTTTTTGCAAATAATTGCCATGTCTTTCACTTCACTAGTTCTAAAAATTAAGCATTGGTTTAGTGGCCACAAATCTGGCTCATATATATAACTAAATTATGAGCTTCGCTATTTTAATGTTCGACATGCTCAAATATTTGTAGTATTTGGTCTGCTCTGGTAAGATCCATTTAATATTCTGAATATGAAAATTGTAGCAAAAGATATTTCATTTTCTAAATGAATCTATTATTATTTTTTTTTTTTTATGGTCGAAAATTATATTAAGTGTTTATATTATTAATATATTTAAGGGCGACCCTTAAAAACCGAGTTCTATATTATATCTCAGAACAAATGAACACGATTTATCTGGTCGTAATCGAACTGTAAAATAAGGATACATACTAGTATTTAATAATATCAAAGTTTTAAATAAAAATAACAAATTTAAAAAAATCGAAATCACTTATCTATACTAATATTATAAAGAGGTAAAGTTTGTGACGTTGTGAGTATGTGAGTTTGTGACGTTGTAAGAGGTAATCTCAGGAACTACTTGTCCGATTTGAATAATTCTTTCAGTGTTATGTATGTAGCTCATTCATCGAGAATGGTTATAGGCTATATATCATCACGCTAAGGCCAATAGATGCGGAGCACAGATGAAAAATGTTTCAAAATCAAAATGTTTTTTTTTGAGAGCTTCTGCTGTGTGTCAGCGTTAGCCCAGAGTAGTAACTATTACTACGCGGACGAAGTCGCGGGCAGGGGCTATAATCTATATACTAATATTATAAAGAGGTAAAGTTTGTGAGTTTGTGACGTTGTAGGGGGTAATCTCAGGAACTACTAAACCAATTTCTTTTACCAATAGAAAGCCACGTTATTTGTGAGTGTCATAGGCTATATATCATCACGCTAAGGGCAATAGGAGCGGAGCAACAATGAAAAATATTTTAAAATCGGGGTATTTTTTCCTTTTGAGAGCTTCCGCTGCGTCTTAGCCCAAAATAACTATTCCACGCGTGCGAAGTCGTGGGCAGAAGCTATTAACTAATTATATTATCTATAATCTATACTAATATTATAAAGAGGTAAAGTTTGTGAGGTTATAGGGGGTAATATCTGGGGAGTCGGAGAAAAATGGCCGAACGAAAATGTTTCTTACGAACGCTGCCTTAATTATGAGATATATATGATTGAGTTCTAGAGAAAAGTTGTAGCTTGATAATGCCTATTACCGCCCAACGAAGTGGGCACGGGTCGGCTAGTTTATATATAAAAAAAATTAGCTGACACCATTGAATCCTAATTAAACAAATCAATATAAAAAAGTATACTATTTTAAAAAGAGAGCGTGCGATAGTGGAGTAATGTTGGCTTAGGTTACATCTTGTATGTCGCCGTAGCGCAATTTTAACGTACTGCGTAACGTGTGCAGTGCGCACATATACATTATACGCACCAACGGCGACGTCGGTTCGGATCCCAACGGTAATTTTTGTCGGGGAGTAGACGCAGTGCCAGTCGGCAGCTCCTGCTCCCCGGCCAATAGGTGTGAGAAGGCACCATGGGGTTTTAGTCCGTGCAAGTCAGACATACCCCACCCTCAGCTGCCCGGCTACAGTACGTATCCGTAGGGAATTCCCCATGTAAAAAAAAGCTTACATCTTGTGAGCGGTAGATCGAAAGTTTAAAAACTTATTAAACAATTACTACTACATAAAAATATATACATGCAAAGAAGTGCTTCAATAAAACTAATTCAGAACCCTTTTGAAGAGTTCGCAACAGTTTTACTTCTGACGATCGTAAGGGACACCGGGGATGGTTGATTCAATTTCTGGTAAGTCGCACATATTTTTGTTGTTTTAATATATACTGTCGTAAAACTCTATATATCTGATACGATATTAAGCTTGGACAATAGATGAAAAAAGTTCACAATATATTATAATGTACTGTACAGGCTTGATTTTATAAAAGACCAAAAATGAGTCAATCTACCCCATGGCCGGAATTGGTTGACTTTTCTCTAGGGGTAAGTTGACCTAAGAAGTAAATAGTCCATAGATAATCCACACAGAAAAAGGATAACAAACACAAAAAGTAATTGTGCGCGAGCTCTTCCTCAACACTAAATATTTCTCTATATTTTATGTAGCCCAGCGCTCTCCAGAGTCGATTGACATAGAATTAATACTTTCTTGTTAAAAATGAGCTGTTGATATGCTCTATCGAAGATATCTTTAGGTGTGATTCCTCGACCACTCTTTTTTCATGCCCACATCATTCTAGAAAAACAAATTTGAAATAAACTTTGCCATACCGTTTACGTTTTATTTAAAACTAGCGGGCACGGCGGACGTTGTCCTGCCTTGATAATAAAAAAAAGTCCTAAAAGTCTACCGCAGCGCCGCCTACCGGGTCCAATTGTGAATCTAAACTAATCTCGGATCCACTCGAACACGCACACAAAATTTCATCAAAATCGGTCCAGCCGTTTAGGAGGAGTTCAGTGACATACACACGTACAGAATATATTTATATATAAAGATATGTTGCGACTAACGGTTTGGTTTAAACATTAAAATATAGTCGACTAGCCCCGAATTGCTTTGTAATTTTGAACCACGTGTCATAAGCTTAAAGCTGCAGGGAAATAAAAATAGATGCTACGTAATAAAAAGATTAAGAATTAAACTCTTACATTAAATTACTTTGAAACAGATAACAACGAGTCATTATTACAAACTATTCTACGAAAAAAAAAATAACTTACATGTATTGTTTATCGATATTATGCTCCCGATCCCAGACGACGTGAGTACATGATGCCGCATTCCGTATGATTGAGTAAGGGAATACAACGATTTTTCGCGCCTAATCATATAACACGATACTTTCGAGTAGCTCGAAATTTTCATAGTTAGTCAAATTACCCCTATATCAACCATCCCCGGTCTCCCCTACTAAGCTTGTTTGTACTCATTGTAACAATGTAAAACAAGAAACTGATATTGCACTATAAAACTGAAGAATACTTACGCACTATTGTATGATTTTAATTTTGTATTCATCAAAGTATGACATCGGGTGTAAAGTAAAATCCGGAAGCTGTGAACGAATTTAATTTCCGCATAAAGCGACCTGACTCCCGTAAAAATTCTGGGTAGGTAGGTTACTTTATGTTGTGCTCTAAAAGCCTTTTTATGATTGCTCGTAAAAAAGAGAGCCTCCGCGAGCTAATTTCGTTCTTTAATTACGTAACATTTCTGTCTTATACAAAATATAAGCCTAAAGGAATCTGTTTGATTTTTTAATAAGGTTTCGTTTATATAACATGTATTAAGGTTTACATTTAACTTTTAAATAACCTATTATTGTTGATCACAGTGATTAAAAGATATTTTTGAATGTTATATAACGTTTTAGTTTCTTATCTTTATCCCACTTAAGAACAGTCTACACAACATGTTATATTCTTCCTCTGTCCTGTATTATATGTCGTCTTAGTACTCACATATTTTATACACAAAGCTTTCTTTAGAAAATTCATACCTAACTTCATCGATCTCCTACTACTTCTATATTCCCTTTTGATACATACCTACAGCAAATAGAATTTTGAAAATAATTGTAATTTACAATCAACACACACAACGGTTGTAATCTACAAATAGCGGGCCGGGTGGAAGTTGTCCCGATCTGATATTAAAAAAAATATTGACAAATTATATACCATAATCTTCCTCATGAATCAATTTATTTACTGTTGAAAACCGCATAAAGTAGTTTTTGAGTTTATCGCGAACAGACAGACAGACAGACGTGGCAGAGAACTTTGTTTTATACTATGTAATGATTATAGAAATCTGTTTTTTTTTTAACCGAGATTATATCAACTGTAATGCCCAGTTTCTGAGACACTCGGTTAAACTACCAATGACTAAACAAAGTTATCCGTAAGATAAACTGTCAAATGGCCCGTTGAGTTTTATTGACATTTATCGTACGATTATGTGTTCAGAAACGCAATTTGACAAGTTATCGAACCGATAACGCTATTGAAAATATAAACTACAATTAAAGTACCTCGGAAACCGGGCAAAAAGATTAATTGTCTAACGTGCAAGGATTGTCAACGTCTCGTTATTTATACGGTTAGCTATTCCATTATCAAAAACTAATGATTTGTGTCCGACATAAATACTTTATGACGGATATTATAATTCCATAAATATCGATCAGAAGATAGTCTTTCTTCAGGTATTACAAGAATCGAGTATTATGAAAACGAGTTATTGTTTGAGTAAAGAGAATTGGTAAAAGAAATATTTATTTTTGCACCAAATCTCATTTATGATTCATATACGTCTTACTTTAAATAAGATATAAACTACGTCACTAATGCCCGGTTTCTGAGGCACTCGGTTAAACTATCATTAGTTATAGACTCAATAAAGTTATGCATAAGATAAACTGTCAATGCGTTTCTGAGTACAAAACGAGTTGTTAAATAACTATGAAACCCATAACTAGTTCTATGATATTCACTAGATGGCTCTTTTTAAGAAAGAGTGTTAAAAATTGGTTTTATTATATTAATTCTTAACTCATAGTAGTAATATTATGATTAAAAATTACTTTGGAAATAGTAGATTGTTTCATTTTATTTTATAATTATTTACTTATAAATTTAATTATTTTAGACTAGCCTCTGCCTGTGACTTCGTTCGCGTGGAATAGTTACTTTGGGTTAACGCTAACACGTAGCGGAAGTTCTCAAGAGGAAAAAAACCCCGATTTTGAAACATTCTTTATTGGTGTTCCGCTCCCATTGGTCTTAACTTGATGATATGTAGCCTATAACCTTCCTCGATAGATGAGCTATATGACACTGAAAGAATTCTTCAAATCGGATCAGTAGTTCCTGAGATTACGTCACGTCACAAACTCACAAACTTTACCTCTTTATATTAGTATAGATACAAAACTTATCAATTCGTTTGTTGTTCGTCAATGGCGTGTCATTGTTAAGATATTAAAAGCTATTTAAAATGTCAAGTAAAACTTATCGAATATATAAACGCCCAGATTGGCCAGTTAAGTATAACGGAGGTTTATCGTATGATTGTGTGTTCAGAAACCCAATTGACAAGTTATCAAACCGATGACGCTATTGAACAAATAAATGTGACTAAGAAAACGGAAATTAAACGGTTAAGACGAATCTGACATCACATCACATGTTACAGTCACTCATCTTTTAAGCTATAAATAGCAACAAATAGACATACATACAAATAAACACATTAAACTCCGGTGAGTCGGGGCATAAGTATATATAACAACTATATAAAATTTTTCTCTTAACCAATATATCATCTTATTTTGACGTTCGACAAAGATGTATGATATATCTTCATATTTACTAAGCTTAAATTTTTTTTAGTCCATAAAATGAAACTAAGTCAATCATTTCCATTTACTAAACCAGCGGTTGAAATACGAACGTTAATGAGGGCTACAATTTTTTTCACCACGTGTTTTTTTTAACTTTATTTTTGGCAACCAATCTTTTAAATTATTACTCCCATTGTCGAGTAGTTAATAGTATTACAAGTTCTTCTTCTTTTCCATTTTTGGCAACCAGTCTTCTAGTAGACTATTACTGCCATTGTCAAGTGAGTATCGATATTACAAGTTTCTTGATATAATTCCAATGAACTAACAAGATGGTGGCCATCTTGTTAGAACTTTCCATGGAGTTTTTGTGGCATCTCAGAATTCATGGTCCGTGGCATTATTTTCCATTCACTTCACTTATGCACAATAAACAATCTATATTACATAAAACATCACCAATTTTACACAATATAAAGTCAAGTAACACAAGATTATGAATAAAAAATAAAATCCACTACACGACAGACCAAGATCCCGCCAAAAACTCCCACCACGTGTTAATATGTACATATTATTATCTGACTTGGGTATTGTCAAATATTAGACTGTAGACGTATGGAGCGTGAAGTATGCCAAATAGAGACTCATAAAGGCTTCGATTGGTCGACGGTAAAGAAAAAAGAATGAACTATTTGCAATTTTTTTAAGGGCGGTATTTTTTTGGTAGAAGTTATATTTATAATTTCGCGTCATGACATGCTAATAAGCATGACCGATCGTATTGCGCTCGCGTGGCCTGCACCAGGCTAGCGATGCGTAGTATAAGAGCCTGTGTACATCTAATATTGACATTTTGTATTGAGATTGTGCAGCTCATCATATGTTTGATGAATTAATAAACTGTATAAAAAAGTATATTATTATTCGGGGTGCCAATATTTGAAATAGAGACTAATGTAGTAATTTCAATTTATTAATCATGAAATTTAAATTGTCTACACTATAATTAATTTTAAAAATTAAAAAGGGAACACAGTTTAAATTCCTTTTATTTCAGTTTTCACTTCTCTCACTTCTCTGGGCAGACCTTATGACTGCCTCGATATTTTATTAAAATTCATAACACTACAACTCCTTTAACAGCTATTAAACAAAAAAAAAGAGAATCGGTTGATAAACAGAGGAGGAAGATGTTAGTTGTAGTAATATTGTTTTCTGATTGATTATATATAGATACTCATATAACAAATAACATTCAGTAATGAACAGTTATTATCTAACATAATATCGTATATTTCCCACAAAATAATTGGGCTAAGCCCTTGTGGACTAAATAATGACTGCCTCGATATTTTATTAAAATTCATAACACTACAACTCCTTTAACAGCTATAAAACAAAAAAAAAGAGAATCGGTTGATAAACAGAGGAGGAAGATGTTAGTTGTAGTAATATTGTTTTCTGATTGATTATATATAGATACTCATATAACAAATAACATTCAGTAATGAACAGTTATTATCTAACATAATATCGTATATTTCCCACAAAATAATTGGGCTAAGCCCTTGTGGACTAAATAATGTTCCGATAGTTGTTTATAAATTCAGTAGTATACGCGATCCAATAATTTGATCGGCCTTCAGTTAGAAATAGCGGCAACGTGATTCGTTTGGCGGGCCTCGTATGTGATATTAATATACGGCGGTGCATAAGCCTTGACCCGGCCTTCACACGCTGCCCTTTCACACGTCAGCCCGGTACAAAGTTTCTAATATGGGTTTACAATTTCGTGTTGAATATTTTAATCACAAGTTTAAAACACGGTCGTGTGGTGATAGTTTTACTCGGTTGACGCAATCCCTGGAGGTTATTTTATGAAGTGACCTTTGTTATTTATGTATAGTCCCGCAGTAGACATCCTGCATAGCTCCGTCATTCATATTCATTAGAATATTAACTGAGTAACATTGTTTGTGAACTGCCTGATTGTGTACATATAATAAACTGGACAAATTTTACCCCAATTTTCATATTATATAGGTAACTAGCGGGCCCGGCGGACGTTTTCCCGCTCTGATAATAGAAAAAACTTAAACAAATTATATATCTAAACCTTCCTCGTGAGTCATTCTATCTACTGGTGAAAACCGCATGAAAATCCGTTTAGACGTTTTTAAGTTTATCGCGAATAGATAGACTGCCGTGGCAGAGGATTTTGTTTTATAATATGTAATGATAATGATATAAGAGAATAAAAAATATTAATAAAAATAATTAATTAATAATTAAAGTCATACGCCTAGAGTAGTATGAAGAATATGTATAAAAAGTATTGAGATAAAAGTTGTGATAGAGCTCTGATAAAGGAGAGCAGAGTAAGGAAATATATTATCCTAATTAGCGCGGGATAAGGACAGAGAGACGTTGATAAAAATAACCTTAGAAAAAGTCACGTAGGATGTATTATGTTAAGCCCTAACTTTCATGAGTCAACACAATAATTATTATACTAAGTATAGTCGTCTTGGTGTTAGACCGAGTTATATTAGTATTATAGCTATGTAGTTAATGGAAGTAATATATCTTTAATGATGTTAAAATAACTGAAGTCAGAATAGGGGTGTTTTTAATTTTTTTATGATCCCAAACAATGTAAATTGCTATTAGAAGGGTTTTCTAATCCATTATCGAAACGAATCGTATATTTTGAAACGGTTTACTGTTTTTTTTTTAAACATCAAATACGTTGATAGAAGTCCGAATGAGCCTTTGAACTTACTCGTTAATTCATAAAGAGTGACGCAAATGTTAAGGCATCGATATTATGATTAATTTATTACCACTCTAAAATTCATTGTTTACGTGTACCGTGGCTCTGGACGACTGTAGTTCTATTGTATATTAGAAGTATATAAAGTACCTTGTTATTAGTTATCAAGAATGCCAATTCTGAATTGAACATGACTGAATAATTACTTTCAGTTGTTCGGACATTACGGGTGACGTAAGTTTTCCGATGCATGAAGAATGGTTTAACATTTACTGGCAGTTTTGATACTCTTCGCGCTACTTTATAATTGTTGGTAAAGAGAAAATAATACTTTAATTATATAGTTATGTAATAAATTGGACTATGAATATATACTATATTGGCCAAAATAACCAATGTCGCAAATAACCAAGTAATTTTTAATAATAACACCGGCCGACAAATGAAAATTTTTTGAAAGTTGTTTGTATTTGAGCCACAAATATCACCAATTTATACTATTTTAAACACAAAAACACCACATATTTCCCTATCACATCAGATTTTTTTAAAAAGAAAAAGCATTTTTTTCAAAATTTAAAGAAAAAATCAAAATCATATACGAAAACATATATTTAACATTTACAAAGAAAACATTGAGTCTAAACAATCACAGGACTATTTAGAGAACATCTTTTACTTTCGCGACAAAAACGCTGGGAGTTTTTTTTGAGTATCTTCAGGAATATCACGTGTCAGTGACCAGCAGAACAGAATCATATTCACATTCCATCGACCTGACCTTTCTCCATAGTTTTTATGTCCTGATGAAACCTTCTCCCTCTCTTCACTGTAATCACCAAGAATCAGGAAAAAAATTATTTTTAGCATGAAACCTTTCATATTTACAGCAAAAAAACAATCATCAATAGTTTCTCTCTCTCCAACAGCACCGAAAGATCTTCGGATGTCCACTTCGAATTCACACAAAAACAAACACTTCGGAGCCCGATTATTTACCCCTCCAACACTTCTACCCCCACCGCCCCCCTTCTTCCACATTACCACGAATTTTTAACCCACCACAGATTCTCCTTTCAGGTGGTCAAAAAATCCCACAGGCCCATCCATCAAAATAATTATTAACAAAAATAAAAACCAGCTAACTTTTAAACCAACATAAATTATTTTTCACCAGAAAAAAACACACAAGGAATCGGCCGGGAATTGAAACACGAAAATGATTACTGTGCGTTATCCTTAGGCAATGGCCATATACTAGCAAGAACTTTTTTGTAGACACTTTTAAGATGTACAATAACCGCCGTACATTATTTTGATGTATCCCATAAGGCTTAGTCGGCGTTACTAATTAAAGCGCCCGCAAATTTCTTCTTACGACTTGGATAGAATTCTATTCCACTTTATATAAATGTAATATACACGTATTATAAAGATAAACCATTCGGATCAAATTATTTAAATAATAGTGAAAACCGTATCAAAATCTTTTATACAATTTATTATATTTATAAGAGAAAAGGTAACAGATACACTGACAAATAATTCTAGATTGAAATAAGAAATACAGCATGATATCAAAATTTCGCTTCGTTTATATACGTAATATACTGAACACAGCTTTGTTTGATCCTCAATGTTTACTGACAGATTTAGGCGACCCCAATCTATATTCTATACTGTGAGACAATAACCGAACAAAGGTGGGATACGTGTGAAGGAAGCTTATTTCACATACTAAGCCGTAAACAGTTTCGAAGTACGGTGTACGGTGGTTAAATTGGGAGTCTGTTATTTCAGAAGCCACTGCGATTTTATTTACGTCATTCGGTTCGATTTCTTTTGATATATGAAATAGGATAATACAGCGTGTTGTAAATAATATAAAACAAAATGAATGTAACCAAGTCGAATATATAAACGAAAGTTTTCAAACAATGTATTATAATATTTTAATTTTTCATAGTCATATTTAAGGTATAGATTCTATGATTATTTTTATATATTATGTTACACAAAAGTATAACTTTTTTAACACATTACGAGCTATATAACCATCTGCTAAGTCTTTAGCAAATATTTAATAGTCAATATTACTGATATTGTACTATTTATTTTATAAACATACCTAAAAATAGCGAACTTTTCTACGTTATTTCATACGGAAGAAGGTGACCTTAATGACGTTAGAATTCCTTAAATTGACAATAGTGATTATTACATAATTTATATATAATAAATTAAACTTTGAGCTATATTTTTCGAATAAAAAAATAAAGCTTCTTGCCGAGTTTCCACAAAACCTTAATGCTGTTAAGGGGCGACCGTTTACGTAAGCAGAATTTTTGTAATTTCTGACCGCCCCCTCCCCCTGGTCAGCAAAAGTAACCAATGCTCTTACCTCCCCCCCCCCTCATGCTTACGTAAACATTTATCTAAATTTGTTCCAATTTAATAAAGAAATATTGCTGTCGTAATCGCTACCCGGACCCCCATCCCCTATGTCATCAAAACTAAGCAAGCAAATCAAGGACTAACTCCCCCCGCCCCCCTCATGCTTACGTAAACATTTATCTAAATTTGTTCCAATTTAATAAAGAAATATTGCTGTCGTAATCGCTACCCGGACCCCCATCAAAATAAGTCATCAAAAATAAGCAAGCAAATCAAGGACCAACTCCCCCCCGCCCCCCATCAGTGCTTACGCGTAATACTTGAATGGCCCCTAACAAGTCGTTAATTAATTTATATTTTGTTACAGGTGTAAGAGCGATTCGTCGACAGAGATATATTATACGGTTTGTACATTACAGTTTGCAAGCGCGTAGGTTCGCATCCCACCGCTGTAACAACAAAATAAACATCTAGACGTTGATGTTCAAACTATATTATCTACATGTACTCAGTAATATATGAACATATTTACCTTTAATGAAACTATGAGGTTCTCAATTGTAATTATTTGAAAAATGATTTCATATATATTAAAGCGGGTATACGTGGTTGTCTGATTTATAGGCAACTTGTTGTAGTTATGTAATATAAAAAACTGTTTTAATAGTTTGCTTCGCTGCAAGTCGTTTCGAGATTGGGACTCTTGATAGATATTTTATTCTTGAAAGTCATAGTTACATTTGAACTGTACTGTCGTGTTTTTCTTTTTGAACACTATAGTATAACGACCTTGGCTAGTGGGCGCAATTTGCCAAACTGATCTCCAACTAAAAATATTGAGAATAGTGCAGATAATTCTTGTAACCAGTTAAAACTTTTACAGATGCAATATAGACGAAGATATTAAAAACGATTAACAACAAAATGAAATATCATATATTTCGATTCGACTTTTTATGGATTATATTGAAAAATAATTGTTGTGATATTGAAACATTACTTAAGGCAATGGCTTAGAGAAGATATAGATATGAGGAAGTAAGTTTAATGGGAGACTCATGGAGACACGAGTGCAGATGAATCAGTTGCCGAATAAACATCATCGAGCTGAGGCGTCATACAGGAATTGCTCGCAGTCTCTGCCGCTTGATATTCTGTAAGTGTTTTCCTACTTTTTATTTTCTTACAACTCGTTAACCTAACCCATAAGCAATATAGCCCTTTAATAATTGTAGGTGGTAGAGCCACGCTGAAGCTATTAATGGTTTCAGCATGAATGGGTCGGCTCGCCCAGGGTAGTACCACACTCTCACAGAAAACCGACATGAAGTAACAGTAATTGCATTGTTGCGTTTCGTTAGGTTAGTGAGAGCGCCAGAGGCCCACCTCCCCTATCCTCCCCCCTCCCTCTCCTCTCCCCCCTCACTCCCTATCCTCAAACACAGACTGGCAACGCACTTTCGACTCCCCTGGTGTTGTTAGTGTCTATGGACGGTGGTGATCACTTAACATCAGGTGACCCACCTATGCGTTTGCCAGCTATAACATAAAAAAAATACATATTTACTTTTATATTAAACTAGCTGTTAACCGCGGCTCCGCACGCGCTTTTTTAAAATGTATTAAAAATGTGAAATTATGAGTAGATTTTATACATTATAGAGATGCTTTTTCAAAAACATTTGTAAGTATGACAAGCACGCCATCTACTGTAACATGCAACGTGTACCTACATTAGAAATGTGAATAATAACAGTGTATCGAATGAAATGGGATTTATCATCAACAACATGCCTGGAACTTTAACCTACAATATATCACCCTCAGTGCTCACTTAGACTATATAAAAAAGTAATTAAAGTTTTAAGCAATACATTATCGAACAATACGTGTTAAATCTTTTATTACATAGATCTAACATACCCGTATTGTCGATATAATTAAGTTAGTCTTATACGTTGCTATAATCACTGAGTTATGTAGACGCAAGCGTGGTAAATAAATCAAAATGGCCGCCAAATTGACCAAAAAAATAATATAATTTTAATTACATACAAACAAATGACTTTCAATTATGTACTTGTTAATTATGTACTTGAAGTCCAGTAAAGCACACGTCTCACGTTGCTTGTTTACAATAAACAACATATTTTTAATAAATTTCATATGGACGAATGCACGGGTAACAGATCAACAAATAAAATAGAATATGTCAACTGCTATAATTTCGGATATCTGCCAGTAAAATTCCCGTTAACATAGGTCCAGCCGTTTCGGATATAACCCAGAACAAACCAACAAAATAGAATAATATAAAATACCAACAATATTTAAAAAAATATTTTTTTGTTACTTGTAGCCAAATGCATTCACCAAAAAGTTGTTATTTCAATTTCAGATACACACACTTTATTTTTATAATACGTAATAGATTACAAATAAAAAATTGCAAACAAAACAAACGTAGAATAAACATTTTGAATAGAAACACAAAATAAACTTTAAAAATGTTTGCGATAGAAAGCTACCACGTTACCATGGCAACGTATATATAATACTAACGCTAACTCGCAGTGAAAGCAATCAAAACGAAAAAAAATGCCCGATTTTGAAACATTCTTCATTGGCGCTTCACTCCTATTGGTCTTAGCGTAATGATATATAGCCTAAAGCCTTCCTCGGTAAATGAGCTATCTAAAACCGAAACATTTTTTCAAATCGGTCCAGTAGTTCTTGAGATTATCGCGTTCAACCAAACAAACAAACAAACTCTTCAGCTTTATATATTAGTATAGATTATCAATGAGATCTTAACGAAAGAATTAAATATTGAACTTCTATATAATTGTCAGAAGTTATAACAAATTCATTATTAGTTATGAAAGATTCGAACTCCGACTTCTACCATGGATTTTTTTGGAATTCGCGTACATTTACTAATTTTAATTGGTAACTTGGTAATTGGTAATTTTAATTAATTTTAATTTTATTGGCACTATCGACGGACGATTAAGTAAAACCTGAAAGGAAGCTAGAACCTGAGAAATGTTCTTGTATTAACCTCATATGGGAAAATAGAGAACCGTAGAGTTAATTGAATTCGAAATCGCTAATACGTCGTGGGCGGGCGTGGTGATTATGCCCATACCTTTCTTCGGCAAGAGGCTTATGGTCTATCCTGCAGTGGGTCACTTACAGGCTGATGATAATAATAACGCATTAATATCGCTGAATGAAATAATTGTTTAAACTATGGTTAAGATTTCTTTTATTAATGACCTTCCAAGAATGCTACGGTAATTGTTGATTAAATATTATTTTCATCCAATTTTTAATAAACATAAATAACCATTGGGAATCCTATCAAATACGTACCCTTTTCATGAACTATTAATTAACGCACAAATTATTAAATTGACCGCGTGTTTGACCCGTTTGCTCTCTCGACACCTTTTCAAAAACTTTGGTTGGGCTTCACATCATTTGCACTGAATTATCCCTTTAGATTATATAGTCAGAGTAAGGGTTCGACGACCCGTTTTAATGTAAATTGTATTAATATTCGTATGAAACCTGAAAAGTGCTTGAACTGATCATTTATCGCAACGTTTTATTCTTTTGTATACCTAACTCGACTCTCATATGAATCTTTCAAGCATTTTAATTTCAAATTAATTCTGTGATATGGAAAAATGCCTTCTTTTCAAATCATTTTATCGTGTGTATTTCACTTGTCTTTTTTTACTTTCGGACTTAATTTTTTTTAATTATGTTTTTTATTTAATCTAGTTGGATTTTAATATAAATGTAAAACTTCCTAAACACCATTGAGGAATTTGATAAATACTTAGTAAAATGATTGAGTGGTGATGAACTGACATAGTTAATATTAGTCAAAGATTCTTGGATTATTCCACGAAGTCCATATACTTATTTTGTGATTTTGATTCAAAATGAATAACGTATGAAATATATTAAACACGTAAAAAGAAACATATTTTCTAATCCAAATACCTTAACTCCTTCACCCAAAAGGTTGCTAGTTTCCTACTTATGCCGTGTGCTAATTACGCTACTAGCAGCTGAGCAGTTGCTAGTCCGTGAATCTATGTATCTGGTTTTATTGTAGAAAATTGACTGCAAGTCCAGTTACTGTTGCGTTTAAATGGTTAATTTGAATTAATAATGGTTCCTATATAACATAACTTTTATACTATACTAGCTGATCCGGCGAACTTCATTCCGCTTAACAGTCAATTAATAAGCACATTTAGGACATTAAAATAAATACAAAATTATTAAGTTTTTATTAGGGTAATAAAAATAAATTGAAAAAAATCAAGTATTTTAATGACGTGCCAGTAAGACATTTTTGTTGGCCATGTATTTTTGTGCACAGGTTGCACTCTTCTGTGAGGCACCTTGTGATATGTCTACATTTTTCGTTCTGTTATCAGATGCAAGAACAAATAAAGCAGGTGGTTTTCTGACCCGTGAACATGCCACGCATAATGACCATGAGAAAAACATGTATTTTCTAGATTCAGACACCAAACTTCAAGGATTGGCCTTGTGATCTGTTAATGGTCATGGCGAATGCAAGACAAATCGGAAATTGAAGTCGTTTAAACTCAAACAGCATATCGGTTGGGATCATCGGAATCCTCGGAATGAGAACTTACTCTCCTTTTAATTTAAGTATCGATGCGTAAATAAGATTCATCATCAGTTTACTTAAATTATCACCAAACTTGTTCCGTTGTATAGTTTTGGTTGGTTTATGTTTTGAAGCATGATTATTACTGAGCCAACCTTTAGACCTAAATTGCGCGGTGGTAAGCCAGACACATCCAAGGAGTGTAAAAATTCAATTGTATAGTTGGTGGCTTCATCTTCGTTTGTTACACAGTAAATACATTTGAATGAATGCAAGGTATCAATTTCGTTATGAATTATATAGTTTACGTCATCCACATCTTTATTCTTAGCCGCCAAAATTGGTCGAGCTCTCATTACTTTTGTGGTTAGCAATGATTTTTGGGAATAATTTGTTGATGAGTTCTCCTTTCGATGAGACAAAATTACAAAAATTCTGAGGATATTAAATCAATCAGCTTGATTCGCCGACAGATACTCGACTCTTACCGATAGCCAGTAATTCGTCAGAGAAATCTTTAGCAGATGTACCGTTCAGCAATGGAACCCGCATGTTTGTTGTCAGCTGAAGTTTCTTCACATAGCGTCATATATTTGATGATTTGAGGCAGGCGTTTATTTCATCGGCAGCAATTGATCTTGGAATCACTGGTAGTGGTTGGCGTAAATCGCCGAACAGTAAAATCATTGTGCCTCCAAAACACCTCGAGTCATCGCGTAGACCTTTTTATGTTCGGTTAAGTGCTTCGAATGCTCGATTATGCACCATTGTGCATTCGTCCCATATGATTATTTTCGATGCTATTGAAACTTTGTGGCCATTACGGAGTGTTTTGTATATTCCATGTTAGCTTTTCAATAGTTTGAAGATTTAACGGCAAGTTTAATGCTAAATAAGCCATACGGCATTCTTTTAAGGATGTGGCTGCTATTCCAGAAGGAGCAACTGCAACCGCAATGTTGGATCTTGCACGAACAGTGGTTAAATTTACTGACATGAGGAATGTTTTAGCAGTTCCACCAAGGGCATCCAGGAAAAATAAACCACCATTTCCATCATCAATTGCCTTCTTTAATGTATCATACACTTCCTTCTGTTGGGGATACAACAGAGGTATATTCGTTTGAACTAATAAGTCTAAGTCATGTTAATCATACTCACTTCCCGTTACGATTCTCTATTAATCGCTGGCATTCCTAATTTAACTAATCTTCCATCAAGAGCAAAGCCTGGTTATTAATGATAATATGGGTACAAAAAGATTTATTATAATAATACTCGTAGAAACTCGTACAAAATGAACACATCGATCGGTCAACTTCAATTTCACCGATTACAATAGTGTCTGTCGAAATCAAACGGGAAATATTGTAACAAAAGAATGTCTGTATATTTTTATTATACACTGGGGCTGAATTACGCTTTCGAATATTATAACCGTATGTACAGAATAACGTTCGTCAGTCAAATGAATAACATATACATTTTGTCTACTATTAAATTGAGCGTCTTATGATTTTATCGTAGCAAAATCCAGCGCGCAAGGAAATGCGCGTAAAACTACACTAATGTTTTGACTTGTGTTTTTTAGTGATATTTTTTAATTGATGAATATCATATTTTAATACTTATTATCCTATTCCGGGCGAAGACAATCCCAAACACTCAAAATTCATAAAGATTAATCCAGCCGTTGTTGAGTTATAAGTGGTGTAACTAACACGACTTTGTTTTATATATATAAGATATTTTTCATTTCAAGATTACATAATAACTCGTGCCTAATAATTCATAATTATGAGACATTTATTTTTCAGAAACGATTTTTGTTCTAATTCTTACACATGATTGAACCTACGTAAATGAACTGTCTCCAGTTTTGATCAGTTTTTGCCATAAGTTCATATTTCAAAATCACTGTTTCACTAGACCATTGTTTAATTACTGATTATTCTTTTAAACCTATAATACAATATGTATTTCTTTAGAATATATTGTGAATAATGAATGTATAGTAAACCATCGAAAGATCTAGATGTCGGATATCCACCTCCCTTCCCTCCCCCAAACACAGGCTGAAAACGCACTTGCGACTCCCCTGGTGTTTATGGACGGTGGTGATCACTTAACACCAGGTGACCCGCCTGTTCGTTTGCCTCCTATGATATATAAAAAAAATATAGTGCTAACTAAGTTTTACTTCACTCTAATCATTTGTAATGAGAAATAATCAATCAATCACTCATATTCCTTATTGGCCTTCTTATTAATAGTCTTCTTTAAAGGTAATGAAAAGCAGTTAGTAAAGAGTTGGTATTGCAGATGGTTGCCGCGGTCGTCGTTCCGGCCGGCGGAAGGCGAGCTGGCGGACTGCGTGCTTGTAGTTGGGGTGTCGCGGCCCAAACTCGCTGCGGCCCTCCTTTCCGTCACTTTACTTTCCCTATTCCTGACTTTCCACGTACTCTATGACAGCGCACTTTATAGTATACAGGTATGATGTGAAGGAAATTTATTATTAAAATACGTTTAACTTTATATGTAACTGTCCTGAACCTAGTTTCCACTTCCTACTATTGTGCTCATGCGTACACCATTCCAATTTATTATACCTCCACAATCTATATTATTTTTGTAACTCATATACATATTATAATTTGTATTTACTGCTATTAAAAAAAAGCCCGTGAAGTTGATTTAGAGAGTCCAGTGGGAACACTACCACTCTTAATGGCCAATAATCGAATTGTGTTAAGAATAGTGCCTGTTTCTTTTCGCGCAAGACATAATATATTGTTTTTTTTTTCATATATGTTTATTTCACACCTATATATCTTGCTGTGTACTATTTCAGGAAAACCTATATGTTGTGTAGTAGATAAATAAATTATATTTTCTTCTTTCTGTCTAAGCTATTCACTATCAATATGACAAGATGTTTTGCAATATAAGTTCGCAATTAGTAGTGACCGCAGTTTGCATGTTTCTTAGTACATATAATAGTATAAAACAAAGTCCCCTACCCCCCCCCCCCCCCCCCCCCCCCCCCCCCCCCCCCCCCCCCCCCTCCCCCCCCCCCCCCCCCCCCCCCCCCCCCCCCCCCCCCCCCCCCCCCCCCCCCCCCCCCCCCCCCCCCCCCCCCCCCCCCCCCCCCCCCCCCCCCCCTCCCCCCCCCCCCCCCCCCCCCCCCCCCCCCCCCTCTCCCCCCCCTCCCCCCCCCCCCCCCCCCCCCCCCCCCCCTCCCCCCCCCCCCCTCCCCCTCCCCCCCCCCCCCCCTTCCCCCCCCCCCCCCCCCCCCCCCCCCCCCCCCCCCCCCCCCCCCCCCCCCCCCTCCCTCCCCCCCCTCCCTCTCCTCTTTCCCTCTCCCTCCTCCCTCCCTCCCCCCCCCCCCCCCCCCCCCCCCCCCCCCCCCCCCCCCTCCTCCCTCCCCCCCCCCCCCCCCCCCCCCCCCCCCCCCCTCCCCCCCCCTCCCCCCCCCCCCCCCCCCCCCCCCCCCTTTTTCTTTTTTTTTCCTCCCTCCCCCCCTCCCCTCTTCCCCCTTCCTCCTTTTCCCCCCCTCCCCCCCTCCCCCCCTCCCTTCCCCCTTCTCTCTCCTCCCCCCCCCCCCCCCCCCCCCCCTCCCCCCCTCTTCCCCTCCCCCCCCCTTCTCCTTTTTCTTCCCCCCCCTCCCCCCTTTTTTCCCCCGCTTCCCCCCCCCCCCCCGGGTCCCCCCCCTTTTTCCCCCCCCCCCCCCCCCCCCCCCCCCCCCCCCCCCCCCCCCCCCCCTCCCCCCCCCTTCCCCCCGCATCTGTGTGTCTGTTCGTGATAAACTCAAAAACTACTGAACGGATCTTCGTGTGTGTTTCACCAGTGGGTAAAGTAATTCACGAGGAACGTTTTGGTATATAATTTGTCAAGGTTTTTTTTTATTATCAGGGCGGAACAAAACAAAATCGCTGTCTTAATTTATATTTGTATTAATTATCGTGGTTATAAAATTTATCATAGCGGTGCATTATAATATTTTACATTGCTTTACACCCTTGCATTTAACATTGATTTTATGAATTTATCAATTAAATCACGACTGTATTGATCTTAGAAAACCAGTTTTTTAGAAGGGAACAAAAGACATGTACGTAACTGAATCAAATACATATTATCATTTCATATTCGAACTGTGGAACAATGCATTTAAAGGTAACCAGAAACGTTTGAAGTCAAACACAATGTGTTTGTAATTACCGGAACAGTTTACATCACTATATAAATTCAAGATAGACTAGTAATTTGTGCTCATTACATAGTTTACTACCTATTTGTTAACTAGATTAAAGGGAAATAGTTCAGTATATCTCTGATTTCAAGCACTCGTAACATGTTTTTTTTCTGGTCCGCACTTTTATTTGATTTCGTGTATACAATTTGCTTATACAATGAGCAAGCCTTACGATATTATTATTATACTTATCCATTATTATTATTTTTTGAATTATGGTTATTATATACTAGCTGTCACACGCGCCTCCGCACGCGCATGTTTTAAATTTAATTAAAGAGATGTAAAATTATGAGTAGGTGTATACATTACAGAGATGGTTTTTCAAAAATATTTGTTAGTACGACACGCACGCCATCTACTGTAACATGTAACGTGTACATTAGATATGTGAATACTAATAGTATATCGAATGGGATGGGATTTATCATCAGCAACATACCTGGAACTTTAACTTACTACATACCACCCCCAGTGCTCACTAACATTATATAAGAAAGTAATTAAAATTATAAGCTATACATTATCGAACAATATGGTTTAAATCTTTTATTATATAGATATAATATATGCCCGTATTATCGATATAATTAAGTTAGTCTTATATGTTACTATAATCACTGAGTTATGTAGACGCAAGCGCTGTAAATAAAACAAAATGGGCGTCAAATTGACCAAAAAGATAATATAATTTAAATTACATAAAAACATATGACTTTCAATTATGTATATTTATTCTTGAAGTCCAGTAAAGCACACGTCTCAAGGGGTTTTTTATAATAAACAACATTTTTTTGATGAATTTCACATGGACGAATGCACGGGTAGCAATTCAACAAATAAAATAGAATATGTCAACACTCAACCGCTATAATTTCGGATATCTGCCAATAAAATTCCCGTTAACATAGGTCCAGCCGTTTCGGACATAATCCGAAACAAACAAACAGACAGACAAAATATAATAATATATAATACCGACAAGATTAAAAAAATATATTTTTTTGTTATTTGTAGCCATATCTATTTACCAAAAAGTTGTTATTTTAATTTCAGATACACACACTTTATTTTTATAATACGTAAAAGATTACAAATAAAAAATTGGAAACAAAACAAACGTAGAATAAACATTTTGAATAGAAACACAAAATAAACTTTAAAAATGTTTGCGATAGAAAGTTACTACGTTACCATGGCAACGTATATAATACTAACGATAACACGCAGCTAAAAGGAAAAAAACAGCCCGATTTTGAAACATTCTTCATTGGTGCCCCGCTCCTATTAGTTTTAACGTGAAGATGTGTAGCCTAAAGCCTTCCTCGATAAATGAGCTATAAAAACTCTTTCAGTGTTAGATAGCTCGTTTATCGAGGAATGCAATATGCTAGATCACTCTAAGACTAATAGGAGCGGAGGACTAATGAAGAATGGTTCAAAATCTTGGTTTTCTCCTTTTGAGAGCTTTCGCTGCGTATTAGCGTCAGCCCAAAGTAAATATTCCACGCGGACGAAGTCGCGGGAACAGCTAGTCCCAAAATAAAATAGATATCCAATACTATAAAAGAAAGTCTTCTAGTTCTGTAAGTTAAATTTACGTGATTAGAATAGACTTTCGTAATTAGTTACCAAGTCGAGAAACTTGCGAGAAGTTTGCGTCAGTTCTCTCTGTATCTGCAGAGCAAGTAAAAACAATTGGTGGCTAATTTTTCTTATCTTTTATCATTCAAACCTTTTAGCAACTAGATTTTATGAACGTTTGAATGTATGTAAAATTTGCTAGTGTGACTGTAATTTGTAATTGCAATATATAAATTGAATTATTTTAGTTTCTAAGATTTATCTTGTAATATAATAGATACGATTTATTTAATAAGAACAAATTATAATTTTCTTAAATAATACAGGCGTTTTACATCTTATATGAATAATATAAATGTATCCAGGTATTAAATCTACTGTTCTAAATCTGTGTCCTACGTTAAAGCCTTTTGTTCTCTATGTAAATTAGGTAACCTACCTTGCGTATAATATCCATATAAATTAACGTATGATATACATACGTATATAATATTACATGCACACGTGTTCATTACAAAGTTGTTTCTTGTAGTTTAATGTCATAAAAGGGTCGTAACTCGACGGGTCGAAGCAACAAGGGTGCCATAAAGAAAGTCGGCGCACCGCTTCATGTTGCCTGCTGGAAAACGGCACAAAGCATTAATTACCATTACGAGTTAGGCGGTAGCTCTTGTGTTATAAATATAAAACATCTTGCGTTGCAGTTATTAAACGTTAAGTGCCAGATATATCAGGTGTTAGGTTAGTCGCTTACAATATTCTAAGAGATGATAGTTCATGGTCACATTTAACATATAAAATAATAATATCAAAACAAATATTAATAAAGAACAAAGCGAACCTAAGTTAAAATTTGTTCAAGGACTTTCAAAAGTATAAAGACAAAGTTAATAAACCTCGGTGCAATGACCGGTGCCCAAAGCTTAAGCTTAAGTTTATTGTTAAGAGCCTTCGATGATATAACGAACAATAAACCTTTTTGTTTTGTTACTGCCGTTCCCACATTTACTTTCACTTCACCCGACGGTCATTAACACTGTGCTTTAACATAGACGCGTAGAGGATTGCGTATAATTTTTGTATTTTTGTAGATAATTAGGTCAAATATAAAGCACCTATTTTTTTTATTGATTTAGGACGAGAATCGACTGCAAACTGTCCTCCATAAATATTGCTATTTTCTAAACTTTCAGCCTGTATATTAGGAATCTATTGAGTAATGCTTATTAATATTCCTTAATATAATGAAATTATATAAATAGAAATGTAAGTCATTGCAGCAACTACTACCTATTACGTAATAGTTCAAGATAATGTTCATAACTAATATTAATTTACATTACAGTTACACTTGTTTAATTTTCGTATTGGCTCCGACGTTCAGAATAGAACTCTACTTGGGCACACCGCGGCGCGCTTATACTAGCTTTCAAGAAAGGAGAATGGAAACGTCTGGAAAGCTTATTATTCGATACGATTAGACAACTTTCGAGATTGGCTGTCGTTAGAACTCCATTGTTTTTGGTTCCCACAATCGATGACTCTCTCATCGTATATTTGTAACGAGTTCACATATTGGCTGTAACAATATTTTTTCGATATGAGTCTGGCGACAATGCTATAATTTCAACGTCCACGGAAAGGTTTATAGAAATATAAAGATTGGATTAATTTTCACAAATATAATTACAATTGTATGTATAGTGTTGCTATATTAAAATTCTGTTTAACACTACTCGTACGTTAAAGTTAACTGAATTGAGTAAAAGTTGAACAAAATAACTTTCTTTACCTTGAAGGTTCTTGAGATGAGAATATCTTGTGTATCATCATTACATAGTATAAAAGAAAGTCCCCTACCGCGTCTGTCTGTCTGTCTGTTCGCGATAAACTCAAAAACTACTGAACGGATTTTCAAGCGGTTTCACCAGTGGATAAAGTGATTCATGAGGAACATTTTGGTATATAATTTGTCAAGGATTTTTTTATAATCAGGGAGGGACAACGTCTGCCGGGCCCGCTAGTTTTAAGTATAAATGCTTGAGAAATATAAATATGTTTGGTACTCCAAATAATAATCGTTAGAAAGTTCAACCAAGTCTAAGAAAAGGAGTGCACTCCACCATCTGTTAGAAAGTATCGAGTAATATTAATTACAATTAGCATATAGAAGCAACTGCAGTATTATAAAAGAGCAACATTACCGTATTATTAAAAGTGTTTACATATTATATTACATTGCACTCTTAAAAATTATTTTCATTTAATTAATTTTGTAAGTCGAATTCCAAAGATTTTCAGTTTAATGTGTTAAGCCTTCTTATGAAATCCTTAAAACCTTGTAACTATATGTGGATTTTTCTTATTTTAACTCCTAAACTATTCTTTCCAATTTCAGGTTATATTTGAACTTATGCTTTGTATATATCCCTTTCCCATTCATTCACTTCTGCTCCAAACCAATTTGTCTTGGGTTATCAATTCTTGCAACTGGGCTTTGTTGATATCTTTGAAGAATATTCGACCATCATGTCGAAGGTGAATGACCTATAATCCTCTTTCTTTTGTGCAGATTCAAAGCTTCTTGGATCACAAATTAATCTCTACATCGTTTTACGTATCCATACCTTCTGAAGCGGTTTTCATTCATTCTAATTGTGGAGCATTTAAGCTCCCACGTATATATTGGAACTTATTATTATTTAAATTACGTTTGTATGAAAAATACTGTTATTTTTCTATAGGCGGCTAGCATGGCCTCCGCTGCCAGCGAAAGCCGTAAGATGTTGCAGAACCAAGAGAGTAGCAACACACGTACTATTAATCATCCCATGGCGCTAAGAAAACGTTTACGTCCCCCTCGCCAACCCAGACCTGCCAAAAGACTACCTCAGGTATTATTATATAGTATTAGTATATAATAAACAAAATTTGAACATGGCATAGTTAAATTACATGGTTATAAGTTAGCAAAATAATAATCTATACATATAAATTAAATTGAAACGTCTGTCGTTTGTAAACGGCTGAATAAATTTTGACGAGATATACAGACAGATAAGGGCATTTTAGAAATTGTATGTAGTTTGGCTTTTTCATATGTGATTACTAACTAATCCCTGGATAAATTTTGTAAAAGAAATAAATAGACATCCTATATTAATATTACACCTAGTTTCTACGGAACAACAAAACCATTTTCATGTCAACAAAGCCGCCGGTACCGACTAGTAAATTATTAATAATTATCTGCAGAAATATTGCAAATATGAATCGTTAAATGATTATTAATCATAAACAATAAGTAAATAATGTAGATTATTATCCTGCAGGCATTAATCATTGGAGTGCGAAAATGTGGTACGCGGGCTCTTCTCGAAATGTTATACCTACACCCAATGGTTCAGAAGGCGTCAGGGGAGGTTCATTTCTTCGACCGCGACGAGAATTATGCGATGGGTTTAGAGTGGTACAGGAGTAAAATGCCGCTGTCGTTCAAAGGGCAAATAACTATAGAGAAGAGTCCCAGTTATTTCGTCACGCCCGAGGTAAAACGTTTGAAGTGGTTTTACCATTCACTGTTTTATACAAGCATACCCGACCAATACATGCTTCTTTTTCATAATGAATTATATGTATTGATTTCAAGGGGGTGTGTTTGTATTTATTATATTTCGAATTTACGATATTTATCCAAAATAGTTAAACTTATAAAGAACATAACTTATAACAAATATTGTACGAGATGAAATTTCAAAGTAAACTTTTTATTCATAAATAATTAGTTATCGAATATGTTATGTAATTTTGTGCCACATTCATAATTGGGTTAATTTATTGTAGTATTAATAAATTAAAAAACTTAAAAATATTACGTATATGCAAACAATTGTCATTAAAACAATAAATAAAATAATGAAGGAAAAACGTGTTTTCGAAATTTTTGACTTGACATATTCAAGAATATCATTACATAGTATAAAACAAAGTCCCCTACCGCGTCTGTCTGTCTGTCTGTTCGCGATAAACTCGAAAACTACTGAACGGATTCTCATGCGGGTTTCACCAGTGGATAGATGGATTCATGAGGAAAGTTTTGGTATATAATTTATCAAGGATTTTTTTATAATCACGGCGGGACAACGTCTGCCGTGTCGGCTAGTATTCGTATATATTAAAGAATATAATACTAAACACTTAAAATTAAACACAATAGAAGATGGAAAAAAGTTCCTCAACATTTATATTTCTCTGGAAAACATCTATAATGTATAAATAACAAAATAAAATTGTGAGCTGGATTTATAAATCTAAATATCAACTTGAAATTTTTAAATCAATAGGTACTTAAAATAATACAATGACAAGAAAAAATATTTGATGTAAAACATATTTTGATAGGGCGCTATAAAAATAATCATAATTTTTATATATTAACATATATTTAATTATTCACGAGATAAAATCAATTTTATAGAGAGACGAGTACATTCTATTAGTAGACATAACATGCTATTGATTTCAATACTGTGACATGTCCTAGGTACCGGAACGCGTACGTGCAATGAATTCTTCCGTCCGCCTCCTCCTTATAGTTCGGGAGCCCGTTACCCGGGCGATATCGGATTACACACAACTACGCAGCCGAGCTACACCCTCGGTTCCTGCACGGCCCGAACTACCTGGCCACCCTGTACCCGACGCGACGAAACCTTTTGAACATTTGGCTATATCTGCTGATGGATCAATTAATGTTGCATACAGGTTAGTTGAGTATAGGTATAGTATAGGAGGTATAAGATTTTATCACGCTAGACATAAAGAGGGACTGGCTCTCGGTTGCTGCTTCCTAAACTCATCTTATAGGTTCGTGGCGATAGATTTTAACTTGTGGGTGGTAACTTGCCAGGTGAGATTAGTAAAAGCCGTAGGTAGCGCTTTACTATGTTTTAAAGCTAAACGATGTACCTATCAGACCTTATATTTGTATATAATAATCATTAACATATAGTGATACAACAAAGTAATCGTAAGGAGGATTGATCGGAGGCGGCCGATCGTAAAAATTAAGCCAACTCATACGTCATAACATGACAAACATATTGTGCCTATCCTACTTAGATGAGATAAGGATAAGAAGATAATGATGCTTACTATGTTTCCCATAACGATCTTTACCTTCACCGTAAGCTCTGCATCATTGCAAGGAACCTACTTCAATTGATACGGTATCAGAACACCCTACCACTGACCCATCATCGCTTATCAATGTTAATTTACAGTGACGTCTTTAAATTAAAATACATATATAAATTAGAAGAACAAAAACTAATAATTTTATAATGTTAATAATGAAATATTCTTGATAAAGGTTTTTAAAAGATAAGGATATTTGATATAACAGAAAAGGGAGAATTCTTGTTTCCGGTCGGTGATTAAAAATTCAAAGCGATTTTTCCTTAAAAACACTATTAAGTTACCTTTCTCTTTTTCTACAGTAAAGGAAAATGTAATCATTAATTAATGTTCTTAATGGAATGTCTACTTTAAAATTTGTTTATTTATTCTTATATATTTTTTGACAAAGTAAGATGTGCAATATCTACTATTCTTACGTGAAACACGTTTTCTATTATTTCACCAAATTCTCACGTGTTATTAAATGACGATGTGACCTAAGACAGGTTTCTAATTTAATAGTAATAGTTAGAAAGGACATATAAGTATTAGAAATAACCATATAACCTTGCGATGGTTTTATTACTATCTCCTCCTACGCCGATAGTTCCGGCTCACTGTAGGCATTCGAATCTATATCGATTAACAATTCATTTTTAATAATATAAATTGTTTGGTTTGTGGTACATTGTGTTAGGTCTTTCTGACATACTATAAACATTTATGTATTTATCTTAATTTTAATATTGTTTCCATAAAAAAAATGTATTTATAATAATGCATAAATTCTATCGTATCAAGACCTAACACTACTTATAGTGTTTTAGCTAAATAGATAAGCGAACTTTTATATTTTTCCATATATAGCTTATTTATATTTTATAAAATGCATTTTTTATCGTACGTAATGTCTCTAAAAATACCAGGATTCTTTAACACGATTTATTAATTATAATATTATCTAAGCAAGGTTTTCTCAGATATGACAAGTTTAACAATAAAGGAGCGTAGTAATGTAATATGAATAGAAAGATAATATTAATCAAACATTAAACGAATAATATTATTTGTAACAGGCCAATAGCAATTTCCCTATATCATGCTTACCTCCACCGCTGGCTAGACGTATTCCCTCGGGAACAGATCTTAGTAGTAAATGGGGATCTGCTAATAGAAGACCCTGTACCGCAGCTGCGACGAATAGAAAAATTCCTTGGACTTGAACATAAAATTGGTGAGTTATATGCCGATTCAATTGAAAATATATTCATTTCACTGTTCTATATTTA
Source organism: Antheraea yamamai (assembly GCA_036509395.1). Taxonomy (NCBI): domain Eukaryota; kingdom Metazoa; phylum Arthropoda; class Insecta; order Lepidoptera; family Saturniidae; genus Antheraea; species Antheraea yamamai. Next base: position 9,118,539 of record AP028433.1, read on the forward strand.
TAAGAAAAAATTGGTTGTCTGTAAAGTCGGTTTACGGACGATAATTTTACGTGATAACGTCATAAGAGAAAATTGATGAAAAATTGCATACTTTTATGAATTAAATTGAATTATTCTATATATAAATAGATGCGTCACAAGCCGAAACCGCTTGTTCCGCGCTCTCGCTTGCACGCTCGGCTCAGGCGGAACGTGACATTGAGTCATGCTTTTTCGTACGTGCAGCCGGCGTTCATCGATTTATAAGACGTTATCACGTCAGAATGCCTTTAATCAAATTTGATGACATCTTTATTCTTTACATCTTCATCTTCCTTGTACATTAAGAAAACATCAAGAGAAATTAATAATAATATGCGAAAATTAAAGTTAGAACTATCTATGTAGGAAGAAGAAATTTCTATTTCAACGAAACAAAGGGATTCTACTGCCTACGAAATGATACTACGGACAAGTGTCTACGAGAGACGAAAGGTCGCAAGCACCCGCGCGTCGATCCCGCCGTCGTTACCAAACTGAGAAAGTTCTTCGTGCAACATAATCAGAGATTTTACGATCTCGTCGGCGAAGACCTTGGATGGCCTGAGGATTAATGAGTATTTAAAAGGGGAGTTAGAATTTCCGAAGGAATAATTTTTCGGATCTTTCGAATGCCTTGAATAGTTGAAATATACAAAATAATGATGTAAGTTAAAAAGAATAATTACATAAAATTCGCTCATTATTTAATAAAAAAATCATAATTATTTTATATATTCATTTCTCGCCCCAACGTCGCGCGGGTATACTAACGGAGAAAATGAGACCAAATCAAATGGCAACTAACCATCAATCTGTCAATATTTCCTATCTTCTGGTTTATTGACTCTTTTAGCTTAGATTTTTCACTTTTCCGTATGAGTTTCCAAACATTTTCTTTCATATAAGCCTTGACCAATGACAAACACAGTAAAAAAAAAGTTATCCAAATAGGTGCAGCCGTTCATAAGAGATGCGCGCACATATTATATTCGGCAAATGATCTTTATTTATATAGATTAAATGCAGATAAACAAAATTGTATGTTATAATATAGACTAGCTGGCCCGGCAGACGTTGTCACGCCGTGATTATAAAAAAATCCTTGACAAATTATATACCAAAACGTTCCTCATGAATCACTTTATCCACTGGTGAAAACCGCTTGAAAATCCGTTCAGTAGTTTTTGAGTTTATCGCGAACAGACAGACAGACAGACGCGGTAGGGGACTTTGTTTTATACTATGTAATGATAACGAAAATTCTAACTCCCCCAGAACGAAGGTATAAAATGTCATCGATAATTTTACAAAAAAAAAATTAAATGTTGTGATCACATACATATCAATGTAACTATACATATCAATATAATAATTATACTTAAGAACCTAATAACTTTTTTAAAACGTTTATGCATAGATATATGAATAATATAAATAAAGTAAGTTGCCTGAAAAAGTATTTATTAACGTATATAAGTTTTTATTATATACACATTTTATTGTTTTCAGTGTCTATCTATATTAAAACGATAAAATTGTATGATTTGTTATTTAAATATTTGGTCGTTTGACGTTCAATATTTAATAAGCTATAAAAAGGTATATGAATAAAAAATTGAACATCAAAAGTATGAAATGTCTCACCGACTCTTTATCGTAGTTAGCCCCACAATATCTTTGTGTAAAAATATTACAGAGGAATTTTCTCTTCAGCTACGATTTCAAGTTTTGTCTTTGAAAACATATTTGACTGTGAAAATTAATCATATAACCCAGAAAATTAAAATGAATGTAAAATCAGAAACCGTTATTTTTAATGAACCAAATTATGATCATTATTAAAAAGATATATATAATATATATTATATTCGAAATAACTACAAGTATAATAAATGTCTTTGTTTCATATTTCATCATAGTCTAACATGAAACTATTACATTGTTATTCTTTTTATGTTCTTACTTTACCCTACAATCTTTGGTTATGCTCAGAATTTCGCCTCAAGTTTATTAGGAAATTAAAAATGAATTACAAAATAACACCCGAAGATTACAAAAAAAAAATAGTCAATGATAATCAAAAAGTCTAAAAACCATTTAATTATTTATCGAATCGTCTCAATTTTGCTCGTCAGCATATTAGAATTGTCACAGTGAATCATATACATAATCACTGATATATGTTTCTTACTGATATACATTGATTGTGTTTTTAGAAATAGCTCCTGCCTTCAAAGCAATCGTCGGTGAGACGATATAAAACTGAATGTTGCCGCGGTCACAAAAATAAATCATAATTAATTATAAAAAAAAAAAAATTAAAAAAAAAACTAAAAATTTAAAAAATTTTTTTTTTTTTTTTTTTTTTTTTTTTTATATTTATTTTTTTTTTTTTATTTTTTTTTTTTTTTTTTTTTTTTTTTTTTATATAATATATTTTTTTTTTTTTTTTTTTTTTTTTTTTTTTTTATAAATAATATTATATTTTTTTTTTTTTTTTTTATTTTTTTTTTTTTTTATTTTTTTTATTTTTTTGGTTGTTTTATGTTTATTTTTTTTTTTTTTTTTTTTTTTAAATTTTTTTTTTTTTTTTTATAATTTTTTCCCCCCCCCAAAAAAAAAAAAAATTTTTTTTTTTCACTCCACCCTAATAATTAATCTATAATTTAAAAAAATTAGACTATTTCACAGCCAATTTAATATCGCACTGATTTTATAGACCGACCCACTGAAACCCTGAGCAATATATTTTTATATATAATTAAGTATTGCATTAGTAATTAAGTATACAGCGTTCATAGACTAATTGCGAATTTTTCAGACAGTTTGTGAATTTATTTCTAAAAATTATTAATATATAGACATAAGTGAATGAATGCCATGTTTGTTTCGCTTCCAGATTGTGTCTAATGTCAGTTATATATTTAATTAATGTATGTTTGATTTCTGTTTAAAATTTACGAGTTAGATGATATGATAAAAAAAATCTTTAATATTCGGAATCTAGTTAAATGTTCAAGTTTCTTCTGTGTGTAGTGTCAAAATTATAACCGAAGTATATGTATATTGTGGAATACTCATTGAATAGTATGTAGAATTATAGTCAAATTTTCTTTCCCATCTTATTGATGTGCGTGTCGTTTCGTCTATAGTGTATGTGATTATTGTTAACGCTAAATTACAATTAACTTTAGGAAGGAGAGATACACAAATACGACGCGGGTCTTAGAAGTATTCTATTTAAGTGTAACGTCCAAGACTGAAAAGAGTTATGTAAATAAGTCTAAGTAATACCTATTTAGCATTAAATGTCCATAGGTAATACGCGAGACGTCGAGCTCTGAACACTTTATCATCGGTTTTGGTAAAATAAGATAGAAGCGCTTATAATTCTCGAGGATGAATTACGTTTTATGAATATTTGCTTCCGAAATCCAAATTTCATGTTCAACGAATATACATAAGTAATTCCTATGGTGATGTAGATTTATAAAGATCACTGCACAGTATTCATACGAGCCATGGAAATACCATATAATAGATAAATTTAGCAAGGCAATTTGAATGCTGAACTTTTATTTAAGTCACCATATGTACAACAATGATACGGAATTAACTAAACCTGAGTACGTTAATTGTGACGATGGAATATTCGTATTTGTTAGGACAAAAAATTCCAAACACTAGGGAAAGGCCATTTATATAATATTGCTATGACCGTTGACATTTACATGTCTAATCGCTCGAACTAACGTGAACGGAACAGATGAACCTAGAACCAACAATGGCAGTTTGATTGTGTTCGTAATAACGTGAAATCCTTCAGAAATAATCTATCTTTCATAATTGATTTTTACAGACTGATGATAGTGCTTACAAATAAATTAGCGCAAAATGTTGAATATATTATTCAGCTAGTAAATTGGTACATTCTTCTTGAAATAAAAAGTCCACTGCTGTCAAAAATGAATACCAAATTTGATGTTTTATTTATACTATCAAAAATATTATAAGTAAAAAGGTGTACGTTACGTACATGATGTTTTAACAAAACAAATGGCACGATAACGCACACATACGTAAAGTAATATATATAAAATGTGGAAGTAAGATGGCTTATTCTCAATATCGGTGGTGAAAAAGAAATAGTTATATGTCGCTTAGATACGGGCGGATTGACGGGCATTGTCATGCTTCCATTAGCACCGACACGATACTGATATCACGTTTGCTGGCTAGCCAAGTTTTAACAAGGCGCTATAGAAGAGCTTATGACGTATCTACAGCATTTTAGTTATAATATCAATGTCTAAAATACATCCTTACAATAATCACAGGTTTTAATACAAATATTTACAATGAGTATATTATTTTAAAACTCCTAAAGTATATATTTTATTATGCATTGCTATTTTCATATGATAACCTAATTGCTAACCCCTGGGTACGGCGGTAAATATATTTGAGTATAATTACTAAGATCATGTGTTGACTTCCCCTTTAGGGATGAATCGACATTGTTAGTTATAGAAACTAGAAAAAGATTGGCAAACTTGTTTTGTCTTTTTGACAGATTCTCAACAAAATGTTAGACCAACTTCGATTAGTAGCTCGGTACGGTGTATAATGGTACAACATTTTTTGATACTTAAAAAAAGTCTACGTAAATAAATAATTTTAGATATAATAGCTTATTTAAATAAAAAAAAAACACATAGAAGATGGTCACCTAACCCTATTATACCTTGTCGTATTAAAATGAAAATTCATTTGCTGGGAAATAAATTCAACATGTTGCGCTAAACAAGAATATCAAACATATCAAAATCTATATACTTAGAATTAAGATCGTAATATAAATATAAATAAGATCTCTAATTTAATGTTAATGTTTAAAATTAAAAAAAAAAAAACAAAGTGATCATTATTTATTTAGATGTGAACTCAGGTAGTTAGTTATTAGATAATTTTAATCACTGTTAAATGTTGTGCACTTTGGTAAAGCGTTATAGAAATTTTTATTGAAGCAATAATTTTATAGTATATTGTAAATTTAGTTAATCCTAGGTATATTTTTGTTAGATTAATTATGCGTGTTGTATGAAAAAATGTTATTATTATAGTTAAAATTACGATATAAATTGAAACGAGAATTAATTTCACTTGAGTTTTAAGTTTGTGCACAAATCAGTTTTTAAGATAACATATAATTACAAAAACATTCGACTCAATAGAGAAACCTTGCGTAAATTAATCTATACTAATATTATAAAAAGGTAAAGTTTGTGAGTTTGTGAAGTTGTAGGGGGTAATCTCAAAAACTACTGGTCCGATTTAAAAAATTCTTTCAGTGTTATGTAACTCATTTATCGAGGAAGGTTATAGGCTATATATAATCATGCTAATACCAATAGGAGCTGAGCATCAATGAAAAATGTTTCAAAATCGGGTTTTTTTCCTCTTAAGAGCTTCCGCTGCGTGCTAGCGTTAGCCCGAAGTAGCTATTCCACGCGAACGAAGTCGCGGACAGAGGCTAATATTTTATATAATTATACAAGTAATCACTGTATTTATTTATAATTTGCATCAATATCAAAAATGTAAGTCTTCTTTAAGTTGAATTATTCTGTGATTTATTTTTTACTTTTTCATAGTAAATAAAGAATATTATCTACTTAATCTACTAATATTATAAAAGAAAGTTTGTACGTTGTAGGGGAATCTCAAAAACACTGCCATTTAAAATTCTTTCAGTGTATAACTCATTTATCAGAAGCAATAAACATCTAAACCAAACAGCACAATAAAAATTCAATGTTTTCCTCTTAACTCCCTCGGCTAGCGTTAGCCCGAAGTAGCTATTCCACGCGAACGAAGTCGCGGACAGAGGCTAATATTTTATATAATTATACAAGTAATCACTGTATTTATTTATAATTTGCATCAATATCAAAAATTTAAGTCGTCTTTAAGTTGAATTATTCTGTGATTTATTTTCTAACATTTTCATAGTAAATAAAGAATATTATCTACTTAATCTTATTCATGTAAATATCTTCAAAAAGTCCTTTCAATAAGTTAAATCGTACTTGAATAAAATATAAAATATATATATGACTTTTATTTCATTGCTGATATATACATCTTTGTATTAATCAGTATTTCCTATTTATGGCTTAGGTATTTAGGTAAATTGGTAGATTATATGTTATTTGCTAAAATACACATATATTTTTTTTATACTATAGTAGGCAAACGAACAGATGGGTCACCTGATGCTTAGTGATCTCCACCGTCCATAGACACTAGAAAGTGCGTTGCCAGCCTGTGTTTAGGGGACGGGGGAGTGGCGGGAAGGGAAATGGGGAGAAGGAAATGGAGGTGGATCACCGGCGCTCTCACTGACCGAACGAAACGCAACAATGCAAGCACTGTTACTTCACGTCGGTGTTCTGTGAGAGGGTGGTACTACCCCGGGCGAGCCGATCTATTCATGCTGAAATCAGTAATAGCTTCAGCCTGGCTCTACCACCTACCAAAATTACCTTTTTAAAGACTTTTAGCCATTTGTAGTTTGTGAAATAGTCATATCAGTGCTAACACAGTCCAGTAATACTAAAGTTATCTATTCGAGTATCTTCTGTCATAAAATGGTATTTTATTAATTTCATATACTATTTTAACAGTCTACGAAGCTTATTGTTCTGAAGGTTTTATTAAAATGCTATCTATATATCTAATTCATTTAAATTAAACTCCTAAGTTTAAAAAGACATTAAAATTAAATTAATCGATAAGCAAACCGTGCTGACGACCCAATGAATTAAACCATATATTACTTTCTAAGTAATATTAGTTCATGATATTGAAATTATAAATTCAAATATTTGAATACAATCTATATAAATACATAAATAAAACTACATGCTCTGTTCAAACTCTGTGTTGTGTACAACTCTGTTCTGCCAAATAAGCTGAAGCGGTTTCGACAATATTTCTCATAATATTTATAAACTACATATCATATATCTAATATATATCTAAACTATATATCATAATGCTTTTTATAGAGGTTAAGTAGTAATGTTAAATTATAACTTATAATTGATAAAATGGTTATAGGGCATGAATAAAGGCCATTCCATGTGAATCGGACAAATTAAAAATGTTGATGTACCCGATCTTAGTAATATACGTATTTATACGTTCGCGAATCGGATACAAAATATTTTTACAGTATAATATTACCAAGATAAGGTAACGAACTAGAGGGATTTAAAAATTTGACTAACCGGCACGTATGCATTATTCCGAATACCATCACTATATCTTTATATATAAAAATCAATGTTTGTATGTTTGTCCTCTATGCATGCCGAAAGTACTGATCAGATTGTGATAATAATTTAGGAGCGTGTTATGGGGACGCCCGAGAAGGTTCCTGTATCAAAAAATCTATATATATAAGTGTTTTTTTTTAAATATATTAATGAAATTGTTTGCCTTAAAGAACGAAAGGGCTTTTTCTTCTTATTGAAACTTTTTACAATACATTTGATATAGTTTTGACATGTTTGACATATTTTAATGAAACATCAGTTATCACAGTTGTTAAATACCATTCGTATCAATGGCATTGTTTAGGAATTTATGTAGTTCTGGCATCGATACGAGGACATGGTGAGATCCAGGGTAATAAAGCTGTTGATGGTAATGCTAATGAAGCTATCCAGACTGGATATCTTGATCACTATAAAACCTATGTTCAGGATTTATCCTCCCCAAACAATGATTTGTTTGCATCGTGGAACTCAAACTGGAATGTATCCAACCAAATTAAAGGCAAATCATATGTTTCCGGATATATTCAGGATAATATTCGGAGTAAGCCGTGGCTTTATAAGTTTCGTGACTGTGAAGCTTGGTGCGTCTACTATCTGTAGAGGTGTGCTCTCCACCAGTCCATCTTGCAGAGCTCAGAATTAGGGGCAATTCGATATCTGAATGTGGGTAGGATGAAGGCACTCCAGAACACATTTTTTTCCATTGCTCCGATTTAGTATTGTATTGTATGATATTTTACCTAACAACATACTACGTCCGTCTGATTTTAACAAAGGCACAAAGGTGTGTTTTTTCTTTTTTTTTGTCAATACTCTGGCTAATTTTATAAGTTTTAACAAATTAAACTTTAACATAACACAATAACTAACGGTAATTATTATGTAAATATATTTTTATTTTAAGGCACGATGTCTGTAAGTGTTGTGTTTGTCTTTGTGTAGTATCTCAGTGGCCTAATCTGGAAGTACTAAATTATATAATAAAAGTTGAATACTACCTATAAAGTGATTCTCCCATGACTGACTTGACACCAGTAAAATTCCTATCTATGAAACTTCAATATTAAAAAGTTGAATTTGAAGTTTGTGAGTTTGGACGTTCGGGGTAATCTGAGATACAACTGATCCGATCTTGAAAATTATTTCATAGTTGGAAAGGTATATTAGACTTCTTTGCGTTTTGGTAAATATATACATATCTTCAATACTTGATCAGAATAAATGTAATTCAAATTAGCAAAATTATGTAACAGAGTGTGCGTTGCTGGTATGATTTGAAATAAAGGAATAGAATTTGTAGCAAAATTCATTACTATTAGCTTTACAAAATATACGAGACACCATATATCTAAGTTTAATATCTCAACCGAAAAGATTGTTTTTGTGTGAAAAATAAAAGTTATAATTACAAATTACTAAAGTTATTAGATATAGATTTCATGTATACTTTACAAATTCTTATTAAAACAAATAGCTAAATACCAAATTGAAAGTTTCATGGACATAAAGTTTACTTTTTGAAGCATATTAATTGATAAAATTAGTTAGAAGATAATAACATAAAAACTACACGCCGATAAAATTATTGCGTTGTAGCGAGGATAGTAAATGGGGCGTGGAGGTGAGGGCCACAGGACCAACCCAGGGGATACCGGGTAGACATTTCTTGCCAATATATATAAGATAGTTTGGATTCACAATTGGACCCGGTAAGTGTTCTAGGTACTAGGTTTTTTGAAAGATATTTATTATAATAAAATTGGAACCGGTAATAACCGATTTGGCGCAGACGAAGTTGCGTGGGTCAGCTAGTATATTATAAAACAAAGTCGTCTGTCTGTTCGGGACAAACTCAAAAACGATTGAAAGAACTTTCATGCGATTTTTACCTGTAAACAAAGTGATCCATGGGGAAGGTATACGAATATAACTTGTGAAGTTTTTTTTTATTATGAGGGCGAGATAACGTCGGCGAGTTAACCAATATAGCAGAGTTGCAATGAAACGAATAAAGTCAATTTTTTACTTCATTTAATGAGCTTTTTAAATACCAATGTGGATATTAATTTATTTTTCTTGGAACAATAAAAAATATTTTTGAAAATTAAATTTCATAAAGTTCGAATAACTTTTTTTTTGTATAAATAGCTAGTTGTGTATAGATAATCGTTATCAAGTTTCGAAATGGAATTTAGTTGTTTTTATGTTTAGGAGCTAGAGCAGTCATAGTGTAGAAGAGTAGCGGCTGACAGCGCGGCGTTAAGTTCGCGCCTTCTGCCCGCTACCACGAGATTGCAGACGCCTTCAATCGAATATACCTATCGATTACTTAATTTTGTTTAATAATTTTATTATACTTTGATGTACATCAAATAACAATAAAATAAGATATAACATAATCAAATATTATTGAAATCAAAAACATTGATAATTTTTACCTGTCTGCTTTACGTAGCATGACCCGTAATGATGACAATTTAAAAAATAAAAGTTAGCCTACAAAGAATCGGATGAAACACGTAGTTTATAACAAAACCATTTTAACAAGAACGGAATCGCAGGTATCACATAGTAAAGATTGATTGAGACGCCTAATTAAATATAAATATTATTACTAATGATGAAAATGAGAACTTATAATTTTAAACAACTTAATTAATTCTATTTTTTGTAGATATATTCAGAATGATACTAAACTTCATTCATTTATTTTAAATTTAATTACTAATTGAAATAATTATAACAAAATTAATGAGAAGATTTTGAAGCAAAGTTGTTATACTCGTAAAAGTAAAACATACCTAATTTCTGCGTAACTAATTGATCCTTTACATCAGAATTACTCACTTATGTTGATGGCGACCTATTGTTTCCATTTCTACAGATTTTCAATAGCTAGGGTAATTTGTGGAACTCGGAAACAAATACTCTAGTTCCCAATTATATTTCAATGTGCGTGGGCAATCTCTACGCGACTGTGTAGAGGGCGAGTAATGTATTTTGAAAGAATGAAAGAAAGCATATTTATTTGTAATATACCTACGTGTACATATGTATACCTACTATATATATCAAAGAATAACTGAACGGCATATCTACACACAACCCAAAATACTGGTGGCTAGTAATGTGAAAATTTAAATGCAGTTTCTTTTTACACTGTAGGTGAGCATTAAGAAAGGATTTTTGGAAATTCACTGCTGAATGAGTTCAAAAAGGTGAAGAAAGTTAGCATAAGAATTCTTCATTTTTGATCTTAGATCTATGAACATCGATATTTAGTCATTCAGTTAGAATATAAAAAATATGTGTTTCATATTTTATTTTTAATTAGATAATTAAATTAAAAAAACAGACGAGCGCGAGCGGCTACTAGTATGATATTAACGTAAAAAAAGAAGAATACAAATAAAACCAATAAAATGTCGTATTATAAATATCAAAAATACTTTATTCAATTTAGGCCCTAAGAAGGCGCTTATGAACATTGAATCTACCACTGATTCGGAAAACAACCCGGTCATCGAGAAGAATCGGCAAGAAACTCGGTCTACCCTTTTCATCATACATATTTTTACAAACATACCTTTCGTTTCCCATAGATTTCGTTTTAGACCGTTAAGCAGAGAGGGACGTTATTATTAAGGCGTGTGTACGCAATTGGCGTCGAGTCAGCATATACGCTGAATGAGGTAAGCCTTACAGTTATTATTTCCACTCGACACCCATGGAGAGTTGTGCGTGTAGCGATTATATACATCTATGAAGTGATAAGTATCTTAAGTATTTTTTTGAGTAAGTATAATAATGATTAAATAATAATAAATATAAAAGACATAACAAAAAGTCTATATAATAATTAAAAACATCACATAAAAGTTGGTATTAAAAGCAGAAAAGCTTTAAATTTTTTAAATTCAGAGCTAAATGTAAATAGACATATTGCGTTTTGTATCCGTGGAAGTGTATGTTTGATTATATTTTGAGACGTTCTTTTTTTCCTTTAAACGACTTAATCGGTGTTATTACAAAAAAAATTAAATACGTATTAAATACTTGCTTTAGAAAGGTTTCGAATTAAATGCACCGCGCTCGCCCGAGGTGAGTTCGCGTTATCCTTTTTCGCAAGTCTAACCTAACGTAACCAAAGCGAGACAAAAGAGCTAGATGGCGAACATTCAGCGACCGCGGTGCATTTAATTCGAAACCTTTTTAAAGCAAGTATTCAATGTGTATTTAACTTTTTGTAATAAAACCGAATCAGTTTTAGCATTTATGAAGTGTTGTAAAATTCGTTTAAGTATTACGACGTATGTGAATTGAAAAAGAGAGGTATATTATTAATAAGTAGTGGCTCGCCCCGGCTTCATCTGGGTGCAGTTGGTACATACTGCTCCTTTGTGAATCCAAGCCATATCTGTAAATGATCGCTATTTAATTGTTATGAAAACGCATGTGAGAGTAGAACTATCAGACTGATTGTCCTTTGTTTTATTACTTCTAATCAGTCTTTTAAATAAAATGGTTACTTACTGGTTGGTTCCGGAATTTTTCATTGATTTTATTATAAGGAACCATTCAGCTGTACATTTGTTACATCTAAGATTAACTAATAACGCAGTACCTACGCGTTATGGAATCTCTTTAGATTAATCACTTTTTCTGACTTAGCAGATAAATATCAACCTAAATTTACGTTTTTTTTTTATATCATAGGAGGCAAACGAACAGGTGGGTCATCTGATGTTAAGTGATCACCACCGTCCATAGACACTTGCAACACCAGGGGAGTCGCAAGTGCGTTGCCAGCCTGTGTTGTGGGGGAGGAAGGGAAGAGGAAGCGGAAAGTGGAAGGGGAGGGGAGGTGAGGTGGATCTCCGGCGCTCTCACTGACCAAAATGACTGACGTGATTTGTATATTTTTGGATATAATAGGTAGCCTATGTTCATAGGGAATATAGTATCTGTCAAAGAGTGAAATAATTGATCAAATCGGTGCTGTAGTACCGCAGTTTACTTTCGTCATATAAACAAATATATAAACTCCGCTCTCTATCTCTCTCTTCATTATATCACAATAACGATGTTAATATTTTTATGCAACGTAAGTAAATGGGATATCGTATTACCCTTTCGCATATAAATCCTGTTTGACCTCTGGATACGTAAACTCGTAGCTGTAGCATCAATCACAGCAAGTCGCAATCTCCATCCCGCGGCGGACTGGAGGGAATAGAGGTCGTGACCGATTGATATAAGATCACATAACAAATATCCAGGTGAGATTTTACCTTCCGTTAAATAAAAGTATAGAGTAGTAGGAAACTACGAAAAAGTAACTATACGTTTAAGAGGTAAAAAGGTAACGAAAAGGAACTTAACTATTTTGTCTTTGGCTATTTATGTATCAGTACATATTATAAAACAATGTCCTCTGCCACGTCTATCTGTCTGTTTGTTCGCGATATACTCAAAAACTACTGAACGAATTTTGATGCGGCTTTCACCAGTAGATAAAGTGATTCATGAGCAAGGTTTATGTATATAATTTGTCAAGGTTTTTTTATTATCAGGGGAAGATAACGTCCGCCGTGCCTGCTAGTAGATAAATAAAAGTTAAGTGTCTGTTGTTTTTTGAGTTAATTTCCGAAACGGTTCAACCGATTTTGACGAGAGCTTCACTGGCCGTAGATGATTCAATGCATTTCAATGTTAAATTTTTCAAATAGGGTCAATTATTTGGCAATAATGAATAGATTGATTACTAGTGTTATGCTAAATTTCAATGTATTTTATATTCGCTATGGTGAAGTGACTTAATTAAAAATACAGTAGTTTGTATATATGTAATCATATTGTTAGAGAATCAATTAAGCTATGATTTTGTTTCCTGGGATTCACCATTTCTTTTAACTTTTTATCTAAAATTATGCACGGAGTTTTTGGCGGGATAATAATCGTATGTTATTCGCCACGTAATAGAGTTTGGTTATTGTGCACAAGTGAAGTGGATCGGAAATAATACCGCGGAGCATGGATTCTGACTTGCCACAAAAACTCCCTGAAAAATTCTAACAAGACGGCCACCGTCATGTTAGTTCATTGAAATGATCGCAAGAAACTTATAATATAACCTACTCGACAAGGCAGTAATAATTTACTAGAAGGACTTTTTGGCGGGATCTTGGTCTGTCATGTAGTGGATTTAATTTTTTATTCATAATCTTGTGTTACTTGATTCTATATTGTGTAAAATTGGTGGTGTTTTATGTGATATAGTTTGTTTATTGTGCATAAGTGAAGTGAATGGAAAATAATGCCACGGACCATGAATTCTGAGATGCCACAAAAATTCCATGGAAGGTTCTAACAAGATGGCCACCATCTTGTTAGTTCATTGAAATTATATCAAGAAACTTGTAATATTGATACTCACTTGACAATGGCAGTAAGAGTCTACTAGAAGACTGGTTGCTGAAAATTGAGTAGAAGAACTTGTAATACTATTAACTACTCGACAATGGCAGTAATTATCTAAAAGATTGATTGCCAAAAATAAAGTTAAAAAAAAAATACTAGAAGATGGTTTGCCAAGAAAAAAAATTATATACATCTGGTGTTGCTAGTGTCTATGGACGGTGGTGATCACTTATAACATCAAGTGGCCCACCTGTTCGTTTGCCTGCTTTTGACATAAAAAAATATATATATAATTTTATCAGTAAAAATTAATATCTTCAACACTTTTGTCGATTATAAGCGTTAATTTTAGTCTTTACTACTTAACACTAAGAAAAACTTAATGAAATTAACTTGGATAATAGTCTAATTAGTCATCTATTGCCAGTAAAATTCTCGTCAAAATCGGTTGAACCGTTTCGGAATTAACTCGAAGTTAGTCACTTGAATTTTATTTAATTACTAGCGGCCCGGCGGCCGTTATCCCGCCCTGATAATAAAAAAACCTTGACAAATTATACACCTAAACCTTGCTCATGAACCACTTTATCTACTGGTGAAAACGGCGTTAAAATCCGTTCAGTAGTTTTTGAGTATATCGCGAACAAACAGACATATAGACGTGGCAGAGGACTTTGTTTTATAATATGTAGTGATACATAAATAGTCAAAGACAAAATAGATAAGTTCCTTTTCTAATCTGGTTCTCAACTAATTTTCTTTATTATTTTATGTTTAGTGGCCATTGCTGTGCTTTAGTATCAATAAATAAATATTTAGATAGCAATTCTTTTTTCGCTACTTATCTGTATTCTCTATTCACCATACTTCACCCTGCTCACGATTACGTAAATTTATACAAAACAAATAAGAATATCTACATAACAACACTTTGTACCCTTTATTATGATCGTAACAATGATTATTATACGGCAATTAATTGTCATAAATTTGATATGATTATGGAAAGGTTAAATTAATTATTAAATTTATGTTTAAAAGATGTAAAGGGTTTTACAACTTTAGTAATAAAATTATTGATCGTTATATAATATTATCTGAAATTATTCGTGACGTAAAGACATTTTATTCACCAAAGAGAATTGATAATTAATACTTTGATTATAAATTCACTTGATTTAATAAACTCTAATCAAGTACACAACAATAGCTAAGGAAAACGGTAAAGAAATCTTTTGAGAAGCGTTCCATTTTGGTAGCGGTATATTATGCAATATCACACAATCCGCTGTTTGCTCAGTTCTAATGATACAATGTATTCCAGTTTGCTTTTCGGCAACAATGTCACAGTCTAAAATAATGTAGCCGTGAATATTCCAATAAAGTTGCCTTATTACTGACAAATAATATTATTTAACTGTATAATGAAAACACAGTTCCTTTGGAGGCTCAATTACGTAAAAACTACTCAATGTATCGGAATATGACTATGAACAATCGATGCGAAATTTTTCGGACACGGTTCTATTCTACTTATTTTTGGATTCCATTGGTACTATGCTTTTTTTTTTAAATTAAAAACTTATTTAATGTACATTGAAGCGGGCAGATACCAGCTACTATTATTAAATATAGATCAAAGTGATAGTATTGTTTTTAAATGGTTGTAAGTAGTAATGTAATAATATCTATCTCTAAAAGTAATTTATATTGATTTATATAATCCTAGTCAAAATGTGTTCAAAGTGTTTTAACTGCACTAAACCTGATAGTAGTAGTAAACCATAGCGTACGTCAAATGTAGTCGTTTTTATCATGCCGACTTGTTACCAGCTAGATATACGCTAGCTGATCAGTCACTTTCATGGGTTTCTCACCATACATGGTGGTAGCAAATCAGCTGGGTACAGTCGTCATACCTACCATCTGATAATATCTCTTATTATAATATTATGAAACACTATTCAAATTAGTCATATAACTACTCCGCTCCCCAAACGCGTAATTCGCTAAAACAAAACGATAGCAGAAATCGATAACACGGCTTCGAAATATCACATTCAAGTTGTATAGCAGCCATACCACAAAGTAAAATGAAAATGTAATGAATACTATAACACCCTTCTGTATATATAAACTTACGCGTGGGGAGATTTTGTATTACGCAACACTGTCGTTGCTTTGTTAATACGTACTTACAACTGATACATAATTTGGATTTGCAATTTTGAAGCTTGTATTTAGCCGTATCTGCTATCGATTTGCTTTTGATAAATACGTAATTAGAGGCTTATTTGTAAGATTTTTTAGTGATCATATTGCTCAGGTGTAATATATACTTGTAGATATACATAATTATTTATATTGTACAAATGTACGTAGACGTAAGGAGCATGAATAATGATGACGTAAGACGCTTATAAATAAAGGCTTCGACTCGTTCATACTGAATTTTTTTTGTAATATTATTAATTATACAGTTACATATTAAACATCGCTTATATATTAATTCTAATACATATTTTGCAATACTGAATATATATCAATAGTCCCCTTAATAAAAAAAAAAAATCCCAAAAATCACCCCAGCCCACCTCCGGTCCAATTGTAATCTAAACCATTCTCATCCACTCAACACGCACAAAAAATTTCATCAAAATCGGTCCAGTCGTTTAGGAGGAGTTCAGTCACATACACACGCACACAAGAAATATATATATTAAGATTTAAAGTTGTTCGCTTACTATTTATTATTTATCTATCACTGTGCCAGTAATTAGGAATTTTAATTGAATTTATCTGTCTGCCTGTAAATGAATATTTAAGAAATTGGATCAAAATAAAAATCTATAAAATCTACCTTACTAATTATTCTTGGTCTATTTTTTTTTTCAAGTGTTTATCAATATTTAATGTTATATAAATTAAGCCCGGTTTCCCCCCCCTTTTTTAAAAATATTTAAATTTTTTTCTAAACCTTTCCTCTTTATTCCCCTTTCCCCCCGGTGAAAACCCTTGAAAATCCTTTCGGTTCTTTTTTATTTTTTCCCAACAGACAGACAGACAGACGCGGTAGGGGACTTTGTTTTATACTATGTAATGATTTTTCAATATTTATAATAGTGTATGTTGTTTCTATGTGATAAAGACATTTGCATATAAAACCCAAAACACACTGTATCGAAAAAAAGTAGCGCTCAAAACCATTCCGCAAAAACTCCCCAATATACATACGTGGTTATAGTTATGCGATAAATTTTGCAAATTCGACCTTACCTAAATGATTCAAAGTTGTTTTCACAAAGACGCAAGCGACGCGAGACTATTTGAAATGAGTGCATAATCCAAAATGATGCACTCATTTTTGTGTGCCGGCTGAGAGACGTTAAGTGTGCATCTTAGGTTTTTGTATATCAATGGATAAAGCATTGTAGGTTTTCAGTGTAATATGCTCACTGTTATTGTTGTTATTATATTATTCATCGGACTGCTGACTGTTGCATTATCCACAATTGTAAATAAATTCATATCATTGGTTGATGGATCTTCGTAGTCATATTTGATTATAACAGAATACCTTAATCAATGCGATACAAGTTAAAAAGGCAATAAAATTTCCAAAGTAATTAGAAATTCATTCCTAGATCCTAATGAATTGTAAGGTACAGTCGCCAAATTTCGTCCCCAAACCTAATTTCGTCCCCTTCAATATCTTCTTTTTTACAAAACATCATCTATTATCAGTAGCGCGAACTGAAAGTTAGTTGCATCAGTCGGCCGTTGTGTAGAAGTGAATACGTCACGACGTTAGTGCAGACAGAAGTTCGAAAATCAAAAAAAATTGTCAAGGTGAGTTTTTCATTGGAATATTCTTGGATTCTATAAAATTTTGAGACGCCTGACTTATTGATAATTTTTTTTTGTCAAACTAACTATTAATAGCTCAGATGTTAAACGATTATGTAAAAGTTTCAGGTCATGACACGTTTTTTTGCTTAAATGGGTGCGACAAAACAAATAGAAATTTCCTAATATCGTCCCCTTACATGAACCTTATATCGTCCCCGGGACGATATTAGGATCTCGTATAGTGAACATAACAGTCACGTCACTTCATTTATGTATGTATGTAAGTAGAATGTATTGTAAACCAAAAACCTACAAAAAGTACAGTCTTCTGACGAAGAATCATCTGATGATATTGATGTCCCAGTTTTGGTCTCCTCTGATGAAGAAGATAGCGAGAATGATGCGCTGAATGCCCAGTTTGTCATAATACCTATTCTCAAGACAAAAGGGGAGAAAAATGGATAAGATGCATTCAATGTTTCCAGTGGATGCACGAAGATTGTGTTGAAAATCCAGGACCAAAGTTTGTGTGCACTATTTGTTTGGAGAATTAGAAGCACTTGCTTATATCTTACCAACGATTATAATAGTTAAGAAAGGCTGATTAGATATTAATATGATAGTTATATTCAATTTTATATAATAGAAAAGGAGTAAGTACAACTCCAGTTTTCGTACTAATTTAATGTGATCTCAATATCGTCCCCGGGACGTAATTAGGAGCCCAAAAATATATTCTCATGATTTCAGTAATTTTGTTAAAGATATTTTGTAATTTTTTCTAACAATGTTAACGAGTTTTTAAGAATAAAGGAATATAGAACCTAATTATAGACGTTTCATTTAGTGTCGTGACGTTTTATTTTATTTTTTTAGATTTGTTTTACAAAAAAGGGACGATATTTGGCGACTCTACCCTAATTCTCTTTTCCAGATAACTGTGTTATAATACTAACACTTAAGGCGTATAGACATATATGTGATTCTATACATAATTTTATGGATGTAAAAACTTGGTTTCATATCTATGGGTCACAATAATCCGCGCCGAGTACGTGGCATGAATACAAATTCAACTATATTATCGCCGCAGATAAGGCCGCTACGGCGCTTGGGAAACTAATAAATAATTCAAATTTGACTAATGAGCGCCCCGGCCACTAATGGAACTTGTAAAATTTGTTAGGAGAAAATTAATATTACCTGTAGGTGTATACCTATATGATCGTCTACAGAACGATAATTTGAAATGACTTTCCGATTTACTAGACCTTTCATGAAAGAAATAAATATAAATTGTTCTATCTAAAAAGAATTTAAATATCCTTACTACTTGTATTACAAATATCAATGTGGGTTTGTTTGTTAGACATTTTGCATAGGTACACGTCGTCAGGGGTAGGACAAGGTAGGGCATATAGGTTAACAGAATAGTTACTGTTAAAAATTTAATACTACGTAAATTAAAACCACCCTTAAGAAGTTAATAATCCTAAAACATTCATACAAACGAAATTATCTTTTAATTATATACGTAATATAATGATCGGTATAATACCTTACCTAAGAATTAGTTTACTTAGAGATATTGCCTCTAAATCGTTTTTATTGATTTCTAGGGTTCTCATCGTATTTGACTTTGTCTCTTCTTTCTATTTATGTATTTTTGACGTTATAACCGTCTATAAATACATGAACGCCGGCTGCACGCACGAAAAAGCATGACTCATTGTGACGTTCCGCCTGAGCCGAGTGTGCAAGCGTGAGCGCGGAACAAGCGATAGAGAGGCGCGATCGGCCTAAGCGTTCGGCTTATGACGCATCTATCTCTCTTTTACTCCATCGACCGATGCATCAGAGTCGTTATCACGTAAAATATTTTTTTTTATTTGGATGAAAGATCATAATCAGCCTATCCTCTCTCGATTATTTGAAATATTTTCAATACAAATTGTAACTTTTATTAAAAAATAAAATAAAACACCCATTTTCACAACACCTAGATATACTGTTACATATCGCAGTGAACGTAGTTTACGACGTATGTAAATCAAACTCGAGCACTGAAGCTGTAGTTCCGAATCTGTTATATTAAATTGACAGGTAAGCTTTCAGATATCCGTATATCTGGAAGCGTTTCGTTACTGTCAAAATCACACAAGGGTAAATTGGGAAGGAAATTAAATTCAACACAACCATTTCAAAGGAATTTCTTGCTTGTAACGGGTGCCTTTTTGCCTAGAGTTTTGAGTATGCCAATTAGTGAATTTTGTAGAGTTTAACTGACTAGCTTCCATTATGTTGTCAATAAAAGTACCCATGTTCTATTAATGGTACCTGTTAGCTCTTTCTGGTCATAATATTTTAGCATTATTTATTATTTTAACAAATATAGAAATACACAACATAAATATAGGTAAACCACTTGCAATAAAGCAGATTGCAATATTAGTAATTTAATCTATATCTATCTATCTATCTTCTTCTATCTTCTATACTATAATAAAATTGTAACAAAGCCAAATCTGTACATTAAATATTTTTTGAAAATTTTGATCGGGGATAGACTTTGTTATCGATATACAAGCCAAAAATAATCCTTTTACAATTCTTGTCTGTCTGTCTGTCTGCCTTTCTGTCCCTGTGAACACGTATCACTCTGAAAGTACTGAACCAATTTTGACGAAACCTGCCACAGTGATATCTATATTACAAGGTTACATCTAGGATACTTTTTGTCCCATAAAATGCAAGGAGTTCTCCAGGATAACGAAAAACAAAAAATTGTAGTTAATGTAACTAGACTTTTTTGCGACACCTTAGTACAAAAGCCAACAACGTTGGAAGAAGGAGAATTTTAGGAAAGCTGGTTCTTTAATATTAAGATATATTATGTTCTTTCAAACAGGATTCAGGATACCTGATAGCCGGTTAACGTTGTGTTTTTTAATGCGCATCACATCTTTACAGGTCAAAATTTTGATTTATAAATAATTTTAGGAACGTTTTTTTCAGTAACTTTTAAACGCTATTCAAAACATGAATTTATCACTGTCAGACAATTTTGTTATTGACAATAATGTGCCCGATGATATTCTTTATAAATAAAATAATTCATTTCAAACCATTTTATTTTTTCCATTGCAAAGAACATATTT
This sequence comes from Antheraea yamamai, assembly GCA_036509395.1. Lineage (NCBI taxonomy): Eukaryota > Metazoa > Arthropoda > Insecta > Lepidoptera > Saturniidae > Antheraea > Antheraea yamamai. The sequence goes on from AP028433.1 coordinate 9,139,330, forward strand.
CATTTTATTAACCATTATGATATTGAGATTTCACCGTAAACAATGAAAAGCAATGATAAACGTAGACATATGACTTGGGAGTGACGCCATCCTGAATACATGTGTCTATAACAGGTGCTTCCACAATTATCGCTGTCTTTATCACACAGCCAGTGTTGCGCTAGACTATAGCTATAGCTAAGTTATTCTATACATATTATTTCTAATTTACTTTCTTTTTTGTCTAAACAAAATAATATTAAAATTACAGCTATCTTAACATGGTTTGAACATACTTTTTTTATTTACAAAAAATGGCATCGGGCACATTTTTGTTAATAACAAAAATGTCTGACAATAATAATTTCATGTTTTAATAGCGCTTCAAAGTTAGTGAAAAACAAAACATTCTAAATTATACAAAAATCAATAGTTTTGCCTGTAAAGGTGCGATATGCACTAATAAAAGCAACGTTTACCGGCAGCCAGGTAGTCCGCGCGTTGGAAGAATATAAAGATATATAAAATACTGGCTTATTCGAATTCGTTGTCGAAACTGTTGCTAGCTCTTAGACGAATAGATACAGCAAGTGCCAGTTGCCGCGTCATGTTCATATCTTTTTAATATTTATATATTTTTTTTCAATACAATGGGGTGTGAAAAAGTTTTAATACAAGTTGAAAATAGTTATGATATCATTCAGTGTTTAATTTATCATTATTTATTTTATGAATATATTTTATCGTTTAATTTACAATTTAACTCTACCAGCTTGATATTTTATAATGTAAACTATACTAACTGTATAGTAAACGTCTACAAGAAAGGGAAAGGAACTTCGTTCCAACTGGGGATCTATAGACCTCTCAAGCTTTTTTTTCATTACCACCAATATATGTATTGAACCCGGTAGATGTTGTTACGAATGGGTTCTATGTTTATTTTAAAAGATTTCTCACATACCATCTGGGTATATGTTTGAGTGAGTCCCTTGATAGTTTGGATTTACAATTAGAAACGGTAGGTGTGGCTGCAATCGAGTTATAGGATAATTAAAATTTTTCGCATTTAAAAATACAATCAACTCCGGTGATAACCGAATTGATGCAGACGAAGTTGCACGGGTCAGCTAGTCTATACATATAATAAGAATGTAAATGTAACGTGTCTGTACTTTTTAGATTTTCGTGAAAACAATTGTTGCAGGTGTCTAGGAATAAGTAATAGAATATATTCCAATCATTTTTAGAAATGTCTGTCTGTCTTTCTATCTGTCTGTCTGTTTGTATGAACACGCATCACTGCTAAAGTGCGGGGATCGCAATAAAACCTTAAGATAAGAAGGGAAACTTATCAAAATTCACACAATTGTTTTTGCCATTACTAAACAGTATTATTTGTTGTTACTATGCAGTGTAGCGGGGTCTCGATGTCACCATGTCGGAGTGACGCGATAAACGAGACGGGGCGAAACATTACCGATTAGAAATGAATGGCCGCCCACATGCTACGACGTGTACCGCCTACGCGTTACAAGTCGCCTACGAATCCACGTGCTACGTTTTGCGTTGGCGTCCTCCCACGCTCTACAAACCACAATCTAAACTTATCTTGTTAAACAATTCGTATTGGTATTACACAGAAAGGAATTATATTATTGTTTATTCAATGTATAATATTAATAACACACATCACGTCGAAACTTAAATGCTGAAATGTACAAAGCATGGTTTCAGACAAGTAACCCTTATGCATGATTTTATTACTAAAATTTATTATAATCGTAAAAAAGTGTTCATATATTTGTCTATTAATATAGCAATTCTCATATTATTTACGAAAGAAATACAGAAAAGCAATTGCAACTTTTATATGGTCATTAACGTGCTTTCAGGAACGCACTAACTCTAATTATTTGAATAAAATAAGATATTTGGATGAAATTAAGCGGAGCCGGAATCTTGACAATTGGCAACAACATGCATTTAAAGGTTAAATCACCATTATTTACCACAAGAAACGTTATGTATAATCTATACTAATATTATAAAGAGGTAAAGTTTGTGAGTTTGTGACGTTGTAGGGGGTAATCTCAGGAACTACTGGTCCGATTTGAAAAATTATTTGAGTGTTATGTAGCTCATTTATCGAGGAAGGTTATAGGCTATATATCATCACGCTAAGACCAATAGGAGCGGAGCACCAATGAAGAATGTTTCAAAATCGGGGTTTTTTTTCCTTTTGAGAGCTTCCGCTGTGAGTTAGCGTTAGCCCAAAGTAACTATTCCACGCGAACGAAGTCCCGGGCAGATGCTAGTCTCTGATAAAATATCTAAATTTTTTATGGTATCCATCAATCAACTTCTGTATCGTTCAACTGATCGTCATGAAAATTGGTTTGTATAGACATTTTTATATCAAGAATATTGAAACAATATCCATATTGTTATAACGCAACTATTAATTACAAAAATATAATTTTCGTAACAATCAATATCACGTGTCTAAATTTATGGGCAACGTAACCTACTTACACTTGAAAATAACTAAATAGAATTCTTTGCTATAAAAATACGGTTCATTTTTAGTAGTGTTTGATTGCCGTTACAAGATGCTTAACCAGTCTTATTCAATATATAACTTGTAGAAATAAAACGATACCAACAAAATTGTAGCTGTCATCAATCTTAACTGATTTACGGCACAAGTTACCACAAGTTCACATCCCAAACCTCGTTTCTCAGTTTACCTGTACGTCGTTCCCTTAGCCATATTTATGTAAATAAAAGAGGTAATCACCTTCAGAAACTTCTATGAATTTCGTCATATTGATTACGTACGTAATTCGTTCATAAATCTGTAAGTGTGTATATGTGTGTATGTAATATGCGTGAGTAGATTTATGTGGTATATTTAGATATTTATACAATATTAAGTTCATTTTATTATTATTATATATATATTGCTTCTTTTACATTTGCGCTACCTATACTAACTTTTATTTTCAACTCGCTGTGCCCGCAACTTCAATGTGATGTACAAAACAGTGACTAATGTATTAAGTCCATTTACTTACCTAATTTTCAAAAACTACAATAACTTTTGATAGACTGAACCGATGCTAATGAAACTAAGACTAAATGTTACACAAGGATATGCTTTATAATTTTCTTGAAGTTTTTTTATCGTGAACGCAGTACTTTAGCAGTGATGCGTGTTCAAAAAAAACAGACAGACGGACAGACGTTTCTAAAAATAATTGAAATGTATTTTATTACTTATTCCAAGATACCTTACCTTACCTGCAACAATTTCTTTTTCCCAAAAATCTAAAAAGTACAGACACGTTAGATTTACATTCTTATTATATGTTATATAACAATACCGCTGTTTTGTTGGAAGAAAATGCCTTGTAGTATTAAGTGTAGTACAAGCTAAAAAGTGCAATAAAGTATTCATTGATAATTTCGTTTTACTTGGAAGTCTCATCAATATATGTATATATTATTTATATCCTTCTATATATGGTTTCTTCTATCTGATTTTGCAACATAAGTTAAATGTTTATCAAACTCAATTAATTCTCCGAAGCATAGCTTGAATTGGTGTAACTAAGTAGTCCAAATACGTACATATTAGGTATATTTAACACCTTACACAGAACTGACAATTATGTTCAACTCACAAAAGTTAGTTCTGTGTGGGAATCGAATCAACTACCTCTAGGTTCAATAGTGGTACTTACCACCACTGCATCTCTTCCTTATATTCGAAAAATCAATAATATAAAAAAAGGATTGTGTTTTTTTATGAAACCACGGTAAAAGTGAAACTTTTTTTCACACTATAGACATTTAACTAATAATAATCTATACACTACACGGTCAGCTGCTGCGAACTATAGGCGCCGCCATATTGGCCCTGGCTGCTCTGACGAGCGCCTTTCACTTTATCCCTACTCCGCGTCCGATTATCACGCGACATGCAACACACAGACGAAAAAGTTTGAGACGATGTAATAAAAGTTTCACTTTAATAACAAAAAAAAATACAGTGTACATTATGTTTATCAATGGCCGATAATAACGATGTTCCAGTAAATAAATTAGGAACAAAGTAAATATTATGGTAAACGTAATACGAGGTAATGCTACCGCAATATATGTCGGCCATTTTTATCCCGGACCGCATCTGTCCTGTTGACTAATGGTTGCCAATGACCATCTACTGGCGATTTACGCAAAATATTAGGGTCTAAGTCCGCCAACGAGTTAATCAGCAGCCGGGAATGACTCTTATGCGATTAATTGCCTTTAACTAGAAGGCTAGAAAGAATTAATGTGTTATATCCATTCTAAATGTTATTATTATGGAATTACTTGTATATTTAATATATTATATTTATTTGCTAAATAATTGACTATTATTATTCATATTTCATTAATATTATATCGGAAAGTACGGAATGGTTTAACCTCATACTTCTATCTCTTCCTAGTAAATTATATTGAACCCTTTTGACATACAAAAGTAATGATTGTTCTCGCAGCTAACAAGTGGTGCTTCAATTTTGAAATGAATTTCTTTTTAAATTTTGGTATGTGTGAGCATTCTATTTTCAAAATTAATCGGAGTATATCTGGCCAGTATTCAAGAATTAAAAGTAATAAAATTGTGACCTATAATATAAGGTATTATTAACCTATAAGGTACCCGACTAGGTATATCTTGATATAAAAAACTAAGTTTTAATTACTAGAATGTTGTGTTGAAAGGTTTAGTTCTGGTTTTTAACCGACTTCGAAAAAAGAGGAAGTTACTACGTTCGGTTGTATGTATTTTTTTTTAATGTATGTTAATCGATATCTCTGTCAATTATGAACCGATTTTAATGATTCTTTTTTAATTTGAATTGGTTATATTCAGAGGTGGTCCCATATATGTTTGAAGAAAATATTCAACCCCTAAGGGGTTGAAAAATCGTTTATTTGATTTTCACCCACTTCGTCTCTACGTATTTTCGTAAAATTGGAACCGATTTATTATACCCATTAGAAATCAGATGTATACACACTAACAATGGATAAATATTTAAAAAAAAAAAAAAAAACTAAACCGCCTTCGATGTGAAATACTAATAAGGCACTAAAAAACGAAAAATAACTGAATTATTAAATTAACCAAATTAAATAAAAAATATTGATATTTGCGCTATCTAATAATATATTTGAACTCGATGCCAACCTACATTTCAAATTTGTTGCAGGTAATAAAATATGTACGAGATGGGACACGAGAGTGGACCAACACTTTGTATATAGATGATATGAATTTAGGTTGGCATTGACTTCAAATATATTATTAGGTAGCGCAAATATCAATATATTTTTTTTAATTTGGTTAATTTAATAATTCAGTTATTTTTCGCTTTTTAGTGCCTTATTAGTTTTTCACATCGAAGGCGGTTTATTTTTTTTGAAAAAATTTTTATAAAAAATTTTTTCTAGGATGACGTTATTTTTAAAAAGAACAAAGAATTTTCTATATACACCGCTACGTTTAATGTTTCATTGTGAATTTGTTCAATTCGAAATACTTCAGAACATTCCGAATACGGATTATTGTTGCATACCCTAACTTGACAAATAAACATCATAGAAAAACAAATTGTATGTTCACACTCATACTAACTAGAAATTCAATTAAACTAAGCTTGAACGAATTTCAGGCTACGTTATTTTTTATCGTTCTCCGCTTCACGTGAAATAACCGAGAGATAACTTAAAATTAATAAAAGGTGAATTAGTCATGATAAAATTACAATTTTCTTGGTGGTTGTGCATTTTCTAAGCTTGCTTAGTTACCTACCACCCTCAAGTTGAAGGTCTATCACCAAGAACCTACGGGTGTACTCCGGCAGCTGCATTTGACAACCATTTCCTCAACGTTTTGCATATTTACTATCTTGGATAATACATATATATATTTATGTCATAGGAGGCAAACGAACAAGCGGGTCACCTGATGTTAAGTAATCACCGCCGTCCATAGACACTAGCAACACCAGGGGAGTCGCAAGTGCGTTGCGAGCTTGTGTTAATGGGATGGGGGTAGAAGGGAAGGGGAGAGGAGAGAGGAGGGCAAGTGGGCCTCCGGCACTCTCACTGACCGAACAAAACGCAACAACAAAAAGCACTGTTACTTCACGACGGTTTTTCTATGAGAGGGTTGTACTACCCCGGGCGAGCCGACCCATTCATACTGAAACCAGTAATAGCGTCAGCGTGGCTCTACCACCTACCACGTCTTTTAACGGTATAACCTATAAAGTAAAAACAAAAGATAACCTATAATTATTAATCCTCATAAAAGACATAGTTCCTATGAAAAAACAAAATTAATTTTACAAGTTACTAATTAATAAGTATGTATTAGCTATACTTGAGAATGACCATATATATAAGTATAAATAAAATTATACTTTTTCCACAAATAAAAAACAAACCCCCCCCCCTCTCTTCTCTCTCTTCCATAAACCAAAAAATCTAAAAATTTTCCGCTTTTCCCCGGATAAAATTATTTAGATTTTTTTATATATTTTTAATTTTTTTTATAAACAGGGAGAGACAACGTCAGCTAGGCCCGCTAGTAATTTATATTCTTTAAAATACCCTGTCAAAATATCAGATTTATGCATGTTGTACAATTAATGAAATTGAACAAATTATTGTTATTCGTTTAAATAAAGTACAAGGTGGACGTCGAGGAAGTAATAACTCATCATTGTTATAAAATTACAACCATAACAAACTTTCCTTATGAATATTTACGACACTTGCACAATACACCCACTCACATAAATAATGCATTTATAAAGTTTTAACCACTTTGCATGGCGACTGTTGCGAAATTGGAGAAAGCGTATAACATGATTAAATGATCTATTTAAACGTTACAACAATAAGACACAATATTAGAAGTTAAACTGAAATAAGTATATATTATGGATTTATTGTTAAATTTGATAATAAACTTTGAAAAAACGTTTTTTTTCTATCGTGCGATTCAATCGTTAAGATAGGCCGTTGGATATTCGTCTCTCGGTTCATATTCGATACCTGTAATTTTGCAGAGAAACTAATTTTGAACTTTACAATATGGGTGTTTATACCATAAATTATTATTATTATTCATAAGGCGTTAATATCTTATAAACTTTTCAACAATAAATTTTTTTGAAGTTATACTTCTTTTGGCGCGTTAGGGAAAAATGATGAGATTAAATTTTTACGATGCGCGCGCACTCCGTCACGAAAAACCGACACCCTGAAGTTATCTATAGTCAACATTTTGTACTTGATTTGCTTGATTATTTTTGATGACATAGGGGATGGGGTCCGGGTAGTGATTACGTCAGCACTATTCCTTTATTAAATTGAACCAGATTTAGATAAATGTTTACGTAAGCATGGGGGGGGTAAGAACATTGGTTATTTTTTCTGACCAGGGGGTGGGGGCGGTCTGATATTACAAAAATTCTGCTTACATAATACTTGAACGGCCCCTTAATTTGAAGAACTGTCGCCAAGGATCTGTTAGCGTGTTCCGGCAACTGCCCTAAAAGCCAGTCAGTCTCCTCTAGGTTTAGCGTGCTTACTATCTTAGACCACATAGTCATTTAAAATTAGGTGAGATTGTGGTCAAACGTTAAAACCAATCAAGTATAAAAAAATCATCATTAAGAGGTGAGAGACAATTGATGTTAACTATCGTCACGATAACTAGCAAATTATTTAGTCAAAGACACTCATTAGCTGGTTGAACTTGAAACGATGCGAGGCAAATTAAGTAATTATAACAGATATTTCATTTTATGGAAAGGTTTTTTTTTTAAGTGTGTGTGTACTTATGTACACGCGTTAGAAATTATACTTCTTTGGCGTAACAAGATAAAAATCTTTTCAAAAATTTTATCTTTCGCCTTATTCTACGTTTGTAGAAAAAAACGACACTATCGATGGAAAAAAGGTATTTAATACATTGCAAGTTTTAATACAAAGAAATACAAACAACAAATACAAAGAAACAAAATGTTGACTATAGCTAACTTCAGAGTGTCGGTTTTTCGTGACGGTGTGGCGCGCATCGTAATAACTTCAGGGTGTCGGTTTTTCGTGACGGTTTGCGCGCGCATCGTAAAAATTTACTCTCATCATTTTTCCCTAACGCGTCAAAAGAAGTATAACTTCAAAAATGTTTAAATGTTATTATTTATCGATAGTATTACTTTTATATTATGTAAGTTTAAGATTTGACCACTTTCTCATTCAATATTAAACTTCCTTGTGGCCTTATACTCTAATGCGCTAAACCTAGCCAACTAGCGGACATCAAGTGTAGATATCGGACCACAAATATAGGTTACGGCGACAGATGATCAACTTGAGAACGATGTATAGCAAGGTGGGTATTGTAAAATAGTTGTAAAGCAATTTTTTCTTTACTTAAAGCTCAGTCTCCTGGTAGGATTTGAACCTTTGTTAATCGCTGCCTTATCCGAATACTCTATTACTGATACATCATAACGTTATCCTTTCGTCCATTCTTCATTCTTTAAAACCTTTTACTTATTGTGATAAGAAATCGTTAAAGAGATAAAAAGTAAATTACATATAAACTATGTAATGCAGACGATGTAGGAAACCTAATGTGTATGAAACAAAGAGGCTACAAATTACGTCATTGCTTCCATAAAACGACGTTTACGAGGTGCGAGCGTGCACTTATTTGTTATGACATTTTAAGGCCACTTAACGAAGCACTTAACTAGCACAGAATAAAAGCGGAGACTTACTGTCTATGTTGCAGAAGAAATCAGATTTGTTTTATTTACAAAATAACAGTGGCAAAGGTCATAAAAGAGCGTTATTCCAAAGTAACCTTTGAATTCATTTAGATTTCGATCCATTTTTATTGTTCACTAGCTGACCCGTGCAACTTCGTCTGCAGCGAATCGGTTATCAGCGGTTTCAATTGTATTTTTAAGCGCGAAAATTTTTAATAAATCTAAAACCCGATTGTAGCCACACCTACGGTTTCCATCAAACAAAAATCGGCTGAGTGCCTTAAGCGCTCGCCTTAGTAGTCCGGTGAAGCTGTTAAGACCTTGCTAGGTCAATAGCGCAGACAGTTCGAAAAAAAAACCTACGGCTTCCAATTGTGAATCCAAGCTATCAAGGGACTCACTCAAACATATACCCAGATGGTATGTGAGAATACTTTTAAAATAAGCATAGAACCCATTCGTAACAACATCTACCGGGTTCAATTAAAATAAACAGTAACCTACATATATTGGTGGTAATGAAAAAAAAGCTTGAGGGGTTCCCCGGTTGGAACGAAGTTCCTTTCCCTTTTTTGTAGACGTTTACTATAGAGTCAGTATAATTTACAATATAAAATATCAAGTTGATAGAGTAAAATTGTAAATTAAACGATAAAATACGAACGACAATACGTAAAAATAAAATTGAATAATCATCTCTACCACCTAATTTATCATAACTATCTTCAACTTGTATTAAAACTTTTTCACACTCCATTGTATTGAAGAAAAATATAAATATGAAAAAGATATGTGCATCGAGTCGGCGCGACGCGTCAACTGTCACTTGCTTGTAACTATTAGTTTAAGAGCTAGCAAACGGTGTCGAGAGCGAATTTTAATAAGCCAGTTTTTTATATATCTTTATGTTCTTCCGAACAATGTGCGGGCTACCTGGCTGCCGGTAAACGTTGCGTTTATTAGTGCATATCGCACCTTTACAGGGGAAAATATTGATTTTTAAATAATATTAGAACGTTTTGTTTGTCACTAAATTTGAAACGCTACTAAAACATGAAATTATTATTGCCAGACGTTTTTGTTATTAACAATGATGCTATTATACGATGCTATTTTATGTAAATAAAAAAGTATGTTCAAACCCTGTTAAGATAGCTGTAATTTTAATATTATTTTATGTAGACATAAAAGAGGGTTAATTAAAAATAATATGTATAGAATAAGTTAGCTATAGCTATAGTTTAGCGCAACATTGGCTGTATGATAAAGATAGCGATAACTGTGGCAGTGCCTGTTATAGACGCATGTATTCAAGATGACGTCAATCCCAAGTTATATGTTTACGTTTATCGTTGTTTTTCATTGTTTACAGTGAAATCTTAAGATCATAATGGTAATTAAAATGAAATATGTTCTTTGCAATAAAAAAAATAAAGTTGTTTGAAATGGATTATTTTTATTTGTAAAGAATATAATCGGGCACATTATAGTCAATAATAAAATTCAATAATAAAAGTAAATTCATGTTTTTAATAACGTTTAAAAAGAAAGTTTTACTGAAAAAAAAAAGTTTCCTAAAATTATTTAAAAATCAATATTTTTACCTGTAAAGGTATAATGCGCATTAATAAACACAACGTTTACCGGCAACCAGGTATCCTGAACCTTGTTTGAGAGACCATAAAGAAAGATATATTAAAGAACCAGCTTTTCTAAAATTTTTGTTCTTCCAACGTTATTGGCTCTTGTATTAAGGTGTCGCATAAAAAACTTGTTATACTTTTTCGGTCTAGCTCCCATCCGCTCAAAGCGTGTAACGCCACAATAAGGAACTTCGTTCCAATATAGCTTAAATTTATAACTAATCTGACTGCTATACGATATGTGCTCGTATATAGCAAAAAGAAAGTTTACCAAAATCCGTTAAGAATTTCACTAACTACAAATTTTTGACTTTCGTCCGTTATTCTGGAGAACCCCTTGCGTTTTATGGGACAAAAAGTATCCTAAATGTAACCTTGTAATATTACTTATCACTGTGTCAAGTTTCGTCAAAATCGGTTCAGTATTTTCAGAGTGATGCGTGTTCACAGGGACAGACAGATAGACAGACAAAACTTTTAAAAGTGTTATTACTGGCTTCTTTATCGATAACAAAGTCTACCGCGATCAAAATTTTCAAAAAATATTTAATGTACAGATTTGGCCTTGTTACAATTTTATTATAGTATAGATTATAAGTGTTTTAAATATTGAGATAAAATAACACATTGCACGTTTTCTGTAACACAACTTACCAACAATTAAATCAGTATATAGTATAAAACAAAGTCCCCTACCGCGTCTGTCTGTCTGTCTGTTCGCGATAAACTCAAAAACTACTGAACGGAGTTTTATGCGGTTTTCACAAGTGGATAAAGTGATTCACGAGGAACGTTTTGGTATATAATTTGTCCAGGATTTTTTTATAATCAGTGCGGAACAACGTCTGCCGGGATCGCTAGTTGTCTTATAAAGTAAATCAAAAAATCATGAATACTTAATACATAAATAATAAATTAACAAGTTGGTATTTTAAATTTAAATATTTTTAAATTGTTGTTCCGAGTTCTATCAACAAAAAGTACACCAAAACTATTTTGGCACTCATACAGCTCATATATTGTAAACGAGATAAAAAGCGCGTAAAACCTAATTTGTAATAAATTTCAGCTAGTAAATATTCTTTATCTTTTATTTTATTTCTTTTACACTTTTAGCTTAATTTCTTATATGGAACTTGTATTTGCATTTTTTTCACAATTCGCAATGCGTAAAACTTTTAACCACTGGCTGTTACGTAGGAAATTCATTAAATGACATAATTCTAATTATTGTATTTCTGTTTCAGCATTGAATTATACCCATTATATTGCATATAATTTTTCTATGTTGTTCTTCTGTAGATGTTGTGAAGCTGAAACTAACGTTTTTGATACTTACTTTCGACATCTTTTATCATTTTTCTGTTTCCGTAGTGGGAGAGTCTCAAATTATTAACTTGCACAATTTCAATCTTCACTAAGAATACTGTTCTAAGTTAAATAATATATAATAATTTAAAAATAAATAAACAAAGTATGTCGTAAAGACACACGATAGAAGTGAAACTTTAATTAAATAAACATAAAAGTACACCAATCTGTATCTGATCAGTAACATTACAAAATGTACAATTATTTAAAATAAATACAAGAAAAAGCCAACGTCACGCGGTGTTACCAGGCGTTCACCCATCCAAGTAATGACCGCGGCCGTCGCTGCTTAATTTCAGTGATCGGACGAGAATCGGTGTTACCCTACCACTTTTAGTCACACAAAAAGTTGCGAACCGGAATCTCAAAGCTCTCCTATGAAAAACTACACTTCAAAAATATCGATATACAAGAACCCCACTGCTGGTCTAAAAGCCTCTTCACAAGCGAAGGTATTGCCATAGGCATTATACAGATCTACAACGTATTAGAAAATTCAAACCTTTTTTCCCATATACGTTGTAATAATATATATAATAATAATAATATGTAATAATAATAATAATAATATTTCTCAGGTTCAGATTTCCTCACGATATAAACAGCCACTGACAGGTAGTAATGATAGCACTTTAAATTAGTAAATCTTTGAACCTGCGGACATCGAATAGACTTAAAAAAAATATATACAGGTATCTAACATTTACTCAACTGCATAAAAGAAGAGTACGCGTAACTCGAGCGAGTAACGCTTAATCTTATTTCCTGTGAATAAAAAAAAGTGTGTGTGTACTTATGTACACGCGTTAGAAGTTATACTTCTTTGGCGTAACATGATAAAAATCTTTTCAAAAATTTTATCTTTCGCCTTATGCTACGTTTGTAGAAAAAACGGCACTAACAATAGAAAAAAGGTATTTAATACATTGAAAGTCTTAATACAAAGAAATACAAAGAAACAAAATGTTGACTATAGGTAACTTCAGGGTGTTGGTTTTCGTGACGGTGTGCGCGCGCATCGTAAAAGTTTACTCTCATCATTTCTCCCTAACGCGCCAAAAGAAGTATAACTTCAAAAATACATTTTTAACTTACCCATACTCAACTGAACATCTCATACAATAATATATCATAGTTAAGAAAAAAAATTTAATTAATGTTACCACATAAATAATTTATTATATACAATACATTCATCTCCATATCGCGTACTACTAACAGTAAGTATATTATATTCTCTGAATATAATCTAAATAAATTTTATTATACCATCATTCCAGTATGAATAATGAAGAACAACACAGCACTTTATGATAATATAGTAATGCATCTATCTCTGCATATTTTACTTTTCTGCTGGCCACAACACAGCCACAATTCAACACAACAAAAATAAAACAGCCAGTCCAATTTATAAACTAGAATTGTCTGAAGGATAAATGAATGCGATACACTTAAAGATTTGTTTACACGAATGTAATACATTTTATTCTTAGTATTACAGTATTTCGAAGAAAAATCATATACTCCTATAGTGGTGGGTCGCACAATTAATAACGATCTTCAATGAGAAAACATTGAGAAATTTAAATGTTGAATATAAACTTCTTTTTTCCTAACAAGATATTCATGACAATTCAATAAATAGAAAGATAATTATAAACGAATTCCATATTTAAATATTGTATAGTCTATGATACTCCTACGAATAAGATGAATCTAACGATACGATACATGGAGTCATTCTCAAAAGTATAACGTCAAATAAAATTTAAAAAATCCTTGATGGAGTACATGTATTTTTGGTATTATGAATGCAATACATTAATATCAAGAATATTTTTCATAACAAGCTTTTATTTAAAAACTCTTGAAAGGATCTTTTACATTCTGTTCTTCTCAAGACTTAATGCACATATCCATTATCAAATGAATCCGATCTTTTTTTAATGACTACGGCGGCCATTTCGAAATTCACCATTTTTTTATTTTGTTTTTCATCTTTGCGTATTTTCATCAGAAGTGAAAAAACACGCAAAATAGTAAAGTTATAAATTCTGTTCTAAGTTCTAATTCGTCTTACAAAATTTGACCAAGAAACAAACAAAAGGATTGTTTAAGAAAAAGCAAGCTAGATAAAAGCTCTTAAAAAAGAGGCAAACTATTATTCTGCACACAATAAATAACCATATAAGTAATTTTCGCTATTACTCTACCACTGGAGGTTCGGGGAGTAGAAAGTGGATATTTGAGAATATTTATTCAATACATTTAACCCTTTGCACTCGAGTTTTTTTCATTCGTATTACCAGCAACTCGAAATCGCGATTGTTTGCCGTTATCGACAGCATAATAATCCGCGAGCCGCGACTGTCATTTGCCACCTACATTTTAAATGGCTCCGCTCCGCAGCCCTCGAGCGCAAAGAGTTAAAAGCTTTTCAGACTACAGATTATCAAACTAAAACCTAAAAACTCGTTCTTTCAATTGTTCTATTCTTGTTCTTGTGGTTAAGTTATACGCGGTAGAAGTAGGAGCGAGAGGTATACCAGCAAAATCTCTCTACAACCTTCTGTAGGACCTTGGCCTATCGAGAACTGCAGTAAGTTCTATTTTAGAACGAGTATCAAAGGCTGCACTAACAGGTTCCTACCAAATTTGGCTAGGCAGGGCGGGAAACTCGAGCAGTGAAGGTGAGCGTTGATGCGCATCTCAAAGGGGGCCTCCTTAAACCTACACCTGGGTCGCAAGTCCTGGGAACTGCTCTGAGTTTCTCCCTCTGCCACACGATGGACCCGGCACCCGCACGGTGAATCCATGGAAGGCTAAGAAGTTCGTCTCTTAAGAACCTATAGATTATTATTACTATTCGATTAACCATAGAACTGCACATTTTCCACTTTCACTTAATATCTCTATTAATACTCTAACAACACAATATGAAAGAAAGGAATTTGCAGTTCCATTTATTAATGTAATATTTATCACTGTTGCCATTTTATTCACAATACATTTCATCCACATTGTCAGTTTAAAAAATTCACTACACCTATACCATACAATTTTATTTCAAAATGACTTAATGTTTTTGGATAATAACTATGGAGTGTATATGTACATATATGAAAAGATATTTTAGAATATTTTGTAGGCTACATATCATTACGCTCTTCCAAAGAAGCTAAGCAGTCATCGTAAAATTGAATAGAGGTAACTTAAAATCGGTAAAAAAGTTAAAGGGATTATACAGTCGTATTAACAAAATTGTAATAAAAAAATACAACTCACAATTATTCCAGATATTGCCATAAAAAAGACAAAACCATTTACACGAGATATAATTCACGGGTACCAGCTAGTCTTTACTTAGATAATAATATTCCACTTCAAACTTCGACAAAACTGTATCTTTTATCTTTGTATGTTTCAATATGTGATCACAATTTATTTTTCCTAATTATTATTAATATTCCAAAAAATTCGTTGTTATATGTCGGGGTTCGATCCTGCAGAAATCGAATTGACTTTTTTCTTTTTTTCTCGAACTGATTATGCTATTGATCTGGCAAGGTCTTTACAGCTTCACCGGACTATTATCGAATTGACATTTCACCGGTCAAACCACACGACCACCAAACTTTCAAAATGAGGGCGGTAGTCAGTCAGGCGAGTTTAGAAAAGCACTAACACCACGTTATTGGTTTTATAACAATGTTTTCCTTCACATAGAGTCTGTGCTCAGTAATACAAAATCTTCATGGTTTTATACAGAGTACAAATATATTCTGTTTCTACTAAGTCAAAAGATACCTAATCCACAAAAGAAGCTCGGTGCCATCACCGCAAAAAGCGATCCTTACCTCGCCCTAATTAATGCAAATAAATCACACGAACCTAATAAGCATCGTCGCATTTAACAGAGACAGTATTATAATTTGCGTTCGTGTTTTCTTCAGCTAAAAAGTCTAACTTCGAATACTTTTGTTTTGAAAAAAAACTTTTAAATGCAAGTCACGCACAGGCTATGAATAAGTCCACACTTCGTGGAAAATATGGCAATGCACGTAATGCGTGACAGGCGAAAACTTGCTTTACAACTTTACGACGGTTAAAAGGCGACACAATACCATTCTGTTGGCAAGGACAAGTGCCCTAAACCACGCAATACCCAAAGGCTTTCATGACAATCATGGAATTAGCTATTATTAGCGTGGAATTATATATTATTTAATTTCAGGTGAAGTTAGGTTCTTATCATATTGTATATAGTCTGAAATATGACAGTACTGAGATGTTTTAAAATAATTAAAAGTCAAATTATTAATTAAGAGTTTTAATACCAGCAATTTCATCTCATAAGACAACGTAAATGTAATAAATACGGGTCCGATCGAATTAACACTTAAAGAAAATAGATCTTATAATAATGGTCTAATCTATACTAATATTATAAAGCTGGAGGGTTTGTTTGTTTGTTTTGTTGAAAACGCTAATCTCAGGAACTACTGTTCTTATTTGAAAAATTATTTCAGTGTTAAATACGACATTTATCGAGGAAGGCTATATGCTATATATACGCTAAGTGTACGACCAAAGTGGACGCTATAATCAAGCTTCGAGCGGGGCGTCGCGTGCGGCGTTCGTGTCAAACAGATGCATTAATACGTGAGTGTGCTGAGTGGCGCGCGAGCGTCACTCTTGGACGCTGCACGCCCCGCCGAACGCAGATTCACTCAGACCGTACACTAAAAACAATAGCAACGGAGCACCAATGAAGAATGTCAACAAAATCGTTTTTTTTTTAAGCTATTGCATAGCTTCTATCGCGGGCCTTGAGCGTGGGGACCGAATCCAGAAATTCCGTAACGAAAAAAACCTAACACACCCACTCCGACCGGCACAGCGGTGATACTTTTTAGTTTTTCCATCTATCTATCCATAATACCAGAACTTTTAATAACTTTTTGAAATATCACGCTTGTCTCTTTAGTTCAACAACCCGCCTTTAGGTGGCATTGGTTGTATTGGAAAACTACCGTAATCAGCTGTTTGTGAGAAAGTATATAGGATTTATCATCTATGTACAACAGTGAATATCTGTACTCGTATAATTTGTGTACAAAGTGTTTTAAATATGAATAAACAAAGTGCATTTATTAATGAAGAAAGTCACGAAAAAATAGTGAAAGAAAATGAGTGAGTACTCTATATGGGGCATTCCATGCCAAATCACCGAGTTTTTTTTTCGACCCCTTTCGATTTGGCTAAAAATTTGGTATTATTTTCTACCCTACCAATAACATTTTTCTGAATTTTTTCAGATTTTTTTACCGAACCCAAAAAAAGTTAGGAATTAAAAAAAAACGCTCTTTTTTTTCAAATTGCTATAACTTTGACACAAATTGACCTTTTGGCACTTTTTTTTTGTTTATTCTTGTTTTTAAATGTTGTTTTTAGAAAAAAATTCAAAAACATTTTCAGAAGTAAAGAACAATAAAATATTTTAGTTTTTTCAAGAAAACCGTCATTTTTTCGAAGTTCGACACTTTGGATTTTCAATTTGTTTGTCTCAAAAAAAAACTTCAACTAAAACCGTATTTAACCCCACTATTCCCATTTTGTGCCCACTGATTCTTCTAATTTTTTTTTTCGATTAAAAAAAATTTTTTCAAATTTTCTTATTTTCTTAAACTTTCACTAAAACGATTTTGTTGGCTTTTATAACCTCAAAAGAAAAAAAATTAAACAAAAAAAACAAAACTAATTAAAAATAAAATTATTTTTTTAACTTCAAATATTTTTTTTAGGTAAAGTGTTCTAAATTTTGTAATTTTTTTTTAGTTTTGCCTTTTTCCGCGAAATAGTTGCTTTAAAAACTTTTTTATTTAACGAATAAAAAAAAGTGCTAACGAATAAAAATTCAAAAGTGCTAAACCGATACCAACAACACAAAAAATTCATCAAATCACACCGTTATTGAATTCTGTTATGGTGGTAAAGTCCTTTTCTTCATCACAAAAGTCCAAACAACACTGTGTAATCAAGAAACCGAGGAGACAATCGCTGAATCAACGCAAATATTGAGATTGTATAAATTATAAAACATTATACTTAAATAAAATAATTTTACTTTTGAAGTGAAACTTCTTTATCGGCGTTGGAAAAAAATTTACCGTCACATTTTTCGGTTACGCGTCACATTTTTCCGTTACGCGCCAACTTTTTTGTATTCAAGTCTATGATAATAAAATCCTTTTGTTTAAACTTTATCTAATTTAACTTTATTTAACCAATTTCTGGAAAGTTGCATATAGATCATTTTGCGAAAAATAAGGCCTTAAACAAGTTTCACTTCTTACGTGTGTACACTAGTACACGCACACATTTTTTTATTAATACAGTTTATGTTTTTTTAGTTTATTTTTTTTTACTTTTGAGGTTATAAAAGCCAACCAAAATCGTTTTAGTGCAAAGTTTAAGAAAATAAGCAAAACTTGAAAAACTTTTTTTTTAAATCGAAAAAAAAAAATTAGAAGAATAAGTGGGCACAATATGGAAATAGTGGGGTTCAATACGGTTTTAGTTGAAGTTTTTTTTGAGACAAAAAAATTGAAAATCCAAAGTGTCGAACTTCGAAAAAATGACGGTTTTCTTGAAAAAACTAAAATATTTTATTGTTCTTTACTTCTGAAAATGTTTTTGAATTTTTTTCTAAAAACTACATTTAAAAATAAGAATAAACAAAAAAAAAGTGCCAAAAGGTCAATTTGTGTCAAAGTTATAGCAATTTGAAAAAAAAAGAGCGTTTTTTTTTTAATTCGTAACTTTTTTTGGGTTGGGTAAAAAAATCTGAAAAAATTCAGAAAAATGTTATTGGTAGGGTAGAAAATAATACCAAATTTTTAGCCAAATCGAAAGGGGTCGAAAAAAAAACTCGATGATTTGGCATGGAATGCCCCATATACATTCATTTTATTATTATTATCACAAATGCAGTATTATTTTTTGAAATAAAAAGAAAAAAATTAATTATTTTTTTTAATTATTATTATTTTTTTTTAAATACTGCATTAATAAAATAAATAAATAATTATAATTGCATAAGTTGATAAAAAATGCTATGCAATAGCTTTACCGCGGCAGTTCCGAGTGCCACACGTCTTTTTTTCCTTTGGAGAGCTTCCGCTGCGTGTTAGCGTTAGACCAAAGTAACTATTCCACGCGGACGAAGTGGCGGGCAGAAGCTAGTATTGTAATATGAATACATACATTTTTATATATACTCTACCACGTGGTTGAAAATCGATTATAATAAGGCGTACAAACTTTTTGTTAACGTGTTTATATAATATGATATTATTATATTTATAATAAAGTATAATAAATAAAAATTATGAAAGAAAAGCTATTTTCATTTTTGATAAGAATGAAGCTCGTCAATATCTACTAAATAAAAATAATAATAAACAAAATCGGTCGAGAAACAAAGGAGGAGGATGTACCTAGATGTTTTGTCTGTGCCTATTATAATAATCCTAACATTCTAATGTTTATTCAGTTTTTATTTAAATGTAATAAATAATTTAATCAAAAACTCATAGATCTCCGCTCTCACGCAGGTTCATAACCGATTCTATATGCGTTTAGAAACTTAACCGGATAAAATTATATGACATGAGATCAAAGTACTGAGAGCAGGTGTGCGTTCGCATAAATTACTTGAAGATGCCATCAATATGCGAAAGGAAGATATTCTGTTAGGTAAAATGCCCTCGAGAAAATACTTGGGTAAAATTATGTTTGTTTAAAATCCCGTGCCTAGACGTTAAATTATATGAATGATGCTTTATATAATAATAGATTGTATATTGTTTATTTTAAACTTTTTTTCTATCCTTCAGTGTATATACTAATTTATTATCACAATAGCAATTACTCGCAGCGTCGTACGCTGTTTCTATGCTGTAATTATTTTCGACTACTTTTAGTATATTTTTTTTCGTATAAAACCTTATGTTATTAATATAGGAGTACATGTATATTTAGGTTCCTAATAGTAAGACCAATTAATTTAATAGGTCATCAATTTTAGGATGACATTCCGATAGTTAATGTATGATTCTGTAAGAATTGATACTAATTTTCATAGATCTGAATTAAAAAATGACGGATTTTCATATAAACTTTCATCCCGTTGTTTCAGACTATGGCGTTGAATTGTCAAAAATTCTTCCTTAGTGCTTACCTACAGTGTAAAAAGAACCCGTATGTAAATGTTTATGGCTCCAATCCCAGTAGTTTGGGCTATGCTTTCATATGTTAGTCAGTCTGTCAGTTATTCTTTTATATATATAGGGCTCAATAAATATTTGAACACGCTAATATCTGGAACTATCAGATTTAAATAATTCTTTTTACGCTTTATACAGAGAACATTTTTCTGAATAACATTAGGCCTTAAGAGCAGTTATAATATAATATGTATCTCAGAAAGTACGCTAATCAAGTAAGTAATAATACGAGCGAGTCATGTGGCAGGTACGGGGCCGTAGATGAGTGGGCTAACCGACAAGTCCCGAATATTACCGAAAAGGGACGAACTGTGAATACCATTGTCAGTAAGGTACCATGCAGCGCGGCTCAATCACGTGGCCCGTTAGAATAAGCAAAATCATACTCTATGTTATTTGTTTAAACCCACCTGAGTTAACGGTAATTCAAAATTTTAAAAATTAAACGCGAGTTAAACCCTGGTGCACTGCATGTCTAATTATGTATCTCATCTAGGTTAAGCACGAAAGTTCTTAGTTAATAAGTTCAAAACAATATATATGGTAAACAGCTGTTTTAATTTAATTTTATAACTCTAGAACGTGTAAAAACGTCCGAATATTAAATATAACGTCCAGTATTCTAGAAATAACGCAACTGAAGTAGAAAACATTTTCACGTTTAACTACCGTCTGCAAAAGTTTAAACGCTTGACGGGAACTCGGTGAATTGTTAATTGCTTAATAATTACACGACTTTGAATTATGCCGTCACCTTAAAATTTCATGTTTACTGATTATATATATGTTACGGTACATGTACTCATTCTTGTAGGTGTATTATGATTTTCATGTATAAGTCAGAGTAGATATGTAGAGCTTAGGGAGAGCAGAACACACGGATGGCATTGTCCTCCATTTGTATGTATTTTCACAACACGACTGACAATATGAAATAAAACGACGACTACTTTCGATCCTTGTTCTTTTTAATAATTAATGATTTTACAATAATCTCGGAGACAACTCTCTCAGAGAAACTATCACTTAGCGACAATAACAATAGATCTCACGATCTCAGAAACAATAATGACTTCACGATCTCAAAAACAATAATGAATAATGAATCTTGCACAACCTCGTACAAGCACTTATAAAGGAATCGCCTTCCTTCACCTACCGACAACCCAAGTGAAGGAAGTCTTAGTTTAACGAAGTACTTAATCTACGATTTTGTACATAGTTACACCTTATGTTCGGTAATAGTTCTAATTATAAATAAGTAACGATTTTAACATCATACATTTTATAATTACGTTGTCATTAATTATCTTCAAATATTTCACCGTTGTAACTACCGAAGTACTTTAGAAATCCTTATTTGCTATAAAACTCATTTTAGATCGACAATTATTCTAGTAATTACAAATATCATTGTACAATGCCAATTTGTTTTAATTACATTGTTATTCATTTTAAATAGCAACTTTACTATTCTATCTCGACTGTACATAGGATGTATTTCCGGTTTTAATAAATAACAGAAAATTTTACTTAAATCTAGAATTATTCTATTACAATTTCAGAAATCCGATTTTAATTATCGTGACACTAATTTAGGTCTGCTTTAAATCAAGAATTAAATCAAGTTAGAAATTTCATCGTACGACGCCACATTTTCTTACGATGGTGTCACGCGTCGTGTGGCGTGAGACCGGCTTATTTAGTGACTTCTATCAGTGCTTATGTGAATAAACATGTGGAATTCTTATGAAGTTATGAACAGTTTACTCTAATCTAAATTATTCAATAATTTAGAATAAACCACATTAACAATAATTAAATAGAAGTGCATTAACAACACATTCACTATATTGATTAACATAGAAAATAATAGATGGCGCTGTTAGCAAACATCTATGATAAATCGAATCTTTGTAAGTTTCTGTAATAAAAATATGCGTTACAATTTATGTGTTAATTTCGACTGCTGAATGCTCCGACTGCTGGATGCTCCCACTATGACATATATATTCTATTTTTATGTGTGAGTCTGGTTGGATTACTGAATAAAAGTCTATATTTTATAAAGATTAAGAATTTATATTGTTCTTACACATTCATTGCATATTACTCACTATAACTAGTTAAACATAAACACGGATTTATTGAATATACGTATGATCACATATACGTCTACATCCGGACTGCCGTAGAATATTATATTGGAACGGGAAAACGATGAGTGGACTTCGACCCCTACGTATCCATAGCGTGTACTCTATAGATAAGCAAGTGTCCCTACAATTATATTTTAACTTTAATTATTTGTTTTTTTATACTTCATAGGTTTTAGGGTCTCACCTGAGGTAAATGTTGATATGGTCGAACATGGTTAACATGCTAAACCTAGAGGCGAGGGGCTCTCAAGTGCTGCTGCTGGAACAAACCACCAGGTGCTTGGCAACAGAATTTCACTTGAGAGTGGTATCTAGCCAGGCGGACTCAGTAAAAGCCCTACAACCATGCTATAGGCGCATCACGATGTTCTCCGACACCGAAAGCTTCGACTAAGTTGCTAGAATTGGAACCTACGTCCGTTGATGCGGTGTCCGAACGCGCTATCAACTTATACATCATCGCTTCACAGTTTGAGTTTTTCAGTACACCCACAATGAAAAGTAGTCTATACCCTCCTATCCTGCGAGAATATATATGCCAAATTTCATTGAGATCGATTCAGAGGTGTAGACATGAAAAGATGAAAGACCCAGCGAATTATTTTGGCTTTTTTATATTAATGATATAGTTAATGTTACATTGGGGTATAAAAGAAGTGGAATAACATTTCAAATCACACCCTTACGAGGTATAAATTCGAGCAACGAGATGACGGGGGCGAGGTGCTAGTTCTCGGACGTAACTGGATCGACCACTAAACACAGTGAAATTCTAATGTAAACCTTGTTTGTGGATTTTTACTATGGATGCTTAGCCTTCCTATACTCGCGCGTTGGTCTGTGAGACCGACAACATACGTTTGACTTGTTTTTTTAATGCAAAACCCTGGCGATTTGAGCTCCCCAGTAACTGCATGGTTCATGGCCTACTTCAAAAGAGTACAGTGTGAACGTTCATGTGTACATTTCATGTCCCTGTACACGACGCAGATCAGTCCGTCAGACCAACGCGCGGCGATAGGAAAGTTAAACACTATCAGTCCGATGGTAACTTTTGAAGCGCTGATGGCTTATTTAATAGCGTGTTCGGAGACCGCGTCGATGAACGTACGTTTGTATCCATGGACATGAGTTGAAACTTTTGGTGAAGGAATACATCGTGCTGAAATCATGGCATGATGGTGGGGCTTTTTCTAAGTCTGCCTAGCTAACTACCCCGCTCAAATGAAAGTCTGTCGCCAAGCACCTGTTCCGTTGTGTTCCGGCACTTTATTTTAACTATAGATTTAGCGTGTTTATCACTTACTTTCGACTACGTCGCCATTTAACACCAGATGACATTGTTGTTAAAACAGTACACATAAAATTTTTGAAACTCACTTCTTCACTCCCGTCAGCCTTTCCATCATCGATATGATCGGTCTCTGTGTCTCTTTCATTTACATATATAAAAATGAATGTTGTTACATACATATATACCTGAGACTGACAAAATAACACGGTCTGATTGACCTCCATGAGAGTTGGCACACCTAAATGTTTTTCAGACGGACTTTAGAGAACTTTAATCTAACCATCTCCGATATATTCGTAGTTGTTCTGTGACACATATTCAAACATATAAAAAATATTATTTTTATATAGCTACTAGCGGACCTGGCGGACGTTGTCCTGCCTTGATAATAAAAAATAGAAATCCCAAAAGTCAACCGCAGCGCCACCTACCGGGTCCAATTGTGAATCTAAACCATTCTCGGATCCACTCGAACACGCACAAAAAATTTCATCAAAATCGGTCCAGTCGTTTAGGAGGAGTTCAGTCACATACACACGCACACAAGAAATATATATATTAAGATATCTCAGATTCCTAAACTTTAACACTACGTGAGAATTGGTACAATTAAGTGTGTTTCCAACGAGAAAGTTAAAGCTACCTATTTTGCTATAGTTCTTAACTAAATGGTACAAAACTACATCGACAATTTAATTTCTTAAAAAATGATTTTGATTTTAAATATCTAATATTTTTGCTTTAAGTGTTATATCTTATGATTTACTAAAGTATAAAGTAATAGCTTTTAAGGCATCGCTGGCATTTATATAATTTATAAAAATAAAATACAGCCTATGTTACTCGATGTTGTAGTTTACTATAGATGAAATAATTTTTTAAAACAGTTGAGTATTTAATGACCTTATCCATTAAAAAATATATATATATATATTTTCTCTTTATAATAGCTGTATAGGTATGTAGAAGTACAATAAGTTAAAATACTTATTTTGAATTTGATCACAAATGTTCCTGTTAGCGGCGGTACTGCCAGCAGGACCGGTGAAGGATCGCATGAAGTAATTTGATCTATCTTTCTACTTTATTAACTGAATGGAGCTATTCGAGTGACAAAGCAGTATCGGTCTCTAATTACGTAAAGGTTTGAGCGTTACCTACAATCCACGTCAGCGCCACGTCACGTGATGTCGTGAACGAGTTTAAAATTGTATTTAGTCTACCACTATAAACTTCATCATCTGACTATATAATACATAAGAAACAATTGCCGAATGTATATAATTATATCACTTCAAAACGGCTGCATCTATTAGTAGCCCGGTGAAGCTGTTAAGACCTTGCTAGGTCAATAGCGTAGTGAGTTCGAGAAAAAAAAAGCTGCACCTATTTGACTTATTATTTTTTACTGTGTTTGTAATTGTCAGGACAAAGTATAAAAAGTGTGTCAATGAGTAAAACAGAAGACAGTAGGAAGATCTTCAAAATTATTGACATAATTGATAGATTGACGTTCTGTTGCCATTTTATTTTATCAAATGCTTGTATTGTAAAGGAAATATTTGAGCTCATTTTTTTCGTAAATACATCTGTACGTAACCAGTGCGAACAGCCAGTCTATATATAAATTAGCTAAGATAAAGTAATCCAGTAACATTTTTCCTTCGTTTATCTACCGATTTTCTTTTTAGCTTAGCAGCTATAGACTAACTAGCTGTTATAAATAAAATAGTTCTTTTTATTCCTACCATGGACAAATTTAAATCTTTACCTGTAACTTCTTATTCCTCATACTTCGTACTCCTTGTGTATCTAATCTCTAATATATACTTGTGCAATACAGTCTTTACCATTTAGAATAATGAAAATAACAAGAAATTCACTTTATAGTACTTAAATATTAACACGAGAAAGGAATAATTTGTTCTCATTTAAATTTCAATTAAATTTCGACCGCTAGACGATTCTCCAGTATGAGTCCAGTTCATCCAGTGCAGTATGTCACTAGTATGAGTAAGGACAGAACGGATAATACAAAGTAAATCAGTAATTTAATGTCGTCATATACTACTTTGTTGCAAAACAAAGTTAAGTGGCCTTATTAACTTAAAGTCTCTTTGTTTAGTCTAAACGACTAACAAACCGATGAACGAGGTAACTGTACTCATTTATTAATGGAAATATTTTTAATATTTTTTTTTCTTCTGGTTATATTTTTTTTAGCTTATAAGTAAGCCACAGGATCTAAGAAATAATATTAAACATATAGATTACATAACACAGTTTTTATCCCAAAGTTTGATCTAATACACTGGAGAGCTTTCTCTATTATTTTTACAATTTTTCCGAAGTAGTTGTTGGAATTTTGTCCTTTAACATTAATTACTTCCCTAAACGTGGAAAGTTTTCATATGTAAGATAAGATTTTTATTCCTATAACTCGGTGGTATTTTATGCTATAATTTCGCGCAAATTCCTAATTTACTCCCATTTACTCAATTAAACGTTCTATAAGATGTCTATTGCAGCGTAGCTGAATTCCACACCTGTGAGATTGTACGTGTCATTAAAGCTACTTTTTTTATGAAATCCTATCACAGATAACTAGACCCACAGAAAGATTGTAAGTAACAACCAGATAAATTACGATTTTGCACAATACACTTCACATAAAATACCACTTACTTATAGGAATTAAAAAAATAAATGTTTACGTGCCTTTTAGATCGAAATTCCTTTTACGCTCTGAGAAGGTACATTTACCATAAACTAATATTTTCAGGTATTACTTTTATGATATTTTCAACAAAAATTTTGATCAATTGTGAAAATAATATTAGAAAAAATGCACACTACTACAAACATATATATAAAACTGGGCAAATAATCAGCTATGATTAAAAAATTTTGCTTTTAAGACAGGTCCTAGAAATGCTATAATGTTTTAACCCTTACAGGACCATAAGATGTACAAGACTAAATATGCCAATACACCACAATATTTTAGCTATTGTGGGTGTAAAGTAAGAGAATATCACCAGAAATATATAATAATAATATAATAATACTACAACAAATATGGATATGGATCAGAGGGAAAAATATTTCCCTTTAGATGATGTGCAATTTCTAGGTACTTGTGCTAAAATATTCTGCAGTTTTATTATATAATATATAGTATAATATTATAGTATTATTATATAAAATTATACTTACCAAATAATATAAAACACGTGACAAAATACAGTTATTTTATTTTCTCAAGTCCAAAACACTTTCAAGATATTATTAGTTCAGCCCGCGAATGTTTTGGTTTTGGTGCAATAAAGTTTGACTTTTTTTTTTATTCGTTCAGAAACACATTTGCCGCCTCGGGCATACGTTTTATTTTGACATTCAGTAAAAAAAATATCGATACAATAATAATTGAACAATCAATAACGATTTTTGTAGAAGGGAAAAATATTTCCCTTGAGCGTGAAAGGGTTAATTCATAAAAAAATCACGTATTATCATGTATAAATAATACGTAACATTTCATATACATTGTTTTATATTTCAGCAATAACCAAGAGTATATTTTTACCCCTTTTAGTATCAAATATGTCGCAAATATCCAATATTGTATTTTTTTTTCTAAATATCGCATCTTCGTGTCAGAGGACAATTAATCATTATGACAGCGTAGTACGTAAAAGGCGACAGGAACAACGTATAAACTGTCTTTCCACCGTTGTCATAAACAAATACTTTAACCATCTTATGTTATTTTATTAAGTCGAAGCATAGTAATATTACATAATTTCCAACGAAACTTGTCTTACTCGGAAGTACGTAAAAACTAGATAAAGTTTGAAACCGGATATATTTTCATTTATGGTAGTTGAGTTATATTTGGCACTAGTTGGCGTCCATCCGAGGCACGTACCATCTTCCAGGCTGACGGAGAGCACTCTAGTTATACCGGCTGCTGTGATAACAGCTCAACTTGCGCCTAACTGCTCTCTCCTCGAGTGCTCGCCGTCTTGCTTAAATGACCCTTCAGATTTGGACATCGTACACGGTAGAACATAACGGATATCACTGGGAATGTAGACGACGTTCAATATACTTATGTGACATTTGTTTTTCATGCATTGCAATTCACAAAGATCTCATGTAATATTTAGTGAAGATGCGGCGAAGGATTTAGTCGTATAAAACCTAAAAGAACTTATCAGTCAACAATGGCTGCTTTCAAAGTATATAGAACTAGTTTTTTGGTAAACAAATCAAAGGCTATAGCAATTCTAAATCCTAATTATACCTAATATTATAAAGACGAATGTAAGTTTGTTTATTTTGGAAGTAAAATTTCTTATGGCACGGTAGGGAAAATGTTCGTTAGACGTTACGCGTTAGACGTAGAGTAGTATGTATTTGTGTATATGTGTAAGTATGTATAAATCTGTCTAGGTCTAGAATTATACAAAACTGAATATAAGTTATAGTATACTAGCGGGCCCGGCAGACGTTGTCCCGCCCTGATTATGAAAAAATCCTTGACAAATTATATACTAAAACGTTCCTCATCAATCACTCTATCCAGCGGTGAAAACCGCATGAAAATCCGTTCGGTAGTTTTTGAGTTTATCGTGAACAGACAGACAGACAGACGCGGTAGGGGACATTGTTTTATACTATGTAATGAAGTATAGTTAAGTGCACACTACGGGATTACATATAGTTTATAAGCAGTCTCATATAAGTTTATATAATTGAATACATATAAGCCAAAGATTCACTCCCAGCTCATGTACACACTAACACACGCAATGTTTGTTACTGTAACGCGAACGAAGCGGCGAGCAAAAGTAGTTGGACCTATTTATCCTCCAAATATTTTCTTCTTTAAAATTTTTTGTTTTTAAATTCATTGTTCGCAACCTACCTAAAAGCCATCATCAAAATTTTGACTCTCATTCTCACCATATACCGGGCGTAATACACGTCATAATGAGAAGTAAACAAGTGAGGTGGCAGGGTGTCTATAGCCGACCGTATATCTGCCACCATACAGTGCTGAAAAGCCCATTCCACTGACTCTCCTATGGTCAATGACTATTCGGAGTTAACCAGTGTATATCAAGCTGCCTAGATACATGTAACCAGCAATGACTAGTGGTGGATTGTAGAACTCTCAGTGTTCATCGTTGTTTTTTTTTTTTTTTTTTTTTTTTTTTTTTTTTTTTTTTTTTTTTTTTTTTTTTTTTTTTTTTTTTTTTTTTTTTTTTTTTTTTTTTTTTTTTTTTTTCCTTTTTTTTTTTTTTTTTTCTTTTTTTTTTTTTTTTTTTTTTTTTTTTCTTTTTTTTTATATTTTTTTTTTTCATATATTTCTTTTTTTTTTTTTTTTTTCGAATTGCATTGTCTTTATTAAGTAACAGCGCAGTCACTTTGTAGTACTAAAATAAAACCGAGCTCTTCCAACAATTAAAAGAGAATCCTATTCCTGTATATAAGTTTTTACAGACCGGATGCACAATAAAGTTAAAACTACATCCATTCTCATTTTACTAAGCTAAAGAGATAGCTTCCTGGGATACTAATATCGACCATACTAAGGGGTACAAAGTTTTTTCTTTATGACGTGTTAATCTTCTTCTTCTATATCTTCTATACATATAATAAGAATGTAAATGTAACATGTCTGTACTTTTTCGATTTTTGTGAAAAAAATTGTTGCAGGAATAAGTAATAAAATACATTGGAATTTTTAGAAATGTCCGTCTTTCTGTCTATCTGTCTGTATGAATACTCGTCACTCCTAAAGTACTGGGTTCAGAATGAAACCACACCACACCAAGAAAATCATAAAGCATATCTTCGAGAATAACTTAGTCTTTGTTTCATGAAAATCGGTCCACTCTATCAAAAGTTATTGTAATTTTAATGACGACGTGGCGTAAGTACGAGAGAGAAGTAGATAAGTATATGGAGTTAATACGTTCAGATGACTTTATTAATCACTGTTTTTTACATAAGATTCCACGCGGACGAAGTTGCGTGCACAGCTAGTCTACAATATTATTATCAATATATCCATTTATTTATATTTTACATTTAAAAATTCTATTGAGTTTTGTAGATTGTAGACGTAAAGAGTGTGACGTGAATCGAACAGAGATTTTTAAATATAGGCCTCAACTCGTCAAAAGTAGGGAAAAAACCTTTACCATATTTTTTTGTTGACAACACCAAAGCTCGTCAACACCTAAGGCATAAAAGAAAAGAAACTCTTCGACAAGTTAAGGAGAAAAAGATTGTTTTATTTCTACCTTTTCTTTAAATTTTGTGAATTAAAACGAAAAATTCCCATTTAGGAAGTAAGTGACAGTAAAATTAACGATTGCTTTAGATAATTATCAGATAAACATCGTCTGTAACGCAAACTGCTTGTATCGGATGCTTGTTTTCATTAACGTTACAAACGGAAAACATGTGCCAGACATGGCAATTAACGATTTAGACAAGTTGCGGCATCGCGAGGTCTTACAATTTCATTGTAATTGAATATAACATTTATTAATTTTAGTAATTCGAGTGATACAGTTATACAAAAAAGGCGTACGAAATCTTTATATTTCGATTTATTGATTTTTTTTATGTCATAGCAGGCAAACGAACAAGTGGGTCACCTGATTTTAAGTGATCATCACCGTCCATAGACACAACACCAGGGGAGTCGAAAGTGAGTTGTCAGCCTGTGTTTGGGGGAAAGGGAGGGAGGGGGGAGATGAGAGGGGAGGTGGGCCTCCGGCGCTCTGATCTAACGAAACGCAACAATGCAAGCACTGTTACTTCACGCCGGTTTTCTATGAGAGGGTGCTACTAACCCGGGCGAGCCGACCCATTCGTGCTGAAATCAATAATAGCTTCAGCGTGGCTCTACCACCTGCAATTTCTACAACAATTCTATTGTATTATAGATTAAGCATATAACTACAGTCATGTATATTAGGCAGGTAAAGCTACTTAACCACAACCATAGATAGCTGATCGTAAATCTTCAAATTGAATTTAGTAATGTCTACGAAAATATACTTGAAAAAACTTTTTACCAACTTCAGAAATCGGATTATTCATCTTCGACTTATTTGTCCTCTACATAGAGACTTTGTCAAAAATAGAGTTGCAATGTGTTTATAGAATTGACATTTCATACTTTAATGAACAAAAGTATAATCGGTCAAACTAATACTCTGTAAGCACTGTGACTATTTATGCGAGCAGAGCTTCGCCCTACAATAACTTCGAAATAGCAATGAATGCCCGATTTTTTTTTTTTTTTTTTTTTTCGAACTGACTATGCTATTGACCTGGAACAGGTCTTTACAGCTTCACCGGACTACTAAGGCGAGCGCTTAAGGCACTCAGCCGATTTGGTTTTTAGGTAACATACACAAGGGTGCTCGGCACACCTCGGCTTGGGCTGTTACCTGACAAAATTCGCGTCTGACCTAGCTAAACTATTCTAACTATTCATACATATATTCATTTTGAATCATACAATCAATTGCATGATTCACAAATCGTACGTGTATATCTAATGAAACGAGCTAAACTATTCGATTCAGCTCGAAAAAGGGAAAAAAAACAAACCCGTCAACCATGTGTATATATGTGCACGTGTGTTGAGAGTTGATCTCATGTGTGAGTGCAAGTGATGTAGGTGAGTCACTGTATCGCGAAAGTGCTATCTCGGGGGCTCCATCCGGGGACGACCTTGGCTCGAGATATCACTGAGAACCGCGATGTGTGCGGGAACTAACTAACGAGGAATCCTTCTCTCACGGCGGCGTCAGAGAGGGTTACGCGTGCGTGGGCGCAAACACGCATATTAAAAGATCGAATTTAAAGTTTACTGAACGGCGTCGGCGCCGGAATCTAAAAATAGAAATAGCAAAAAATTATTATTATTACTTGATCGTTTTAGGGGAAGTGAGACGTAAATACACGGATTTACTCTGACTTATACGAGTTATTTATTTATTATATGAGTTATTTATTTATTAACGGCAGCGCGCACGAGCCGTTGTAGGGTAGCCGAAATGGCTGGAAACCTATGTATGGCTGTCAGGGGACCTAGAGACGGATTTCGGACCGTCTCTTCGTATGCCGAGATCTCCGAGATCTCGTGAAAAATGAGCAATTGACCTACGTAGTCAATGCTCGATAGGGAAAAGGAGTATGCGGGGTCGGCCTGTGAAGGCTTAGCCGCCTGGGATTTCGGGATCGGCTGAGACGCGGGCTTGGGAGCCCACGGGGCCTGAGGGGCCCGGTAGGGGGGGGGGGGGGCGCGCTAGTCGCGGGTGCGGACGCTGCCGGTGCGCGTGACGCGCTCGGCAGGCTCGGGAAGGCCTCTCGGGACATGAGAGGCGGGGGTCGGGGGCGGGCGGGGACGGCGGCCGCCCTAGACGGCGACGCCGCCCGCCTGGGATAGCGAGGGAGTTTTGTGCGCGGTGCGCGGGGACATCCGCGATAATTCGCGGTATGACCCACGCCTCGACACAGAACGCAACTCGGAGGGTCGGAGGAGTTTTTCTGACGAGAGCACTCCTTAGTGGAGTGGTCGCCGAGGCACTTAACGCACCTGGGTTTCAGGCTGCAGTTTCGTGCGGAGTGTCCGTACACCTGGCAGTTGTGACACTGCGAGGGTATAGACGTTTTGCGCGGCGGCTCGACGATAACGCCGGAGAGGCCGCAGAGGGTCGAGAGGTTAAAGATCGCTTTCCCTTCATGGGTGCGATCTAGGACTACTAACACCATATCGTATGGTAATCGGGTGCGCGGAGAGCGCATGCGATGCACCTCGCGAACAGGGAACTTCTGCTCTTTGAGGTCGTCTAGAATATCGATGGTCGGGAGTTCTGACGGGACCCTACGGATTACTACCCGTAGTTTTCGTTCCTCCTCGAGGGAGTACGTGAAAAAACCCCACTTGTTGTCCCGAAGGAAACGAGTGAGGTCGCGATAGGCGGTGGTGGTCGGTACCTTCACCTGGATACCTGAAGCGGTATTGGTGGCGGAGGTGTAGGGAATTTTTGCTGTTTCCAGCAAGCTCGAGATTTCAACCCAGGACGCTTTGTCCTGGATCGTGACGGGTGGAGGTGGGCGGGGCTTCTTGCCCGAAGCTGCGGAACCCGCAGCGTCCGGTGAAGCCGGACTGTCGGGGAGGGGAGCCTTAGGGGCCTTTTTCGGCGCACTAGCGCCACCTATCGGGGACCGTTTCTTACTAGAAGGCAGACGGCCTTCATTATCGGATGAGAATGCCCGATTAACAACGTCTTATCTTTTATAGGCCGAACTCTTTAATAGGGTGGCGCTAGTGTTAATGTTCCGGTTGCGTATCGGACGTGTTGTAACGGTACCGGAAGTTCATGTTTAAATCATTTAAATATCATTTTAGCGTATATAAATATTATTAAGTATATAAATATTAATTAAATGATTAAAAATAATTATAAATATAGAAATTAGTACAATACTGAATAATTACTAAATTACTGCTATGTTCATAGAATTATGAAACCGCTTACACTGACTACTCGCAGGTTCCTAACTCTATGGTTATGTTGATTAGAGACGTAATAGCGAAAAGTTGAGGATGTACATTGTTTTAGGACGTGATATGTATATTTCTACATGTATAGATTACTATTATAATTAAGAAACATTAATTTGTTAATCAAGCGGTTTTTTCACGTTCATAAGTTTTGCTCGTCACAAAGTATATTTATTTATCAACTAGCCGGCCCGGCAGACGTTGTCCCGCCCTGATTATAAAAAATCCTTGTAAAATTATACACCAAAACCTTCCTCATGAATCCCTCTATCCACTGGTGAAACCCGCATGAAAATCCGTGCAGTAGTTTTTGAGTTTATCGCTAACAGACAGACAGACAGACAGTCGCGGTAGGGGACTTTGTTTTATACTATGTAATGATTATTTTGACAATTTATAATATTAACATAGCCTTAGATAACTTTTCAGTATATTTTGACGTTCCAAGTCAATCTTACTTACGTGCTAATGGGTTATTTTCCAATAATCAGATGTTGGTATGGGATTAACTGGAAAGGTAAATTAAATAATTTATATGTTATGGGGGGGGGGGGGGGGGGGGGGGGACCCATCCATATTTTATTTAGAGGGGGGGGGGGGGGGGGGGCGACACCCCCAAATTTTTTTTTTTTTTAAAAAAAAAAAAAAAAATATTTTTTTTCATTTATTCCATATTTTTCTTACTTTATAATTTTATTTTAAAAAAATTAAAATTAATTCATTAATTTATTCTTTTGAAAAAAATATAATTTTTTTTTTTTTTTATAATTACAACCCAACCCCTTTTTAAAAAAAAATTTCATTTTAAAAATCTTTTTTTTGTTGGTGGGGGGGGGGGGGGGGTGAATAAATTTTTTCACCTCCCCCCCGGGGGGAGGGAGGGACAGAAAATTTAAAAAACACCTCACGTAATTTATGGACGCCCCCAAATGAAGTTTAAAAATTATTTATTGTTTATAGTTGGGTCAAATAAAACAATACAATACAATCTTTATATTAAATAATAGAATAACATTAATATAATAATATTAATTTACTTTATTTGATATTATGATTATTATCGCCTAACCTAATTTATATGAGAAAATCGCTGTACTGTAAATTTAATATTACAAGTAACTATTAGAAACGTTATCGTCTGGAAAGTTCAGAATTCAATTTTGATTCGTTAATGTATTTTCAGCTACCTACTGTATCTCAGACACGAAATTTATAACTTTCTTATTATCATAAAACATTTACAAATTTAATAACGTATGTTTACTATCGATGTAAATAATTATATTTTGTGCAAAATCTACATCTACACTAATATTATAAAGAGGAAACGTTGTATTTTTGTATGTTTATAACGAATAAACTCAAAAACTACTAGACGGATTTCAATAATTCCTTCATCATTAGAAAGCTACATTATCGTTATATTTTTTACTAGAAAAAAATAGGAATCTCTACTAAAATTTCTATAATGTAATCGAAGGTATGAAAAATATTGCCATAAAATGACTTTCATCGCATGCGCTGCGGAAACTATGAATGATAGAACAAAAATATAATCTACAATATTAAAGAACATATCAATATCTATAAAAAACTTCACGGTATCATATGTCCAGCTATTGTGATTATGTCACTATAACTACATTTTTGAAAGAAATCTTAACAAAAACCATACCATGCCTAAAATACCATGTTATTCATGTATTTATATTAATCCTTATCCAAATAAATTATTTTTAATTTAAGACTGTTTCAGTGCCTGTAGATAACTTTTTGAATTATTAAAATCGGCCATTGCATTCAAAAGGTATTACGAGTTTAAAATTGTCAATCTAAACAAAATATGCCGCTCGCGTTGTTGCCGGGGTGTAGTGTGTGCGTGCGGGCTATGCGGCGAAGAAGGGGTCACGGGAGAGGGGCCTGCACATCTATAGCGTAGTTAATCGCGCGGCTTATTCGCGCAATAGAATTTTAGCTCATAGTAATAGGTAGGCATTCAGTTACAATCCACAAATTGATTATGTTCATCAGAACAACATCCAAATTGGGGCAATCAATAAGATTTGTACTAAATGTTATGCTAAAAAATGGAGTGATGAAGCAAATGGCATGTGCTGCGCATCTGGAAAAGTACTTCTTCCTGATGTTGAAGAACCACCAGCACCAATAAAAAGCTTTTTTGGCAAATAATCACAGATAATCGACTCATTTTTTGAAAAATGGCGTGTTTATTATGGCGTGTTTCACCAGTGTTTGGCTTAACTGTGACTTAATTTGGCAGATACAGTAAAGAGTAGTTTCCGCTAAGCTACCACGCACCAAAACAGATGAATTCACCGGGTAGTTTTTTTTATCTTATCATTTTGTTAGTTTTTTTATCTTATCATTTTGTTAGGTTAGCACAATCATCTACCCTCGAACAGAAGACATTTCTTTCCGTAAGATTTTCGATTCTGGGTCAGATTGTGTGTACAAGATTTTCAAGACTATGATCACTTTTAGCCAATCCACATATGTTTAACCCAAATGTTTAAAACTATTGTTCCCCGGGCGAAGCCGGGACGAGCCGCTAGTAAGTTATATAAATAAAAACCAATTGCAGAATGTATGTAAGCACAACATTACAGAAGAGCTGTTATTCACCTATTTGGTTGCTTATTTTTTTTAATTTTCTTATAATTGTTAGGACAACGTTTGTATGAAAAAAAATGTTTGAAAAATCACACGGAAATTAAAAAAAATGTTAGCAAAACTCTGTATAAAAAGTAATTGAATGAGTGAGATAGGAAACAGTAGAGAGATTTTAAAAAAATTTTATATAATTAACATTAGATTAACGTTTAGCTGTTCACTTGCCATTTTATTTCATTATATGCATTCAATACGCACATGCGATGCCATGGTGAGCAACTTGTAGGGGAGACCGGAGCTGGTTGACTTAATTTTAGCTAAAACGCAGATTTTTTTGTTATTTTAGTGTATACTATTGTGAAACTCAATATATCTGATATATACAGTATTAAGTTTGGACAATATATCGAGAACAGTTCGTAATAGATTATAATATAGTATACAGGCTTGAAATTATAGAATACCAAAAATGAGTCAACCTACCCCATGCCTGAGATTAGTTGACTTTTCGCTAGGGTAAGGGTAGGGTAGGGTAGTGACCTAAGAAGTAAATATTCCATAGATAATCCACGCAGAAGAAGGATAACAATCACAAAAAGTAATGGTGCGCGAGCTCTTCCTCAACATTAAATATTTCTCTATTTTTTATATAGCCAGCGCTGCCCAGAGCGATGAGATAGAATTGGTACGTTTTTTGTTAAAAATAACTTATTGATATGTTCTATCGCAGATACCCTTAGGTGTACTTTCTCAACCAGCATTTTTTACATGCCCGCACGGTTCTAGAACAACAAATTTGTAATAGATTCTGCCAGACCGTTTATATTTTATGTAAAATATGTTGCGACTACTATGGAGTAGGTTGATTAGGTGGTCAAGCAACCCCGTTAAAAATAGTCTACTAATCCCGGATTGCTTTGTAATTTTGAACCACATGGATACCTTAAAGCTGTGGCGAAATAAAAATAGATGCTATGCAATAAAAAGAACTATTAAACTCTTACATTAAATTACTTCGAAACAGATAACACCGTCTATGTAATCGTTATTAAAAAGTATTCTATGAAAAAAAAATAACTTACATGTATTGTTTTTTGATATTATGCTCCTGGTCCCAGACAACGTGAGACATGATGTCGCATTTCGAATGATTGACTGAGGGAAAGCAACGGTTTTTCGCGCTTTATTCAATAACATAATACCTTCGAGTAGCTCGAGTTTTTCACAATTAGTCAACCATCCCATCAGTCAACCATCAACGCCCTCTACAATAATAATAATAAACCCATTTTAGATGTTAAAAATTAGGTATACAAAGAAGGTTATAAATACTAAAGAAAATACGTGTATGTAGAAGTTACGCCATCGCAACACATCATAATTGCTGACCAAGAGTGGATATTAAGCCCTAGTTACCAGTCTCACGTTGCGGCAGGTGTACAAAACATTGAGTCAGCGATTTCAGTGGAAACATTAGGTAGCCCGAATCCTCCATTCCCACGTTGTTTTTGTAGTTTTAATGATTGGACGAGATGATCATTAGACAGCGTTAACCTGGCATCGGTAGCATTCACATACTAGTAGTTTTTAAGAGAGTGTTAGCCTGGCATCGGTAGCATTCATGTAGGTGGTAGAGCCACGCTGAAGCTATTACTGGTTTTAGCATGAATGGGTCGGCTCGCCCGGGGTAGTACCACCCAACCCACAGAAACACCCACGTGATGTAACGGTGCTTGCATTGTTGCATTTCGTTCGGTCAGTGAGAGCGCCAGAGGCCCTCCTTCCTCTCCTCCCCACTCTTTCCCCCCCAAACACAGGCTGGCAATGCACTTGCGACTCCCCTGGTGTTGCTAGTGTCTATGGACGGTGGTGATCACTTAACATCAGGTGACCAACCAGTTCGTTTGCCTACTATATTATAAAAAAATCTCATATTATTAGTTTTAAAATTATTTTGTAACTTAAAATAAATTAAGTTTGAAGTAATTTGTTTGTTTTTCAATCCTCCGGCTCTGTCCTTCGTAATTTAGATTGTACCAATTGTTCACATCCCAAGTAGTAACAAATACAAGGTACTCTGTGACAAATACACTCCATGCTCGTGTACATTGTTTAAATGAAACACAATCACACGTGATCAACGCTAAAAGAAATAGTAATTTTGTACCGGTTGCGATGGTAACGAGCCCCGGCGCGATGCGGTGGCCGAGACAATCGTTGATTAGCCCGGGACTCTGGACTTCATTCTCGATATTTGTAGCGTAATTGACTCTTACTTTCCTAATACAAAATATGGAAAATACATCATTACATTAAACATTAAACAGGAAATTTGTCATTAATATTTTATGTATTGATAATTTTATCGTAAATCGAATAAACTGTCTACAAAAAGTTTGTTTATTATTTAATTTTAATAAACTTTTTTTGTTACCGCATACGTTTAAAGTAAATTATCGCTATTTTTGCTGATTTTTTTTTTCTGATTTGACTACGCTATTGACCCAGCAAGGTCTTAACAGCTTCACCGGACTACTAAGGCGAGCGCTTAAGACACTCAGCCGATTTTATTTGACAACTAGCTCAAGGGTGCACGGCACACCCCGGCTTGGGCTGTTGCCTGATACATGCAATTTGCGACCTATCTGAGCTAACTTAAGCTAAGCTAACTATTTGTACCAAGCATATTTACCTCAACAACTCTTATATATATTTCGTATCGGATAATTTTCTAAACTTTTTCAGTTTGATAAGGGAAATAAAATAAACCTCTTCCACATGCATGTGTAAGTGTATATGCATGCACGTGTGTGGAGATGACATGTGTAATGTTGTCGCAGTGATGTAAGATTTTGTATCGCGCGAGTAGCGCACTCAAGGGCTCCACGCCGAGGGAACGGACCTAGGCTTGAGCCGCTGCCGAGGGGGCCTAATCTGGTGTGCGGGAGCGAATTTGACCCCCAGGAACCATTTTTCTGATACAAATCAAATAAAACTTCATAATGTAACAGTACTTGTGATTCAGGCAATTAATACTACCTAATCCTCCAACCAAGTAACTTTAACTTAATTGAGTCTTAACTGTCTGGTTCTTTCTTATTAGTGACTCTGATAATGAATTAAGTTGTAATTTCTTAGATTGAAAAGAAAAACATACGTGATGTCTCTAGATAAATCAACTACTTTTTTTCAATTCAATTTCAATTTAGGTTTTATGTAGAAGACTTTATAGATAACAATGTCAATAGCTCAATGTTTATTTTTATTATCGTATATCTAGCAAACATACGTGGTACAAAAAAATTATTATTAACTAGCGGGCCCGGCAGACGTTGTCCCGCCCTTATTATAAAAAAATTATATACCAAAACATTCCTCGTGAATCACTTTATCTACTGGTGAAACCCGCATAAAGATCCGTTAAGTAGCTTTTGAGTTTATCGTGAACAGACAGACAGACAGACGCGGTAGGGAACTTTGTTTTATACTATGTAATGATAGTAAATATTAAAATCTATATTCTCCCTCCAGTAATTTAAGGTGTCTCTGTGTATGCTGTTTTCATCCAAAGAAAGGAACTAATCTCCCAAAATCTATCCATTTTCATTTTTTTATTCCAAGATATAGCAAATAAGCTGACAACCATAACACCAGTGGTACCACTGTTGCGTTAACGACCTTGGAAAGCGTGTCCCAATCCCGTTTTGAAGAGCCCCGTGAAGTAACTCTGGAGAAACACCGTACCGGGTAACCCATTCCACAACGCTAACGTATGCAAAATGAAGGATCTGGAGAAGCTTATGGTTGTCGAATTTTTTTTTTTTTTAGAATGTTCGGATGAGCAACCAGCCAGCGGCGGGAGCGAATTTGAAACAAGAACGAAGGCACCACAACAAAAAGTTTTTGAGGAAATTCTCCATTATACATATAGTACAGTAAGGGATTAAATGTCCTTGCAGAATTATAAAGACTTTAGAGAGCATATTAATTCGGAATCGCCAACAACGGACATAACTCGCCAATGCACAGTGTCAAAAGAAAAAAGCTGGTAGACAGGAGCAACAGCCTAAATGTGTGAAGTACTCCATGTGAAGACGTACTTGTGCTTTATAAAGTCGTTGTTTTAGTATGAAGTAGTGTTTTAACCCGTTGAGGATACCTAATTTTTTTATTGCCAATTTAGTCTTACTTTCCAAATGAGGCCGGAACTGCACATAGCTGGTTACATTTTAACGTATCAAGGACCCCGATATCGCTGGAGTTTTTAAAATAAAGGCCCTGGAACTTAGGTGCTATAATGAAAGATGTTCTTTTCGTGAGAAACGAACTAACTTGTATCTTTAAGAATTGAACTGGACAAGGTTTGCTTCTTCCAAATCAGAAATCCTTTCCAACGATCTTTGAACAATAACAAACAACAATAAATAAAAATTTTGCAAAGGTTTGGTTAAAATATGCTTAATAAACATTCATATGATTTCATGAAATCATTGATTCTTTTATAGGAAGATAATATTCAGGCTGAACAATACATTTTTCTATAACAAATGTTGAATAAGTATGTCAATAACTAGTGGGATGTCATTCTCATACAATTATAATTTTTCGCATGGGCTTCCAAACAAATGGATATCTCTTGAACTTTCCATTCTACTCTGTTCTTTTGGAGTGATATATTTTCAATGTTTAAATTATGTTAAATTTTTAAAGTTAGTAATATTGTTAAATTGTTAATAAAAATTATATAATATTAATCTCATATATTAATGATCTTTTCATATTTTAAACGGGGTCACCTCTCTGTTTGTTCATTTGTCTAGTAGTGTGATAAATTTGACTAATGAACCGATTATTTTTTTCAATTATATGTTTATTATTTGATCAGGGTTTACAATATATGCTTTATACAATTAGGTAATTAATATATGGAACAAAGTTAAGAGTAAAATAATTACATGCAAAATGACTTGGTGTATATATGCAATATTTTACCTAATCTCACATTAATCGATATAACGCAATAAGCGGTGGATTTGAATAGAACTTATTTAAAAAAATTTTTAAACATAAAATCGCAGTTACTTAACAAAGCGAACTAAAAATCCAAAATTCACATACAAACATGATATTCGGATAAAATAAATTCATATCGTCACCATAGTATTGCGGTAAATAGTTAGATATAAAATAAACCATGTACGGTTTTATTACAAAAACAAAAATGAACACGGGCTTAACACGAGTTTTACTAAGCAGTGCCTAAAATTTTAAATCTAGTTGAACACATTTTAAAAATACTTTACTAAAAATGCGTATCCAAGTGGTCTCTAGCTAAACATCTGGTTTAAGTTTTTTATGCAAGCAACTCTGAATAGTATTCGTTCAATTCAATCTCATCATTCAGAAACGTTCGATTACATACAGATATTTTGCGAACAATTTCAATTCATGAATAATATGTTTGTTCAGATCTTCATTAAGAAATTTTTCTTAATTTAAGTTAAATTGGTTATCAATATTGTGACAATTTAGTTAAAAGGAAATGAAGTAATTGTTAAAATAAGCAATTCATAAAATTAATGTATTACGTCAAAGTGCGCGATGTGAAGTAACAGTATAATCTTAGATTATACAAAACATTGTCTAATGTCAATAGTGTCATATAGTAGTAGTAATGATTTACTCGCAAATCTCTAAAATTGTGTAATTTATTTATTTCTTCAAAATTAATTATACCCAGGAAATTCATAATTTCATACGAAACGTCTTTCGCCGGCAAATAGAAGTGCACTAAATTACAACAATAAAATAAGAACTGTTAACTTAGACAACTGTTAAAGATTATTATAATATCCATCTGTAAACAAGGGTAAAACACTCTTTCGTAATTAAACTTTTAAAGCAAATATTCAACACGTATTGAATTTTGTTGTAATAATACGGGTAATATTTAGAAAGATTTATCAAATCGATTATAACAATAATTTTCTAGTTCACGAGACCGTCGACACGGTTGTAGTTAACATTATATATAAATACAACCTTTTGTTCTATTGTTCGCTTCCATATTGTACAATTTCCACTGATTCTAGTGGAAATCACATTTACTTACAGTTAAATAAATCAGTGGTAAAATCGGTCGCTATATTGAGCCGTAAAATGCGGAAAGCTCTGGTCGAATGCAAATAAATTAGTCAGCTGAGTCAATTGTGCAAATTATCAGTTGCTTTTACGGTCTTTCTTCTATTTGCATTCAATACGTAAAACTCTGTTTTTCAATAATACTACTTACATTAAAAGTCTTACGAGGAAATTGCAAAAATATTGCGATTGAAAATAAACATATTCGATTTCTTCAAAGTTATAATATAATCTCGTGATAAAAGTATTTAATTTTGTATTTCATATTTAATCAAATATTTGCTAATTTTTTGATGTGGACCATCTATAGGCGCGGGTAAACTTGATTGTTGGCGTGGCGACGAAGCGACGCGACTGTGCGTAATCTCTCTTGCCGCACAGAGCTCGCATGCCTATAGTGTAATTTGAGAATTCGAGAATTTGAGATTCGTTCGATTCGAACAATTTCGATGTTTCACATCTGCCAGGCGTCCCGTGGCGGCTCAATTTTTTTAAAGTGACTTCTTTAAAGAAAGTTCTTTATTCGCGTTGAGCGGTATTTTTGGCAGGAGATAAATTTATAATTTCGCGTCATGACATGCTACGTAAGTATTGCCGTATTACGCTTGCGCGGCTTGCGTCAGACTAGCGACACGTAATATGTACATGTGTACTTGTAATATTGATATTTTTCATCATACGTTTGATTGATTAATAGACTTTATAAAAATGTATATAATTATTGCTCCGTGTGCAAATAGATAGGAAAACCACACTATTGTTAATAATTGAAATAAACAATTTCTGAAATTTAAATATTGTTACTCACACAATAATTAACATGAAAACTCAAAAGAGAACACATTTATTTCATTGTTTTGAGTTGTCACTTCTGTCGGCAGTCCTTATGACTGCCTCGACTTTTTTTTGTAACTTATAACTCATTACTAAACATAATCAGATTTTAATAAAAATGACAGGAAATCTTCTATGCGTTAACAAGGAGTGTTGTGTAAAAAAATTTAAGGCATTTCAATTTTTGGTAATTATGCAATTAAAGAATATATAATTATAGAACACTGTACATATTACTTCTTTATTATCGAAGAAATTTATCAAATGAGTTTAATCGCACTCGTTTACTTAAAATCTATCTAAAGTTTAAAGTAAAATTTGATGTCAGTAAGTATTCTGTAAGATATTCATTAGGGAAAAGGAATACTGATTTGATCAAATAAAATGAACTTCTTAAT
Organism: Antheraea yamamai; assembly: GCA_036509395.1. Lineage (NCBI taxonomy): Eukaryota > Metazoa > Arthropoda > Insecta > Lepidoptera > Saturniidae > Antheraea > Antheraea yamamai. The sequence goes on from AP028433.1 coordinate 9,182,518, forward strand.
AACAGCTTTATATGCCTAATACACACTGGAGTATTTAATATATGCGTGTTGATCAGAAATCATAACAATCTACGTACGTCCTGTGGTAACATAATATTACAAGAAGGTATTCTGGGAACAATTTTATGAAATACAGTTTGTTTACAATTTTCATAGGCACGATCCCAGCGCTTGGGACCACTTATTTCAAACGATTTACACACATGTGCCCTTCGATGCGATTTCGTGTGCTCGTAATATTGCCTATCGTGAGAATCATTAACACTCTTGGTTTTACGGTAATGAAGGTTCTCTTTGTGTTATAGAAAGATACTAGCTGATACCAGTCCACTTCGTTGGATGTCAAAAAAGATGGCAAAGGGTATTCCAAAAAAAATTGCTTAGTACTTTTACGAAAATTTTCACATCGAATGGTCCTAGTCCTATACCAATGTATTGAGTCGTTTTGACTTGATTGAGCCTCAGAGAAACTGTATTATCATAATATTGTCAATTTTCTTAATGATAATTTTTATCTTCTATACTATGAAACTAAACTGATTCTTTACTTACTTGTTTGTCTGAACATGCTAAGCTCTGGAACAACCTGTCATATCTGAAAAAATATATTTGCATTTTATTTTCTACTAGCTTTTACCCACGGCTTCGGGGATTGTGTAGATTGACATATTCCTCGGAAACAATACTTTTTTCTGGGTGTAAAGGTGAAGTGTAATTAAAAATTTAATGAAAATCAGTTGAATAAGTATTTAAGGCTTGAAAGCGTAACATATAAACAAACTCACATTCGCATTTGTAATATTTATTATTTAGGATTTATTGAGGAAAGGTTATGAGCTATATCACATTACGCTCGGACCCTCAGCACTATAGCAATCACCATAGAAAGAGTAGGTGAGAAAATACGCTAAGCGTGAACGAAATATTACTGTGAGGAGCTCGACGTGGGATTTAGCAAGCTGAGAAGCATTGAGCTTTAGCGAAAAGGGCCGAACTGTGAACGCCTATGGCAGCGAAGTACTATGGTGCGGTTCAGTGGTATGGCCAATTGGCTATGCAACCACAGCATTTTATAATTAAGCTTGACAAAACTATGTAACAATTGTTCAATATTTAGGTAATAATTGATAATGAAACCGCACGGCAGAGCTAATACCACATAGAATTTCTTAGATTTTTCCAGACAAGGCCCATCTCGGCAGCGGCTCAAGCCTAGGTCCGTTCCATCGGCGTGGAGCCCTTGAATACGCTGCTAGCGCGAATACAGTGACAAAAATCTTACATCACTGCAACAACATATCTACATATCCTCTATATCTATAAAACTAAAATCCTCCACACTTGCACGCACACACGCTTACAAGTGAAAGTGGACGCACACACGCTAACAAGTGAAAGTGGAAGGATTTTAGTTTTTTCCCTTATCGAACTGAAATAGTTTAGAAAATTATCCGACACAAAATACATATAAGAGTTATTGAGGTATGTATGCTTGGTTCACATATATGTTTCAATAACTCATATAAGTATGAATATGTAGCTTAGCTTAGGTTAGCTCAGATAGGTCGCGAATTGCACGTTGATGGCAGCAGCCCAAACCGAAGTGTGCCGTGCACCCTTGAGCTAGGTCTCAAAATAAAATCGGCTGAGTCCCTTAAGCTCTCGCCTTAGTAGCCCGGTGAAGATGTTAAAGCCTTGTTAGGCCAATATCGTAATCAGTTCGAAAAAAAAATCATAAAATTTATTGAAATTTATGAACGAAACATTTTATTCAAGCAGTTATATCGTAGTAACTGAACAATTTAAAAATGCACAGTAAGAATTAGTGTAAAAAATTATAATTCGTAATGTTAACACGTTTACAGCTAAGAAAATTTTAACAAATACGGAACAATTACAATTATTAAAGGAAGCGCAAGTCGAAACAAATAAGGTAATAAACGAGACGAATGAACATCGCTGGAGACTCAGAGAGCATCTACCACGAAGGTGCAGTTGCGGACTTGTGCAAGTAATTGATATCTTCATGTTGTACAATATGGTTTTTCCGGGAAATTTGTTATTTTAAGTAGAATCCTCTTTCATTATAACTAGCGTTATTTTAATTCGAGAACGTATATTCTCAAAAAACGTAATAATACTGCAAATAATTGCGGTTCACAATTTAGCAAACAGTACGTTGAGATACAATTAGGTGGTAATTTTAAGGCGTTATGTACTATTTTTTGACGTGATAAAGTCTTATAAAACGATGAACGTCGGCTGCACGCACGAAATAGCATGACTCATTATCACGTTTCGCCTGAGCTGAGCGTGCAAGCGAGAGCGCGGAACAAGCGATAGAGTCGCAATCGGCCTAATCGTTCGGCTTGTACAGCATCTATCTATATATAGAATAATTCAGTGCAATTCATAAAAGTATGCAATTTTTCATCAACGTTTTCTTATGACATTATGTCTTACAACTTTACAGACAACCAATTTTTTTTATTGTTTATTTTCTTTACGTTCTTTCCATTGACAAAAATCATTACACCAAAACAACAGATTACGGAGAGAGAGAGGGTCATATGAAGTGGACGTAACGCTTTTTCGTTAGGTACATGACAGTACAGTATGTCGGAACACCGTTGGGTTGTAGTCCGTGGGAGTCGGACATAACCCACTCTCTCCCCCGGGAGGGTGACGTATCCACAATGGATTTTCCCACGTTAATAATAAATAAAAAAAGTTACTTTAAATATGCAAATACAAAGAATTTAAATGATCATATTGAATTACATTTGGAGTTGAAGATAAAACAGAAAAAGTGCAAGGAACTTCGTTTCTGGGAAGCCTTTCCTGATCCCAAACGTATAAATATAAATAAACTCTGATTTATTTAATAATACTGTCGAATGATTTCATTTTTATGTATTTGTTATTAAATGCCAAATAGTTGATACAAAGACTGTGTGAATTAATCCTTCATACTTATTATTATGAATGTAAGAAACTCAATATACTTAATACGTATACATCTGTATGTAAGTATATGTAAGAAGTGTTCTAGTAGTCTTGGGAAATTACTTGAATCTTGTAATGTACAAATATGGTGCCGTCAATATGATTTAGGCGGAACGGGCGCCTCGAGACCCGAATTCAAATAGGTCTGTACTGAGTACAAATAAGGCCGATTTAGAATCTGCATATTTCCTGACAATCTGAACATTTGTTTACTTTATACTATAAAGTGATTGTATAATTTTATTTGTTATATATACTTTCGTAATTTTATTGAAATTTTAGTGTCGTTGTCTTGATGTTGTGCCATTTTAACTTTGATGTGCTGATTGACTCTATAAATAAATAAATACTAAGTTGAAATAACTTGTAAATATTCTTAAAATATACGGCAAAACGAAATTAAAATGTGTAAAATATTCAAAATCAAAAGAAATATGGAGTAAGCGCCGTAATTAATTTAAAAAACTATGTTCTGTTATGAAAGTTATCATTAATTCATTATATTAAATCCAGATTCCAAAGGAAAATAATAGAAGTACGTTAAATATACTGGAAACATGCTGCGAACTAATCCATTAAAATGCATGAGAATGAGTATCCGAAACGCTATGTATTCTCTAGTACCGGATGTAAATAATTGAACCCTTCTAACACTCTACCGGTTTAAGGAAACAGTTTTAAAAACATCCAGCTTGTCGGGAACCCCATAAACCGTTATAGCTTCCCGAAACGAAGTGTGTTGCATAGCTCAATATTGATTAGTCGAGAACGGAAAGTTACGCGTATACACGATTTTAGACACTTGTACGTAGATTGTAGTAACCCAGGGAAGTTTAGACAACTGATAGAACGATAACTTTGACCGAAAGTAGTTTAAGTTAGTGCCGGATTTATAAGGAAAGGTAGTGCAAAAACATGAATACTAGAATTACACCTTCCATATCTTTTTTGTTTGGGAAATTTTTATAAAAATAATATATAAAAATTACAAAGCCAAGTCTTTTCTTGTATGTGTGTGTTATATTATTTCTTCTAAATCACACAACGAATTTTGATATGGTTTTGACTATCATGTATTGAATATCTTCCGAAAGGTTTACATGTATAACTAACGTATATTAAATTTATATGAAATAGTGGTAAAGCGACTTATTCAACCGAGGTCGTAAGTAGGAATTTTTGAGCGCTTCCAATGGCAACGCTGGCTAAACCTTATAAGATACATACAGATAATGTACTACGGAATTGTACATCTCAAAAATGCCTACAAAAAGTCCTCGATGGTATATGTCTATGTTTTAAGAATAACTGACAGTAATAATATACAGTACATACTATTAAAAATAATTGTTTATTTGTGACGTTATTTTGACGAATATAATATAAACTTATCCATTAAATACATTAGTTACGATAGATGTTTAATGTAGATTAAAATTGCCCTTTAGTGCATATTATTTTAATGAATTTTTTAGACGATATCACAGATTTAAAATAATGCACAACAAAAAGTATTGCCAATATTCTTCCAAATTAATATATTGCACTCATGCGAAGCCGGGACGGTCCGCTAGTAACTTATAAAATTCACTTCTCTCGATACCCAAGTGATGATGATGATGATGATGATTGCTCCGACCGGTTTCGGCCATGGCGACCACTTTGACCCCTAAACTTAGAAATGGCGCTGGTGCGCTCGAAGATGGCTTATGTAGCCTATCTTCGCGGCGAAACTTCGTGCACATTGAGAGCACGTGAGTACGCCGATCTCGTAATGATATGTTATGGCAGCAGGAGGGCGAGCCTTTAACTGGTCGCGTTTGGTATCAAGGTCAGCTCTCGATACCCAAGTAATAACAAGATAACTACATTTAAGAAGAATAGTACTATTATTACAATCTATACAAAAAATACGTTAAATTGATTTTATTTCAATTATTATATGGTGCTAAAACATACGTTCTTATATTCAAAAATACATTACATATCACCCGTGTATATCGTTGTTTTGGTACTACATTACCTTACATTTTCTTTTTAGACTACGACGGGCGTACAGTTTTCCGAGATTTCAGCCCGTACCTTCGTCCAAACGAATTCAGATCTCTGTCGGAGCGCTAGAGAATTTATGCAATTTAACTTTTTACCGAGCGAGAACGCGACCAACTTTGCCATTGTGTCGGATTATTCGATTAAGCGTGAAAATAGTTACGATATGTTAGGATTCTAGAACAGTAATTTTAATATAATACTGTGTATCTATAAATGTTTGTTGGTATGTATGAGATAGATAAATTTCAGCCTTGTTGGCCTGATTTCCATGAAAGATTGTAGGCACACGTATGTGCTTCTAGTATGAAGTAAGTCGTTATATCATACATTGTATTATAACTCGTTATTATATACACAATAACATATAATGTACAACCAATTGTAAACCGCAAATTATTTATGAAGATCTATGAATACACACGCAAAACAGACACCTCTAAGTACCCTGTAAATGAACATGAAAGTTTTACGATATTTTTAATATTATTTACCATAAATTAGGTAATCAATCTAATACAGGTAGTATGGAAATAGATAATAAATGTTAGGTATATATAAAACGATTCTTTTTACAAGACATGGTAGGTTTTTCTTAATCAAAATCTTTATCGCTATTAATTTATTGATAATACATTTATCATAATACTACGACTACAAAGTATGTTAAATAGATACACTATATCATTTTATTTAAACATATTCGGTGTTATTACAAAAAAATTAAAAAGGTTTCGAATTAAATGCACCGCGCTCGCCCGAGGCAAGTTCGCGTTATCCTTTTTCACAAGTCTAGCCTTACGGTAACCAAAGCGAGACAAAAGAGCAAGATGGCGAACATTCAGCGACCGCGGTTTGTATTCGGTTTTCACCAGTGGATAAAGTAATTCTTGATGAAGGTTTTAGTATATAATTTGTGAAGGATTTTTTTTATAGTCAGGGCAATCAGGGCGGGACAACGTCTGCCGGGCCCGCTAGTAATAAATATAACATACAACGTAATAAATATAACACGATATCACCTAAAACATTACTTATTTACCGAGCAACATAATTAAACTCTGTACGCAAAGAATAAATAATAATTAATCGCAAACATTTTTCACATTCTACGAGACTTCATAACCAGGGTGTGGAAGTAGGCCAGCCGTTAATCAATTTAAGGGTTCGCTTGAAATTGGGGAACTTTCGGTTGTCACGTCGCGTCGGTGCTCTCCGTGCGAACTCGCGGCAAATTGTCTTGTCGGTCGCTATCTCGGGGCTCGTTAGTAATTTCAGTTAAGACTACTAATTAAATAAGACTTACCATGGGGTAAACGAAATAACTAGTTACTTATAAAATAAATCTTATTTCCGTTTTATAATGAGTAAACTACTGTGTCAGAAAGCCTCATATGTAGGAGTCATTATCTCCAGCACAGTAATAAAATTCATGTAGGAACTGACCGTCTTATTTTATCTGTATAACTATCTTTTACTCACGGCTTCGCTCGCGATAATGTACATTTTATCACTCCATCGGAATACTACATTTTTTCTGGATCAAAAAAGGTGCTCTATGTACTTTTCTGTATGAAAATATATATATATATATATATATATATAATATTTCTTAGCGATCGAGTGAGTAGTTAAGACGTGAAAGCGTAATAAACAGACCATCTCGCTTTCTAATATTGCATTTATAACATTAGTGAAAACCTATAAGCACGACGAAGTAAAAACTACATTGTAATAAAAGTTTTTTTTTTGGAACCTTTCACTTTATTACTGCCATTGTAGAGTAGGTATATTACAAGTGTCGTGTGATTATTTCAATGTTCCAACAAGATGTTGTTAGAACTTTCCAGGGAATTTTTGTAACAACTCAGAATTCACGTTCCGTGGCATTACTTTCCATTCACTTCACTTATTAACAATAACCAAACTATATTACGTAAAACACCACCAAGTATACAAAACATAGAGTAAAATAACACAAGATTATGAATAAAATATAAAATCCACTACATGACAGGCTAAGATCCCGCCAAAAACTCAGTTAAACATTTATCATTTTAGTTTCTGGATAACATTGACACGGCAAAGTTACCATCTAAAGAAAAATTGTAGTTGTTTCTGAGTGTATAAAAGGCGTAAACAAATGTATCACACGCCAACGTTTTACATAAAGCACCATGACCACGAAAGTAGGTTAAGATCGTGCGTGAAAATGGGCTGCAAAAAAGGCCGAGTTAATCCAAACCAAATTAAATGACTGTACATTTTCGTTTCTCGTTTGTATATATATTATGAAAGAGGAAACAACATGCCGACTTACGAGACCACTATCTGACAACAAAGTAAAATAAATATTTACTATTGTGAGTGTATTGTATTCTTACGAATAAAACGCAACGTCACTTTATACATTTGTCCTTTGATTATCTAGACGACAATACATTTGTCTACATGTTTATTGGTGTACTTCCAAATCTAGAACCAATTATTCGTTCTACGAAACATTTGTCATAATATAAATATGTTCTCTTTTAAGGTTTTCATATATATTACGCAACAATAACAAAGAAAATTAATACTAATTGTTGTAATAAGAAATAAAGTCGGCGAAAAATGACACTTACACATGTCTTCATACGTTGTTAAACCGTTAATTAGGGAATTACTACTTGCTCGCCCCAGGTTCGAACGTGTAGCATTAATGAATATAATGAGCTACCATGACTTCTTTTTTTATGTCAAAAGGAGGCAAACGAACAGGTGGGTCATCTGATGTTAAGTGATGACCACCGTCCATAGACACTAGCAATACCAAGGGAGTCGCAAGTGCGTTGCTAGCCTGTGTATGGGGGAGGGGTAGGGAAAGGAGAAAAGGGGAAAGGTGGTGGGCCTCCGGCGCTCTCACTGGCCGAACGAAACGCAACAATGCAAACACTGTTACTTCACGTCGGTGTTCTGTGAGAGGCTGGTACTATCCCCGCACGAGCAGACCCATTCGTGTTGAAACTAGTAATAGCTACAACGTTGCTCTACCACCTTCAAAACTTCCCTTTACAGTACGAATTACAGGTAATGGATTAACATCAGCCTGTAAATTCTGTCAATATTTTTAAAGATCTCCCTGTCTTCTGTATATCTCACGCACTCAAGTCTTTATGTAGATTTTTTAACCCAATCTTTTCCCTTTTCCGTACGATTTTTCTAACCTTTTCTTTTATACGAACCTTGTCCCGATAATTTCAAACACAACAAACAAAGAATTAACTAAATAGGTGTAATCGTTCCGAAATTATGCCCTTAGCAAAAAATTATGCCACAACAAAATACAAAAAAGTATTTAAGTCACAGGCACTGATTTTATGCAATATAAGTTCCTATTTACTTGTGACCTATAAAATATTAATGAGTTGTTTTTATCCGCCGTTTTGCTCACGTTCAGATTTCACCTATCCCTCTGGACCAACAATTTATCTGAATGAAATAGTTCGTCTTATGTCCTTTTTATACCCTTTGAAACATGTATGCAAAAGTTTACGATGATGCTGGAGTACTTGAGGAGGGAAAGCGTAGTAAACAAACAAACTCACATTCGCATTTATAATATCATTACATAGTATAAAACAAAGTCCCCTACCGCGTCTGTCTGTCTGTCTGTTCGCGATAACCTCAAAAACTACTGAACGGATTTTCAAGCGGTTTTCATCAGTGGATAAATTGATTCATGAGGAACGTTTTGGTATATAATTAGTCAAGGATTCTTTTATAATCAGGGCGGGACAACGTCTGCCGGGCCCACTAGTTAGATATAATTACTTCAATACCTAATTTTGTCGTCACTGCTACTTAATGTAAGAAGTTATTTGGTGTTTTCATAGGCATACAATTTTCTACTACAAACTTTAAGAAATACAAAATATGTAAGTTAGTTTTACTTCGTAATCAAGTACTTTGAGTGTAGCAACAGCTAACAGGGGAGTAAAATGTATATCAAAATGAAATAAATAATAATATTAGGTAGTCTAGATTTATAAATAAGTAAGAATTCTATTGACCACGTTTTTCGGAGCTACGCACAAAAGACGTAATGAAAGTAACTTTTTGTAATAAGACTGTCATTAACAAAGTTCATATGACGACTGGGGTTGTTTTTTTTTTGTTTGACTTGCTTGATGAAAACTTTGTTTAGGTGAAGACTGGAGCAATGACAAGACAAGACAATGTATTGGAGCCTTAACAAATACAATATTTTCATTATTCAGATTAAGTACAAAATTGATAAATATTGTGATTCTAAGTTTCATTTTATATATATGTATTATTGAATTGAAAAACTCTACTGTAAAAATAATGATTATACAAGCAGGTAGAAAAATATTCTAGTCATTGAAATACATTAAAAAATAATTTAAGAACATTACTAAAACTATTTAAAATCTTTATTGCCATGTTGGTCATATATGACGGGCCACACGACGGTATCTCTTGATTGATGGTGGTCATTGGTGACCGGACCGCTAGAAAAGATTTACTACAATTCAAAATTCATCCCTGGTGTTCTAAAAGAACTATGTGATTACGGCGTGGCAGTCAGTGTTAACTATTAGATATTTAAAAAGGAACTCAAGAACGTTTGAAACATTTAAAAGAGGATATAACAATTAATATATCGTGTATCAAATAAATCAAAGTTATTTTTGAAGTGAAACTTCTAATGCGACTTCCAACAAGGTTGCGTTAAACGTTTAACGCTACCATGGAGGGGGGTATGAAATCACTAATACATAATAAAGTTTGTCTTAAAGAAACAATATGATTTCACTAAAAATCAGTTTCTACTCCTTCATATTTTCATTTCCACATTACGAAGTTTCACTTCTTCCGCGCGGAGGGACTCTACGCACTATTTTTTACTATATAGTAGGTACTAGCTTTTGCTCGCGACTTCGTCCGTGTGGAATAGTTACTTAGGGCTACCGGTAACACGCAGCGGATTTTGAAACATTCTTCATTGGTGCTCCGATTCTATTGGTCTTAGCGTGAAGATATATAGCCTAAAGCTTTCCTCGATAAATGAGCTATCTAACACTGAAATAATTTTAAAATCGGACCAGCAGCTCCAGACATTACCCCCTACAATCTCACAAACTTTATCTCGTTATAATATTACCATAGTACAGATATGAGTGCATACCGATTTGTATATAGGTTATTTCACGAATATTTACGTGTTCACTAGCAAAACCGTCCAACAAAATGTCGTTCAAACATTATTAACAGAATAAATATTGACTTATTTAGCTATACAAGGATGTTAACAAGGGGTGAGAGGTATTGAATACTCAACGGTAACGTTCGATACCCTCTTGAAACACGAGAGTGTTCGGCCCCATGCAACACTAATTTGACATTATTGGCTGCCGGCAGTTTATCGAGTGTTTGCAAATCTTCATCACACAAAACGCAAGATATATATTATTTGACATTCTTCATATCGACGTTACGCTCATCGTGATGACGAAATGGTGAAGGTCTGTTGATGTTATAGATTGTAGGTATATTATATATGGTTGGTTATACGGACCCACCAGCCCCATCATTGGTAATTCGTAAGCAAGATAATTCCCGCGTATCACATCACTGCATTTTTGTAGATGGTAGAGCCATCCTGAAACTATTACTGGTTTCAGCATGAATGTCAAATCAAATGAAATCAAAAATACTTTATTCAGTTTAGGCCCTAATAAGGCACTTATGAACGTCAAATACTACCACCAGTTCGAAAAACAACCCAGTCATCGAGAAGAACCGGCAAGAAACTCGATCGGATACATTTTTTTAACATATATTTCCAATACATCAGAATGGGTCGGCTCGCCCAGTGTAGTACCACCCGACCCACAGAAAACTGACGTGAAGTAACAGTGCTTGGATTGTTGTGTTTCGTTCGGTCAGCGAGAGCGCCAAAGGACCACCTCCCCTTCCACCTTTCCCGTCTCCTCCCCCCCCAACATGCTGACAACGCACTTGCGACTCCATTGTTGCTCCTAGTGTCTATGGACGGCGGTGATCAAACATCAGCGGACCCAACTGTTCGTTTGTCTCCTATGATATAAAAAAATTATAGGGGGTAAACGAACAAGCGGGTCACCTGATGGTAAGTGATCACAACCGTCCATGGGCACTAGGAACAACAACGGAGTCGCAAGTGCTTTGCCGACCGTTTAAGTTATCGCATATATAAGTTTTTCCTTATTTATCACATCACATTTTAACTCGCTGTAAAACTGCAAGTGAAATCGCAATCGCATCGAATGTTATAAATAAAAATTAGTAAAATACAAAGAGTGTAATATATTTACTGCATAACAGAAGAAAATTACGATTCATAATAAATTAATGAAATAAAAGTAAATTAATCACAAAACAAAAAATACAAACAGACTTATTAACTTCACAGTTAAATTACAAATTTCAGTGAAAACAAAAGGAGCAAAAAACAAAGCAAACAAAAATTAGGACGCTATATTTTTGTTGTATCAAATAATACTTAAAATAAGTATTATAACGTAATTAGATCAAAATTTAAATAAACATATACATATACAATAGATATTTTCTCAATAAGATATGTATGTATTTGTTTGAATTATTTTAATATCTTTTCTTATGAAAGCAAGTGGGGTTCACTTTTAACTCAGAAATTTATAAAAACTTTCTGTTGTTTCCATTAGCAGAAACGACGAAATAATAAGCCAGTGAATGAGTATTTCCAGGTGACAGAGAAACTTTTCTTGTCGTCTATATTCGGCAAGTAATTGTCGGAGGCGTCTATTAAGTATTTATTTTATTCTTTCTAAGATATTTAACAAAAGAATGAAACCAGTGGAATTTACTCTGAACAGGGTTAAAACCTCGTTGTTTGATAATACCTTACACTCACTTCGGGACATCGCATTACAATATAAACTAACGTGTATCCTGTGAGCTATGGAGACATCTCGTAGGTCAGTATATCAGGTCTAATGATTTAATCTCTTGAAATAATTTCATATGAACTAGCACATAAGCAGATATTCCACCTCATGTTAAAATGATTATTGCATCATATAGAATTGTATAATCAGCCTCAGATAAACAACAATCATGAAAATAGTCATTATAATTTACTACTTAGGAAGACTGAGATAAAATATCTCATGTATGGCTTATATACCACACCAATCGTACTTCAGAAAGCACTGCAGCTTTACAGCAGAACTAAATTTAGAGATGGTGCTTCTGAAGGTGAATCACAAATTACTCAGTCTAAGAACAACTGTCCATTTGTGGTTGGTTATACAAAGCAAGAGGATGCAGTGATATTTTAATATCAGTACTTTAATATAAGTCAACTCGGTCCGAATACTGGTAAATGCCGTAGCATTGGTAGTTGTGTTTCGTCAACGATATCACGAGCAATAAACGAGTAGATTTTATATTTTCTTTCTTACTTATTTATGTTAGTGACCGAGCTTTGTCTAACGTGCGCTGTTTAATTTATATTCTATACGATTGTCGTTCCTCTCAATTTTTTTCTGTATAAATTATACTAAGTTACAATATAGTACATTAGAATTACAATAAGTACAACACAGTAAGTTAATAAGGAATCGATATTTTCTATTCAGACGACTATCGGTTCAATATAAGCTAGTTGATGAAAAGGTAAACTATATGGTTGCTTTCTGCTTCATTCCATTAAAGAAACAACATGATACGAGATCATCAAAGATACGAATGTCATTATATGAGCGTTAGACGCCTTTGGCATACCAGCCTACGATAAGACTCCATAGCTAACAAGATATGATCTCGTTACTAATTAACATTAAGTGAACCTATTTGCTACTTTATACCTTAAAAAAGTGACGTGACATCATGAATTTACGCATTACTTATAAGCTGATGGAACATTTTCTAGCCTTTACATGTCTATCTAGTATTCTTAAACTGGCAATATGTTACCAAACGTTTTATTTAAATCAAACTTATCTTCCCCTCCAGCCTCACTGGACGTAATAACGATAATCATGTGTGTGTTTATACTATTATACATTATACTAAAACAACGTCGTTAGTTAAAATTATCCTTCCGGCTTACCCACCGGATCTATCTAAAGGCACACGTTTAGCACTTCGCAACTAGAATTCTAGCTTTAATTATATACGCGCTGGGACCGCAAATGGTTAGGGTTAATTAGAGGAAGTTCGTTCAATAGTAGTTACAAGTCGTAAATGATACGATGTGTATACGTGGCCAGGGATTGCATAACTAAGGGCAGTATATAATACATACGAGCCACATTTTACCGTCTTATAAAGTAGTCCGGTGAAACTGTTAAGACCTTGCTAGGTCATTAGCGTAGTCAGTTCCAAAAAAAAAAGTCTTATGTAACCACAGTTGATATTCACACTTTAAATATTGTCTCCTGGTGTCTATATATAATGTATCTGATATTAGATATTAACTATTATTTATTTACTGATAATTGAAAACAAAATGCAGAATCATACAGTAACTTACTAGTTTTTTTTTATATCATAGGAGGCAAACGAACAGATGGGTCACCTGATATTGAGTGATCACCACCGTCCATAGACACTACCAACACCGAGAAAGTCGCAAGTGCGTTGCCAGCCTGTATTAGGGAGGGAGGCGGAGGGGAGAGGGGGAAGTAGGGGGGTTAGGGGAGGAGGTCCTCCGGCACTTTCGCTGACTGAACGAAACGCAACGATTCAAGCACTGTTACTTCACGTCGGTGTTTCTGTGAGAGGGTGGTACTACCCCGGGCGAGGCGACCCATTCATGCTGAAACCTGATAGCTTCAGCGTGGCTCTACCACCTCTTAGTTTTACTTTTGGCAACCAATCTTCTAGATTATTACTACCATTGTCGAGTAACGGATATTTCAAGTTTCTTGCGATCTATCTATCTATCGATATAACAAGATGTTGGCCGTCTTGTTAGAACTTTCCAGGGAGTTTTTGTGGCAAGTCAGAATCCTTGATCCGTGGTATTATTTCCCATCCACTTCACTTGTGCATAATAACCAAAGTACAATTACGTAAAATATCATCAATATTAAAAAAAAAACATAAAGCCAAATAACACAAGATTATCAGTCATTACATCGTATATAGTCCTCTGCCACGTTTGTCTGTCTGTTCTCTATAAATTCAAAAACTACTGAACGGATTTTCATGTGGGTTTCACCAGTAGATAAAGTGATTCATTAGGAAGGTTTAGGTATATATTTGTCAAGGTTTTTTTTTCATATCAGGGCAGGATAACGTCCGCCGGGCCCGCTAGAAAAATATAAGAACCACTACATGACATTCCAAAATCCTGTCAAAAACTCAACTTTTTTTTTATATCATAGAAGGCAAACGAACATGTTGGTTACCTGATGTTAAGTGATCACCACCGTCCATAGACAGTTGCAACACCAGGGGAGTCGCAAATTCGTTGGCAGTCTGATTTTAGGGGAGGGGGAAGTGAGGAATGGGGGAGGGTTTGGGGAGGTGGGTATCCGCGCTCTCACTGACCGAACGAAACTCAACAATGCAAGCACTATTACTTCACGTCGGTTTTCTGTGAGAGGGTGGTACTACCCCGGGCGAGCCGACCCATTCATACTGAAACCATTAATAGCTTCAACGTGACTCTAACACCTACTTACTATTTGTATAATTTTGAAAATTGCGTTCGAAACTGTCTTGTTCCCTATGATTGGATAAGTAACAAAAAATTACTTACAGTTACCGTGAATTAATTTTAGATTCATTATGTATTTAACAAATTTACAATATACTTATGGTTCTTATAACTGGCGATAACTAACAACGATAGAAATGAGTAAAATGTTACTTAAACTCTCAGATATATTGGAAGATGTAACATCACTTGAGTCCCTGTATTTTTATCTCCAAGTGGTAATTTTTTGTTCCTAATACTCTGTTACAATACTGAGTATCAATTATTACTAAGAATTTTATGAGACAAATTTACTGGGTTTTGTACGCGTTCCTACTAAAAAATCATGTCCAATATCGTATTCATCTAGTCCGAATTCAGAATATTCAAACTATTTTAAAATAGTATAATTAGGAAACCTATAGGTATAATAAGAATGTAAATCTAACGTGTCTGTACTTTTTCGATTTTCGTGAAAAAAAATGTTTTAGGTGTCTAGGAATAAGTAATAAAATACATTTCAATCATTTTTAGAAATGTCTGTCTATCTGTCTGTCTGTTTCTATGAACACGCATCACTTCTAAAGTACTACATTTACAATAAAACCATATCATAAGACATATCTTCGAGAATAACTTAGTCTTTGTTCCATTAAAATCGGTCCACTCTATAAAAAGTTATTGTAATTGTAATGACGACGCGGCGTAATTACGAGAGAAAAGTTGATAAGTAAATGGACTTGATACATTCAGATGACTTTATTAATCACTGTTTTTTACATAAGGTTCAATGCGGACGAAGTAACGGGCACAGCTAGTAATAAATACATCAATCATAAGTATTTGTAATCGAAGAAATTAAATCACAGAGAAAATATTATCGCCTACACTCTGATTTCCGTTTCTTGACACTGGACACCGGTATGCCTGTATTATCTTATTCTTCTTAATATATATTTATCATTTTTTAGAATTTCATTTCAAATAGACATATAAAAACATTTTATCTAAATAATTATTTTGGGCCTAAACCGTAAACATTAATAGGTCACATAAGGAAAGCACTCTCAAATTGGGTAGACGGGACTAATTTAAACCGTTACGTATCGCCATGATAAAACGCTGCCATTTCCAACTCAAAGGGTTGTGTACTGAAAAGATATTATTATTACACATGTCCTCTCCCCGGAGACACGTTTCACAGTTAAACAATAACTTCGCAACGTGGTATCGTTTTCGACTCTCGAGTAAATGTGATTACTATCGTGTATTCCAAACTATATTGTGTTTTAATACTAATGACTTTAATTCGCTTTTTCAATGTTTGTTAAATTGACTAATAACAAATATATTCAGTTAGCAATATCCTCAGATATGATAGCATCTCAGGCATGTTAAATTGTAGCTGGAGTCCGCAACTATACTATATTTAAAAAAATGTTATTGTAAGGAAATTACATGTTTCCATCTGTATTAAATGTATGTCTCTTATCCACTATTTTTAATGATCATATGCATTTTACAAAACTTTTATCACTTATCAATCTTTTATTCTTTTAATGGAATTTCAAAATCACTACTTTGTAAATAAAACTATTCTCTCGCTTTTGAAAAGAATTCTCAATACTGCTTAGTATTTACGGAATAGCGTAATGGTGTGTAATCTATATAATACTGTATAAGTAATTTATCTTTCATATCTAAGTTTCATGAAAATCGATTTAATTGTTTCAAGAATAAGCCCCGAAAAATAACAGACAGTTCAGTTTTATTTATAAGTATATATTACTGATAATTATTCATTCAAGGCTAGGATATTAGCCGATTACAAACAAGTTTTATATCGGTTTTAAGCATGCACATGGTATAAATATTTTTTAAGTTTAAATAGTTATAAATATATTTTTTTATATCTTAGGAGGCAAACGAACAGGTGGTTCACCTGATGTTAAGTGATCACCACCGTCCATAGACACTTGAACACCAGAGGAGTCGCAAGTGCGTTGCCAGCTTGTGTTTGGGAGAAGGGGGGTGGGAGGGGAGTTGGGTATCCGGCGCTCTCACTGACCGAACGAAACGCAACAATGCAAGTACTGTTACTTCACGTCGGTTTTCTTTAAGAGGGTGGCACTACCTCGGGCGAGCCGACCCATGCATGCTGAAACCAGTAATAGCTTCAGCGTGACTCTACCACCTACACTCCAAATACACCTATACACCAAATGAAAACGATCAAACCGTAGTTTTAGTTCAAGCTATTAAAATAGTTATACGCAAAATTATAAATACTATATAATCTATCACATTTAGCAATATGTACTTATAATTAGCTTTTACATTAATTATTTATATAATTATAATATTATAAATTGATTTCATGTAGAGAATATGTTTATACAACACGTTGAATTGTATTGAAAACATGCAATTATTCCGGAGACATCATTATTAATTGTTAAAATTTGAACAAACGTGTAGCATATCCATATTTCATTATTCAATACATTGACGAATTAAATAATCATTTAAACAAAATTAGTGAAATTCTTTATACTTCGGGTAGAAAGGAATAACCTGTAGGTACCACGAATTATATATAGTGAAAATTTAAACCAACTACAACGGTTTTTTTTTTAACTGAGCAACATATACCTTTAAAGAAAAGCAGTCTAGAATAATGTAAATTTTTGTAGAAAACTATAGCAAGAAATGGCCGTTTATTCCATTTCTTAATGAGATATACTCGTTAAATTGTTACTGGCTAAGTCAAGACGTTAGATGGAATACATTTTAGAAAGTACCTACTGTAGGATTAATAAAAATACGATCTACATGCGTTCTATCCTCACATCTCATTGTCCCGCATCCCATAACGCCGTGATGGAGTTGGAACAGTGAATGGCGCAATAATAATAAACAAGAAGGAAGGATATTGAATATAAAAGTAAAACTGGTTTAAGAGCAAAGGATTTCATGACAAGTATTACAAATAAATTCCTATTTAAAAGATATTTTCAAAAATATTTTTATAAAAAAAAACAGTATGTTTTTGAAGTTACACTTCTTTTGGCGCGTTGGGGAAAAATGATGAGAGTAATTTTTACAATGTTTTTACAATGCGTGCGCACACCGTCACGAAAAACCGACACCCTGAAGTTAGCTGTGGTCAACATTTTGTTTCTTTGTATTTGTTGTTTGTATTTCTTTGTATTAAAACTTTCAATGTATTAAATACCTTTTTTCTATTGTTAGTGTCGTTTTTTCTACAAACGTAGAATAAGGCGAAAGATAAAAAAATTTAAAAGATTTTTATCTTGTTACGCCAAACAAGTATAACTTCTAACGCGTGTACACACTTTTTTTATTTTCATGTATTACATGTTAGCCAGAACTGAACAAACATACAAAATTGCCAAGTTGCAAGTCTAAAAATATGTACGGCCATTTTGAAATTTGCCATTAAGTTTTTATTTCATTTGTCATGAAGAACAAATATACAAAATTGCAAAGATGCAGGTCTAGAGGAACTAGCAAGCATCGCAAGCTAAATAAAAGCTTTTATTAATTATAAGAAGTTACTCTTGCAGGTAACATTTTAACCAATTTAAGTTTGCATGCTATTTCACTTACATAACTAATTTTCATTTTCAACAAGGGACTGAACTATTCTTTATAAACAAAATAAAAACTCTTAGTATGATTACAGTTTAAAAGATGTAAATAATAATTCTTAAAAAAAACTTTGTTTATGTAGATTACACAAAAACTACGCGACGGGTTTTTATCGCGTTATCATAAGATGACATGAAATCCCAGAAGTGACATGTAGACTTTTTCTTATAGGGGTAAAGTAATATCTATGTCAAATATCAAAAAATATATTGTACAGTCACTGGTTCCTGCCACATCGCCCTCAAAAAAGTTTTTATTTTATTTCTGTATTTAACGTTTATTTTACACGATAATCTACATATACAGTTATGACATATCTTCTTCCAGACAATCTTTGGATTTATAAGTTGTTTTTTTTTTAACTTTATTTTTGCCAATCAATCTTTTAGATTATTACTGCCATTATCGAGTAGTTAGTTAATAGTATTACAAGTTCTTCTTCCACTCCATTTTTGGCAACTAGTCTCTAGTAGACTATTACTGCTATTGTCAAGTGAGTATCGAAATTACAAGTTTCTTGATATAATTTCAATGAAATGAACTAACAAGATGGTGGCCATCTTGTTAGAATTTTCCATGGTGTTTTTGTGGCATCTCAGAATTCATAGTCCGTGATATTATTTTCCATTCACTTCACTTATGCACAATAAACAAACTATATTACATAAAACACCACCAACTTTACATAACATAGAGTCAAGTAACACAAGATTATGGATAAAAAATAAAATCCACTACATGACAGACCAAAATCCCGCCAAAAACTTCTATATGTTGTTATTATTCATAAATATGATTTTTTTTTAAATGCTCGTCAATCTTTTTGGCCACTCTGCATATATTATATTCAGTCAATTCATGCTTGCGCATAATATAGGCAAAAGTTTTATAGAAAACAAAGTCAAAATATTATTATAGGAATGTAAAATTGGCATTTTTTTATCCTTAAGTTGCCGCGATGTCATACATATAATACGTATATACGTTGTGTTCTGCGCAACCATATTCAGAGAATCATTTAAAAGTGAAAATAGTAATTTGTCGGTTGATTTGAACCACGTTTATCATCACTATTCACTATGGGCTGTCTTTTATTTTTTAATTATAATTTTGCTTTTACTACTTAATGACTATAACACTGTTACCGAATTTAAGCTTGCCTCTATTATCATTACTACTTAGTGCCCAGTGACATATGAGGTTTATGCAGCAAAAAGTTCTTAAAGTGCTAGAAAATATACCGTCCAAATCGATTCTCTCATTTTTAAGAGCAATCCGTACAACCAAAAGAAGTTACGACGCAAAAATCGAAAATTTCAAAAATAAAATTGTTAGACATTTTGTTCAATTTACCTATCATATTTCCCTTACAACTTAAACAAACCTTTGGCTCTTTGTGCACGAGCCCGTTGCGCCGATGTCGTTCGAAGCTCAAGAGTGCTTTAGCGGTGACCTCAATACTTCACCAAGCAGCACTTCTTTTATCCCTCCTTTGACAGGTAACTTTACAGTTGAAAACATATTACTGCTTTGCTTTCTAAGATATATTTGAAACGAAATAAGTGCATTCACAAATAACTTTTAGTCATGCTTACTGTAAGAATCTATATTATATACACTTATGTATATGCCGTTACATTTCAAAATGAACCACGTCAAGTTTTAGCCGTTAGTTAGTTTTTTTTAAAGATCTTCGAAATTTAAACATTGAAACTTAAAGTTCACAAAAAATAACTAAAAAATTATAAACAGCAAAATAAAAATACAAATAACGGCAAATAGACTTCGTACACGTTATATAAAAACTGAAAAATTAAAAAAAATATTAAAGTTCTTATATGAACGACTAAAATTGAAAATAAGTACAATAAGCCATCCGAACTTATATTTAAAAATATAAACGTCTCGTTTTGGTTCCATGAGAAAGGTTTAAAACTAGCGTATAGTACTATACCTGTAGGTCAGTCTACAAATTTTTTATTAATCTCAAATGTTATTAAATAATGGGACAGTTTGTTATATTGGTTAATTTTGCTCAAATAAAGTGTGTAAAATAAATTAGAAAAGTCAATGGGAAAGCTTAGAATGACGACATTCCCTTTGAGTCCATTTAGTGAGATGGTTTTATTATGAAAATTGTAAGGGACACACACCCACCCACTCGTCTCGCGGAGTCGAGACATCTCCGCGTTACCGCCCGAGGTGTTAGCTGAGAGCATCTCGACACCCAACGTAATTTCGTATCACAATAATAAATGAAAAATCTTAGTTGCTGTATTACTAGAGATGTATAAACAAACCCCTTCTAGCAGTACCACTGTTATCTATGAATATTCATTTTTTTAGGCACGACAATATGCCAGCAATGTTTTTTTATTAATTCGTTATAGGTTTTGGCGTTTCACCATAATGTCATCTGATGTTAAATAACGCTGTGGTTCAAGGTGATAAACACATTAAATCTAAAAGGACTGGAGTTTACGTGCAGCTATCGGAACACACCTGGTGTCGGGTTTTCAACTTGAGACTCCTAAAAAGTCCTACCACCATATATCTAATAGTACAGCGTAGTCCAAAAACAACAACGACCATCGAAACATCTGGAATCCCTCGACAGTCACCTCTGTGAAATGCGGCTTGCATGCCTCTCAGCAGAACATACACTGGTTGAACCCCAAACATAAAAATCACAAATTCACTATAACGGGTTTATCATCAAGTGTATTATGGTAGCAATTCAGTTTCGTACAAACAGCCTATTACTCTGATTGCATATCTATATATAAAAGATTTTTTATTCGAACTAATAAATCGCTGTTGGCATGACGGGCCTTCACAGCATCACTAGGCTTTTAGGACGAGCGCTCAGGGTACTCAGCCGAATGGCTACAAGCTCAAGGGTGCCAGAGTGGCCGAACCTCAGCTTGGTCTGTTGTCTTGTAAAAGTATAACTGCCTGACCGACTTACATATCAAAACAGAGCCCCACTACTGGGGCTAGATTCGTCAAAATTTGCATTCGGATTCGTTTTACACTCTAGGAAACTACACTAAGGAAAGATTATTGGAAATTCAACCCCTAAGGTGGTAATAAAAGTGAAGAAAGTTTACACGAAAAACCGTAATTTTTCCGTCACTCGGTTATTCTTTATATACATATATAGATACAGAATAAAGGCTAGAAAATAATTACTGCATAAAAAAAGAGTGTGAAGTCGCGGGTAATTGCTAGTTGGATATATTATCGGTTGATCCCGCGCGACATACCTAGGCATACCAATATAGGTGTAGGAACTTGGCATGTGACTGTCACGATAGAGTCGGATGTATTTTCCATCTCCGGCATATTTTGGATGGAGTCATCCTCAAAAGTTCATTCTTCATTTGTTAACGATTTACCTCGAAAGCCCTAACATACACGATAAAAGAAGGTAAGAAGTAAAAGTTATAGGTTCAACCCCGTTCTCAATTTCAGTATATTAAAAATTAATGTATTCTTTACATATACGTTGTGTTTCTCATTACTTTACTGTTTCGTACAATAATAATGTAGAAGGAGTAATCCAATATTCTTACAAAGTACACACATTGTAATGAAACGTTGTATTGATTTCTTTATTAAATAGGAACGGCAGTGGCCAGTACGCAAAATATAATTTAAAAAAAACACAATTCTAAGAAAATACACGAGACCTTTACAATCACAACGTGCACCTTAGAGATACAAGTATATAAGAGAAGAAAACAAAATTATATAATACCTGCTGCCCGCCCCTGCTTCGCACAGAAGAAACTAATACCAAATCTTCCCTTTACAGTGTGACCGTCAATCTGTCAATTCTATCAACATTTCTGAAGATCTGCCTAAAATCATCTATGTCACACGCTCATTCATTTCTTATATGGAGATTTTATAACTCATATTTTTCAATCTTGCATGATATTTTTTAAACTTTTTATTTTATACAAACCTTGTTTTGGTAATTACATATACAGCAAATATAGACATAGCCAAATATAAACATAGACAAAGTCACATAAATGCAGCTGCTCTGAAGTCATGCGGGTAGGTAGATACACCTAGTGATTCGTTTTTAGTGATATAGAAAGATATGTGGCCAACAGCAATTCTGCAATTAACGCAAGCTTAGGCGTCTGTTACAGGTTTTGTTACTATTAATACTTACATAACACGTATCTAATTTGAATTAGATATGAGTGTAAATAAATGTATATTTTGCATAGCATATACGTCACTTAACACGTTAACTGCCAACAACGAGATATCTTGTAGTTTGTGAATTGCTCACCACGAATCCGACGAGGCCCACTACGAGTTATCTAGTTCTTTCTTTAGTTGCCATATTTGTACAGCTGAGAGCAAAGTCGTAATATATCAATATAAATATAGTTCGGTGGCTTTAAGGAAGAGGAAAAAAAATCAAGTATGGCTTACATGAAGTTCTGTGTTGCAGTTTCAAATATAA
This sequence comes from Antheraea yamamai, assembly GCA_036509395.1. Taxonomy (NCBI): domain Eukaryota; kingdom Metazoa; phylum Arthropoda; class Insecta; order Lepidoptera; family Saturniidae; genus Antheraea; species Antheraea yamamai. The sequence continues at coordinate 9,205,464 of AP028433.1, forward strand.
TACCTAAATTTCAAACAACTATAAAATAATTCGTACCATATTTTTCTTGCAAAAACAAAATTTTTTATCTTTTTGATTATTACTATTTACTATAATTATAATTTTTAGTAACATAATAAATGGCTTCTAAGATCAGTTTCATGAACAGTCCCGTGGCAGTCAACGTGTTAAACTGGAAAACTATAAATGAATGGCGAATAATTCACTCATCTTCGATCCCCATAAGATGTTTAGGCATCAGGTAAAATCCATTAATTACCTGGAGTGGCATCATTACCTACGAAAATTTACTTAGAAAATCATAGCCTCCTCTTAGTCGGCAATCTTCGTTGAATATTTTGTGAAAATACAATCAGGATAAGTGTAATTCTCTCTGATAATTGATTGGTAGAGTTTTTGGCGGGATCTTGGTCTGTCTTGTAGTGGATTTTATTTTTTATTCATAATTTTGTGTTACTTGACTCTACATTGTGTAAAATTGGTGGTGTTTTATGTAATATAGTTTGTTTATTGTGCATAAGTGAAGTGAATGGAAAATAATAGCACGGACCATGAAATCTGAGATGCCACAAAAACTCCATGGAATGTTCTAACAAGATGGCCACCATCTTGTTAGTTCATTGAAATTATATCAAGAAACTTGTATTATCGATACTCACTTGACAATGGCAGTAATAGTCTACTAGAAGACTGGTTGCCAAAAATGGAATGGAAAAAGAACTCGTAATACTATTAACTACTCGACAATGGCAGTAATAATCTAAAAGATTGTTTGCCAAAAATAAAGTTAAAAAAAAATATTGGTAAAAGATTTTATTAGTAGACTACAAGTCGTTACCTTAAATTAACTAGGCTATTGAATTGAATATTACCAAACGTAATTTTAATGAGGTTCATCATATTTACATAAAGAACACAGACACTTCCATAAAAAATTGCATTGTAATTTATTCAGTCAAGTGGAATAACAAATGAAATGTCACTCAACAGGCGTACAAGTATATATTTTGTACAGTATTTTGCTGGAGGAAATTATATTACAATTGTTTACCTCACCCATTAAAATTATTACGGCCTCGACTTGCCCACATTATAATTAGGTATAATAATCTTGATAGCATCCGTGTTTTCGGTATATATATTATTTCCATGAATTTGATTTACGCATAAGGTGACTGGTAATTTTACTACCGCTGTATTTATGTTGGTAATGGCGTGTTGGAATACAGCGTTGATCGACGAATTCGAATACTTGTGAAAGAGTCAGTGCTTTTAATTAAGAGAAACCACATATGAAACAATAGCACGGTGGTAGGGCTTTCACAAGTACCTGGTAGCTACCATCCTTAAGATGAAAATCTGTCGCCAAACACCCATATACACCGGTAGCTACTCTAATGAGCCAAACCTTCTGGGTGTAGCATGTCTACCATCTTAAACACCATTGTGATTTATCACCAAGTGAGGTTATGGTTAAACGCTAGAACCTATAACGCATAAAAAATGAATATTTGTCAACAAAAAATCACCATAATTTTTTTTTTTATTTATCCTAGGAGGCAAACGAACAGTCGGGTCACCTAATGTTAAGCGATCATCGCCGTCCATAGACACTTGTAACACCAGAGGAGTCGCAAGTGCGTTGCACCCTGTGTTCGGGGGAGGGGATGGGGAAGGGGTTTGGTTATACAGTACTCTTCTTCTTCTTACCCTTATCCCACCTAAGTAGGGTCGGCACAACATGTTTTCCTTTTCCACTCTCGCCAATCACATGTCATCTCAGTATTCACACCTTTTACACACATGTCATTTTTCACACAATCCATCCATAGCTTTTTCGGTCTTCCTCTACTCTTATATCCATCGACAATCATACTCAACGCTTTTCTAGTTACTAGTTTTCAACAAAAAATAATATAGAAAAATATATAATTTTGTTTGACAAGTATTTCAGTGGAAAAAAGAAAGTTTCAGTGGCGGCAAGAATTATGTAATAATTAAGGATTTATTCAGATAATTAAAATATTACCAAACAAGCTGTATCACAATTCAAAACTTCGTTGTCCTCACCAATATTGAAATCGTATTAACGGCAGCCATTATTCTTGCCCGGAACTTTTTTCGTGTTCTGAGGTTTATTAAATTTCTTTAAAATTCTATTGAAAAGGTCTTTGTGTGCTTACAAAATTCTCTCTCTGTAGCAATGATTAACATAATGATATTATGGGGATTATAGAATAATAATATTCTATAATATTACCTATACATTAATTTTAGGGGCACTACCGCAAACTTCTCGTTTATCTCTATTTCGCAGTTACCATAGTGAACTACAATTAAGCACATAAATGTTAACTATTAAACGTTGTACACTTATACTGTACTAGTAATAGCCCCTGACTCCATACGCATTTATTATAATATAAAACTTCATAAAAATAAAAGGTAGAACGTAACATTCCACGAATGAAATAATAAATATTTCGAAATCCTTACCGATAATCAACAAACAGCCTTTTATGGTCGTAAAGTTAAAGGGATTATCTAACATACCACGTAATCTATTTATATATATAAAATTGGAGGTGTGTGTCCCTATATTTCACTTTGCAGCTAAAACTACGCATTGCAGACGAAAAGTGTTTGTATGTGGCAATAGGTACAAGGTTCCCATTGTGCACTATGGTGGTTGCAAGTCGATAATTATAAGGGTGTAAAAGATACGGGGGTTGAAAGATGTTAACTTTGAAAATGTGACTATTATTGATCTAAAATGGTCTGGATTGTTCAGGAAACTTCTGGAATGTTCTAGAAAGCTTTAATATGTATAACAATGTTCTGATCGATCGAAAATGTTCTAGAAAATTCTAGAATGATCTAGAAAATTCTAGAATGATCTAGAAAATTCCAAAATGATCTGGGAAGTTCTAAAATGATATGGGAAGTTCTAAAATCGACGTTTAGATTCTGATCGAATGAGAATGTTCTAGAAAATTCTAGAATGATCCAGAAATGTTTAGAATGATCTGGGAAATTCTGGAATGATGTAGGGAGTTCTAAAATCTACGTTTAGATTCCGATTAAATAAGAGTGTTCTAGAAAATTCTAAAATGATCTGGGAAGTTCTAAAATCTACATTTAGATTCTAATCGAATGAGAATGTTCTACAAAATTCTAGAATGATCCAGAAATGTCTAGAATGATCTGGGAAATTCTAGAATGATATAGAGAGTTCTAAAATCTACGTTTAGATTCTGATCAAATGAGAATGTTCAAGAAAATTCTAGAGTGATCTGGAAAGTTCTAAAATGTAATGAGAAGTACTAAAATTTACGTTTAGAGAATCTAAATCGAATGAGAATGTTCTAGAAAATTCTAAAATGATCTGGGAATTTCTAAAATCTACGTTTAGATTCTGATTGAATGAAAATGATTTAGAAAATTCTAGAATGATCTAGAATAACTGGTATGCCTTCTCATGAATTAAAGCTAAAAATTGGATCACCAGTCATATTAATGCGAAATCTTAATACGCAAAAATTGTGCAATGGTACAAGATTATGCGTAAAACAAATTTTAAACAACATCATTGAGGCAGAAGTTCTCACTGGCAAAGAAAAAGGAAACTTGGTTTTTATACCAAGAATTCCAATAATTTCGATGATTTACCATTCTCTTTTAAACGGTTACAATTTCCTGTACGATTAGCTTATAGTATGACTATCAATAAGGCGCAAGGTCAGACGTTCCGATTTTGTGGAGTTAATTTAAAAGAATCCTGTTTTTCACATGGTCAACTCTATGTAGCTTTTTCACGCGTAGGACAGAAAGAAAATTTATTTGTTTATGCACCAGAATGCAAAAGTGTAAACGTAGTATATAAGAATGTATTTCAATAAAAATGTTTAGTATATCAGTTAATGTTAGATGATAAAAGATATTAATGTCTACTTAGTCGTAAGATTTTAATGTAAAAATGAGTAAGATCAATAAATTAATAAGAAAAAAGAAAATGTGTCTTTTATGTGAAAAAATTGTGAAGTAAGTAGTGATAGATTATTAACATTAACAAATAAGTATACAATTAAAAATGACCCAGCGAAGCGGGTATTCATAGCTAGTAAAATATAACATTTTATAAAACACCTAAAAATTATTCAGATTCTAAATCATTTTCTGTTAATATATTTATTATCTATACACATAAATAACATTTAAGTGTCTATTTGTAATATCAAAACGATAGCTTTTTACTAAATAGATATGAAAATATATCCGGTACCTATAACAAAAAACCCATTTTATTCTGTCTGTTCAGGCTAATTTCTGAAACGGTTGTACTGATTTTGAGGAGACTTTCAATGTCAAATATCTAATATTATAGAGAGTAACTTAGGCTACTTTTAAAAAATAAGCTGAAATATGGTAAACTAAAGAAGCGGTGTTCAGAACCGCGGGCGCCCTTCGCGCACATTTACACTGAACAAATATTTTTTTTCTAAAATCTACACGGACGGAATCGACGGTAACAGCCAGTTTATAATAAAATCGATTTCCGTAGGTCAACACGTATTGATTACTACTGAACCAACTTAAACGTAGTTTTAATAATATAGGACTGAATTCAAGGAAGGAACTCTTTCTACACTTAATTAGATATTTTGTAAGGTATAATAGAAAACAAAGTTGCAATCACCAGTTCGCCTATAATAAAACCAAATGACTATCGTTAGAGATTTTCCACTAAATTAAATAATTATGTATCACGTACTCGGTTCAGTTGACCTTTGTCACGCTCGTGCAGACCAACGGACTGAAAGAACTCAGAGCCCTCAGCGGCATTGAACGTCGCATCGCCAGGCTCAGGTAAACAATAGATTTATTTATAGATAAGGGAACATTTGCTGTTAATTATGCAAGGTATGGTGAAGGTTAACTCGAAATCTCTTAGGGTAACATTGAACTTCGACTTCCTGTTCACTTACATAATCACACGGTGCCGTATCAAGGTTAAAATTTATCAGCAACACATAGGAATACTTTTTTGTATTTCTAATGATATATTGTAAGTGGCTGATGCATATTTCTGATATTTTGTGACTTATCCTAACTAATATTATAAATCCCAAAAGTTCATTTACTTGTTACGCCTCACTACTCAACCGATCATTATGAAACTTTCTATGACCGTTCTTCGAGATATGGAAAAAGATATAGTTTATTTTTTAACAGAAAAAATGTGCTGCTTCCGCGGGTTAGAACAAATCTACAACGCGACGCCTCGATTGAAGCCGCGAGTAAAAGCTTGTATAAGCTTGTATAAAAGTTTGACTTCTGTTTAATATACTCTGGTGATAATATTATAGTAAACCCATAAATATATGCTAACAAAGATAACAAAAGCACCGTAATATGTTGCACTTACTAAAACAAAATATTTACTAAATACTTTCGTTTTATAAGCTTAGACCATTTGAAACAATAACTTATTACACTTGAGTTAGTATAAAATGCAGAGCTTGAGCTTGTAACAGAAGTTATATATAATATGGTAATATTATGACAGTTTTTTCATAATGATATTCTACTCAACTTGAAATCAACATTTCAGTTATGAATAAAGAAAACACACTATGAAACATAACAAGATTCATACAAATTAAGCGAAAACGTGTATAAGAGGATATTTTGATTATTATAAAAATGTATCTACTCTGCCGCTGCTTTTATTTGATGTAGACACCGAAACATTTTCCAGACGGTACAACCATCGCGTCTCGCCGCGTCGCGCGGCCCCAATGCTTACAGTTTATTTCACTCTTTGAGACTTGATATTTCATATTCTAAGCGTAAATAAATACTTACCATAGTTATTTTGTGATAACAAGTTATTCACATGTATACTTACAATAAGAAGTAAAAATTGATCTTTAGTGAAATCATATTGTTTGTTTAAGACAAACTTTATTAACATTGCTTACAATTCACAATTGATCGCATCTTTTAATTGTCATTTTCGAGTGGAGAAATATCCAACTCTATAACATTTATAATGAGATTATGATAACTAAAGTAAAATACGAAATGTTTGATTATTTTTCTAGCTCTGTCTCTTTCTACTCCCCCTCCCCAGGAGCGTAGAACGTTTAACGCAACAGTGCTTTCATGGAGGGGTCCATGGTAGCGTTAAATATTTAACGCAACCTTGTTGGAATTCGCATTAGAAGTTTCACTTCAATAAGCAGCTTTCTCATAGCAATAAAACAAAAATTCAGTATTACACTAATTTTTGAATGGGCATACACCCCCCACAAATTAATTATTTTCAAATTTTAATTAGATAAGATAAACGCTGAAGTATAGAACGTTATTAGCAAAATGGTATATGATGTTAAACGGTATCGAAGACCTATATTTTTTTGTGATATTGTTTAAAATTTAATCACAATTCAGATAATTGTATTGAGAAGCATATAAACAAATATAAGTAATAAAACAAATATAATTCGTAGATAATTTCACATAGAGTAAAATACTTCATACAACAGTGCTCCTGTACAAACGGGAAACGCCCAATTATGTCTGTAAAGAATTTTTGAAGTGAAACTTCTTTATCGGCGTTGGAAAAAAATTTACCGTCACATTTTTCGGTTACGCGTCACATTTTTCCGTTACGCGCCATCTTTTGAAGTGAAACTTCTTTATCGGCGTTGGAAAAAAATTTACCGTCACATTTTTCGGTTACGCGTCACATTTTTCCGTTACGCGCCATCTTTTTTGTATTCATGTCTATGATAATAAAATCCTTTTGTTTAAACTTTATCTAATTTAACTTTTTTTTTTTTTTGTAATATATTAATGAAATTGTTTGCCATAAAGAAAGAAAGGGTTTTTTAACCAATTTCTGGAAAGTTGCATATAGATCATTTTGCGAAAAATAAGGCCTTAAACAAGTTTCACTTCTTACGTGTGTACACTAGTACACGCACACATTTTTTCGTTTCGTTCTTCGAAAAGAATTCGCTTTAGTTTTTTATTAATTTCCGGGTTACTATTGCGCAATAAGGCGTATCAGTTATAAAGCAGTGTATATTTAGAAATTCCTCAGTGAATAATTCGAAGAACCCCTTAATACAACATCGAAAATTCAACATACTATCTCCCTATTCAAATCTTATCCCTATAAGCCTAGTGGATTTTACTTAAAGAGATGGTACAATCCGTTTAAAATCTGGAATCACGACACTCATGCATACCGTAGCTATTTGAATCATAATCAGTAATATTTTAGAAATACTCCTCTGTATATGCATTTTCTTTTTCAACTACATGTTATACTAACGATCAATCATATAGATTTTTGAAGCGATATTAGGTTACAGGTAGTAACTAGAATGGATAAGATTAAGACTGAGTATGCCAGAGTAAGTTTGAAAATAGCACCAATGGCAGAGAAATTGAAGAGTAGTAGGTTAGCACGTACGGGCGTATTATAAGAAGAGACGAAGGTCATGTAACTAGAAAAGTTTTGCGCATGAAGGTGGGCGGATATAGGAGAGAATGATCGAAAAATATATAGATGGATTATGTGAAAAATGATGTGTATAAAGGTGTGAATACTGAGATGACATCTGATAGGGGAAAGTGGAAAAGGAAAACATGTTGTGCCGACCGTACTTAGGTGGGATAAGGGTAAGATGATGAAGAAGAAGTAGTTTAAAGGTCGTATGCTCGGAGATAGGTTGACCTGAGTTCGGATACTACAATTAACCTAAGCTTTCAGTAATATGAACCATAGGTTTATGCTTACTTGGTTGTTATTGAACAGACTTTGTTTTGAAAACCTGCCAACGTGCATCGATCAGTTTCTTCCTAAAGCTGCCTATGAGAGTCTTTAAGGGTTCGGCTGACAGTCAGATCCACAATCTAACTTAATGATAAATAACGATGTGGTACGACAGTAACACGCTAATTCTATGATGTCATTATAACATTCTGCATGAACTCAATGGAGTATTCGAATCTACATTGAGCCATCATTGCAATTTACCTCTAAGCTACATATTCACTTAACATAGAGCGAAATGAAAGGCTAGCCTCATACAATGACGAATACATATTAATTCTCACTGATTAATTTATACATTGATAGAACTATAGCATTATTAATACCTATGATATAAATTTCAATGACACTCACCCTAACTTTAACTGGAAGTTAGGTAATACAGTGGAACCTGGTTAATTGGGATCTCAAGGGACCAAGAATGTTGTACCATTTATTGAGGGTTTCCATTAATCCAGTTTTCCAATTAGGCAGGTTTAAAATTATAGTTGTCTCATTTACAGAGGCTCCCGCTTATAGAGGTCGAAATGTACGGCTATTCCATTTATGCTATGCTCCCTACACAGTTCATCGCGCGACTTTCCACAATCATAATCTGATAGAAGATTTAATTTTTCAGATACTGATAACGTTTTATATTTACGTTTGGGCATTTTGTACACTTTTACTCCCTTGTTTTTAAGTCAAAATCTGAGATAGTACTGACAAACAAAGCGTGTGCGAAAGACATTTTAATATTTGTAAACAAAAGTGTCAAAACCTGTCCCAACCCGATTAATTTGTCTCATTTATAGAGGGAATTGAGTTACAGAGTCCCAATTATAAAGGTAAACATCGAATAAATCCTAGAAATCAGATCTCACGTCGATCAGATCAGACCAGGTTCGAAATGTCCCATTAATAGAGGTAATTCAATGAAAAAGTACCGGGACCTCATTGCAACTCTCAATAATAGAGGTTTCTCATTTAGCCAGGTCCCATTTAACCAAGTTTCACTGTAATTATGATATTTGCAAATTTCGAGACATACGATTCTCATTTGAACGCGAAATAAAACAACATTGAATTTTGCACTTAACGCTTTGGGCACAAATCGATGTTGGTTTTTAAAAAGCAAAATTCATACATGAAACGAACGAACGGCTAGACACAATTCCAGTGACGTTATCGTATTTCGTAACACCCACCAGCCACCACTAGACGCCCGCCACACCGCCCGCGCCCTGTGCCAAGAGTATGCTTGTTTTATTCTCTCGTTCATTACGTGATTGGAGTATTGCGAATTTTTATTTTAGATATTACAGACTTATTTTAATACGCAAACATATTATATTACTATTCTTACTGATTTAATATAAAAAAACAATAGCTAGGTAAGTTGCTCTACTCTCGTTTAATTTAAATTTGATTTTCCGTCAACGCATTTAGATAAGTTTAAACAATATCCGTACAAAGCACGACTGTTGCATATGAAGTTGAGCATGGTAGGCATTCACAATTCGGCCCTTCTCGTTAATTCTCGCTTCTCGTCTGGCGGCCAATCCACCGTGTGCGCTCGACCCTCGGTGCCGCGCCACAAAGTCGATCCGTAATATAATTTTGTTCTCGGTTAGCGTACTTTTTGAGCTACAGTTCGAATGGTAAAATAGCTTAGCACCTAAGAGCAGTACCCTTGATATTAATACTTAAAACTTTCTTCAATAAATCTTTATATGTATAATTCTTCTGTCCGTGTTTGTGACTCCTCCTTAACGGCTAAACAAATTTTGATGAAATTGTTGTGTATATTCAAGTGGATTTAAGAATGGAGTCACAATTGGACCCGGTAAATGGCTTTGCGGTTGAATTGTAGGTTTTTTTTATGATCTTGGCAGGACAACGTTCTCCGGGACCGCTAGTAAGCTATAATACAGAAAAATAAATTGTTTAAATTTAACTGATAATTCCATAGATTGCCACGTTCAAACAAAGAATACAGTTCCTTGAACTTCATAATATTAGCATAGATCATGTGATAAAAATTCTTAAATGGGTATTATAGTAACGTTTACTGATAACTTTTCTTTTGAAACATTTTTTAATGAAAATACTAAGTTCTAGTCATACATTAATACATTAGACGTCTCTGCTATGCCTATCTACTATATTAATATACATATTAGGTTGGTTCAGCGGACTGCATGTTCAGAAACTTCTCATAGACAGATAGGTACATATAGTACTAATATTGTAGAGAAGTAAATTTCGTAAATATGTATTTTGTAACTAACTAGCGGGCCCGGCAGACGTTGTCCCGCCCTGATTATGAAAAAATCCTTGAAAAATTATATACTAAAACGATCCTCATTAATCACTCTATCTATCGGTGAAAACCGCATGACAATCCGTTCGGTAGTTTTTGAGTTTATCGCGAACAGACAGACAGACAGACGCGGTAGGGGACTTTGTTGTATACTATGTAATGATACACAGCCTACATACTGTTCAGATTATAAAAATTATTTCACTAATATAATGCTATATTACTCCCGATCATTATAGGTTATGGTTTATCTCTATTAAATTTTTATATTATAATTAAATTGAATGAGGCTGTGAGCGATTGCTAGCACTCTACATAACAGTCTAAAGGCATCAAAATATTGGAAATCTTTGACTATATTTCAACTCGTGTTTCGCTACAGAAATTTTGATAACATTGCGATAATATGCATACTAGCGGCCCCGGCGGACGTTGTCCTGCCTTGATAATAAAAAAAAATCCTAAAGTCAACCGTAGCGCCACCTACCGGTTCCAATTGTGAATCTAAACCATTCTTGGATCCACTCGTACACGCACACAAAATTACATAAAAATCGGTCCAGCCGTTCAGGAGGAGTTCAGTGACATACACACGTTCAGTAGAAATTTATATATAAAGATATACGTGTTAAAAAGATGTACCCGATCGGGTTTCTTGCAGGTTCTTCTCGATGACTGGGTTGTTTTCCGAACCGGTGGTAGTTTTGACGTTCATAAGCTCCTTATTAAGGCCTAAACTGAATAAAGTATTTTTGATTTGATTTGATTTGAAAATATACACCACACTATATTTGTAAATCGAATATAGCAAAATATAAAACGATCTCTCATCACTAAGGTATAAAACTCTATAGAAATTCAAAAACTCTTAGAGATTGTCATGGTATGTCATGACTCTGTTTCATGATTTTTAGTAACTATGACAATTGCTGTAAGATTAGAAACGAAAACGTGAAGTGAATATAATAAATTATTGATGCACAAATCCATAGTTCAACAAACAATTTTTCGCATTGCAAATGACACGAACTAATGTATGACATTTTTCATCGCTATTATCTACTAGCTAGCTATTCTCTACACTTTTTCTATTATGAATTTCATGCATCCCATGTTTATATTTGAAATTATAACGTCTTAATGCTGTTGAAAGATTTTTTGGCAAAATACACAGTGATTTAGCAATGCATAAAGTTACAATTTTATTGCATACCGTATAACAACCTCTTATTATGAACATACAGGTTAATTTCACACCCCTCTCATATACGTGTGCGAAGGACTAGATCCGGGGAGGGACATTAATCTAAAGGGATTTGTCGACTTAACTCTGCCTTGTTGGGTCAATAAATAGTCATCTGAATGTGAACGACGTAGCAAACCCGTATAAAATAAAAATCAGATTTACATATTTTAATGTAATTAATAATGGGAGCTTGTGAATATACATTTGAAAAACTAATCATTTTCTTTCCCCTAGAACGAAATGTCAACAGACTCTGTGCAATATTATTCCTTATCATTCACAGTGATTATATAACATTAAAACGGATTTCTCTTTATTTTATGACTTGCTTCTGCCCACGACTTCGTCTGCGTGGAATATTTACTTTGGGCTAACGCTAACACGCAGCGGAAGCTCTCAAAAAGAAAAAAAATTCCGGTTTCAAAACATTCTTCATTGGTGCTCCGCGCCTATTGGTCTTAGCGTGGTTGGTTTTAGCCTTTCTCGATAAGTAGTAATCTATCTAACATTGAAAGAATCAAATCGGACCAGTAGTTCCTGAGATTAGCGCGTTTAACCAAACAAATAAACTTTATAATATTAGTATAGTCGTAGATAACTACTTTTCTCTCGTACTTACCTCGAGCCGTCATTCAGATTACAATAACTTTTGATATAGTGAACCGATTTTAATGAAACAAAGACTAATTTACCCCCGAGTATATGCTTTATGATTCTTGATGAGGTTTTATTGTGAACCCAGTACTTTAGCAGTGATGCGTGTTCATACAAACAGACAACAGACATTATTGAAGAATAGAAGATATGGATCTTCTATACATATAATACGAATGTAAATCTAACATGTCTGTACTTATTCGATTTTCATGAAAAAAATTGTCACAGGTGTCTAGGAATAAGTAATAGAATACATTTCAATTATTTTCTGTCAGCCTGTCTGTTTATATGAACACGCATCACTGCTAAAGTCACAATAAAACATCAGCAAAAAAATCATAAAGCATATCCGCTGGAGTAACTTAGTCTTTGTTTCATTAAAATCGGTCCACTCTATGTAGTCCGGTGAAGCTGTTAAGACCTTGCTAGGTCAATAGCGTAGTCAGTTCGAAAAAAAAAAGGTCCACTCTATCAAAAGTTATTGTAATTTAAAGGCGCCGCGACTCAAGTATGAAAGAAAGGTAAATAAGCAAATGGACTAAATACGTTCAGATGACTTTATTACTCATTGTTTTGTTCCAAGTGGAAGAAGTCGCGGGCCCATCTAGTCTTCACTAAAATCGTTAAAAATCAGCTGAACCAAATTTTTATCGTTCATATAACATGTGTAGTTTTTATTTAATTTTCAGTTTAAATACACCGAGAGTGAAGTTCAAATTTTGCCGTTCATAAGGTTTTTAGTTTTTTTTATGACCTTCATATTTTACATGCACAAAATTTGAAGATCTTGAAAAATAGCGTAATATATTAGGAACCGCTAAAATTGGATATAGCTGAGTTTGAAATATCGAACGACACATGTTTTCCATAGTTAACCATTGGCCTTCACACGCTTATATGTATGTCCATTAGTCGACAGTTTCCTTTATAATGTTGTTACAAATATTCAATTAATATTTACTGGGAAAATTTTACTGATATCGATTTTAAATAATCGATATTTAGTATTTAATTAAAAGGATGTTATTACCTAGATATTAAATTCCAAATATATATATATATATATATATATATATATATATATATTTTACTTTATTTTTGGCAACCAACCTTTTAGATTATTACTGCCATTGTCGAGTAGTTAATAGTATTACAAGTTCTTCTACCATTCCATTTTTGGCAACCAGTTTTCTAGTAGACTATTACTGCCATTGTCGAGTGAGTATCGATCGATATTACAAGTTTCTTGATATAATTTCAATGAACTAACAAGATGGAGGCCATCTTGTTAGAACTTTCCATGGAGTTTTTGTGGCATCTCAGAATTCATGGTCCGTGATATTATTTTCCATTCACTTCACTTATGCACAAAAACAAATTATATTACATAAAACACCACCAATTTTACACAATATAGAGTCAAGTAACACAAGATTATGAATAAAAAATTAAATCCACTATATGACAGACCAAAATCCCGCCAAAAACTCAATTCCAAATATTGTTTACAGGATTTAAGGTTAGGTTAGAAAGGCTTGTTTTATAAAACAAATATGATTTCTCTATGATATGCTATTGTTTTAATTAATAATGCGATCTATTAAAATGTATGAATATCGTACCATTTACGGTTTATACTTTACTCCAAAATTTCCATTAATTTATATTACTCCGTTTGCGGATCCAACGTGCGTATGTATAATTAAGACTATGCTTGCCTTTTGTTGCACACCACAATGTAAGCCTGGGCATGATGAATACTATATAAATTATCTTGCTATTTTCACTGCTTTCTGTTATAATATCAGCTAAGTATATATATACACATATTAAATATACACATAATATTTAAATAAAATAATATTGTAACTTGAAAAATGACTGAAACAGTTCCAATGTTACTGGAACACAAGAAATAGTTTTTATTACTCTCAATGAAGACTAAAAAAGGATATTAAACCAAAATCTTTTCCTTGCGTACATTAGCAAATAAATTGAGATATGTATATAATATATTTTCGGCCTTCCGGGATATAGGTAACGGCAACAAAGTAGTAATCCCTTACCCTGCAGGTAACTAGTTCCTTATCCGACGTCATTTAAAAATATTTATAGTATAAGAGCTCTTCAGCTTTCCTTATATTTCTTATTTACTGAAGTAAAACTTATACCGTAAATCCAATACTTTCCTTTTTTTTTATGTCAACGACCAGGCGGGTCACCGATGTTAAGTGATCACCGCCGTCCATAGATACTAGTAACACCAGGGGAGTCGCAAGTGCGTTGCCAGCCTGTGTATGGGGGGAGAGAGGAAGGGATGGGGAGAGTAGGGATGGGAGGGGAGAAGGATTTGCACCGGGTGCCGCCGACTCTACATGGGAGTCGTGCGGGCGATGGCCGCCTACGGGGCACCGGTGTGGGCCGACGCCCTCGGTGCCGCCAACGTGCGCGCGCTGCGTAATGCGCAGCGCACGGTGGCACTGAGGGCGATCCGGGCGTACCGCACGGTGTCCTCGGCGGCGGCCTTTGTGCTCGCCGGCTCCCTGCCCTGGGAGCTGGAGGCAGGAGTTCTCGCCGCCGTGTACGAGTTCACGGCGGCGAGGAGACGAAGGGGGGAGCCTCCGGCTCCCAGGGAGATAGAGGCGGAGAGACGGCGTCTCAGGGGAGACGCCGTCGAAAGATGGAAGCAGGACCTGGCGGACGAGCGGTTCGGGCGGTTTACTGTGGACGCCGTCCGCCCGGTCCTGCGGGCGTGGATGGAAAGGGAGTGGGGCTCCCTGACGTTCCGACTGGTGCAGGTACTCACCGGACACGGTTGTTTCGGGTGGTACCTGCACCGGATCGCACGCAGGGAGCCGACCGCCGCCTGCCACGAGTGCGGCGCTGCCGAAGATACCGCGCAGCACACTCTGTCTGAGTGTGCTGCGTGGGGGGAGCAGCGCCGCATTCTGGCGGCGGCGGTGGGACCGGACTTATCGCTGCCGAGCGTGGTCTCGGCCATGCTCGGCAGCGAACAGGCGTGGCGAGCGATGTCCTCCTTCTGCGAGGACGTCATCTCGCAGAAGGAGGAGGCGGAGAGGGCCCGTGAGGCAGATCCTCAAAGTGGCCCTCTCCGCCAAAGGAGGACAGGCGGGAGGAGGCGGCGCTTCGCCCAACTCCTCCCGCCACCGTAGCCGGACCTGAGGGGGTGGGCCGGGGGGCCCATCTCCTCATTGCACAGGTCCGGCGGACGAGGGGGGGCAGCCGGTGTGTACCCGGTCTGTCCCTCTATAGGTAGGAGCCCGGCGGTCACCTTCCGCCGGGCGGACCGTGGGGGCGGCTCTACAAGGTTGAGTAGCATGTACGATCCCTTGCCGCCCCCACACAACGGTCTGTCGGTACACCGTGGGGTTTTAGTCCGTGCGACTCGGACATAACCCACTCTCTCCCCCGGGAGGGTGGGTATCCATAAGGGATTTCCCCACGTTAAAAAAAAAAAAAAAAAAAAAAAAAAAAAAAGGGGAGGTGGGCGTTCGGCGCTCACACTGACCGAACGAAACGCAACAATGCAAATACTGTCACTTCACGTCGGTTTTCTGTGAGAGGGTGGTACTACCCCGGACGAGCGAACCCATTCATCCTGAATCCAGTAACAGCTTCAGCGTGGCTCTACCACCTTTATAAATGACACCGTGAATTGTAACCAGAGAGCCGATGAAATCGTTTGAAATAAAAGATGAGTAAAAAATTGTAATAAAATCGTGGAGTCTGGTGTCTTCTCTTGAACTATATATACTACTTACAAACAGTTCGTAAATTTTACCGAGTCAACATAAATAGTAAATTAATGGAAATATTAATAAGTATCACTAATTTAATCGCCTCAAAGTTTCAAATAAGTGAAAGCGACTAACGTAGAACAGTCTACGCGTCAATATACTGTCATGTCGGTATGTTAGCCTCTTAATTGTGCCTCATCGGATGGTGCGTTCTAAGTAACCAGCCACCCCTATCCTATTAAATTGTTCAAGACTACAAACCTAATATCACTTTATTTCGCCGATAGTATATCGCTCATCCAAGAGACCTTCTGAAAAAAAAGTCATTAAAAACATGAAATAAAAAAAAATAAGGCAGCGTATTACCGGTTATGATGGAGGTATTCCGCTATCACGTGATACTGATTTTCAGCAAGGCTTCAGACTTTACCGGCAATTACAAACAATTTAACTTTCCCTTAAATTTTGAATTAAAATAAAATATAACGTTTGCAAAGAAATTCCATGTTATAAAATACAGATGGAGCAAAAAAATTATAATTAAAAATTATAATTAACAATTTTACCTGTAACTTTTATCTATTATCCCTAACCTTTCATGTGTTTATCCTCTCTATCTCTTATAAATTGACAGAGAAGTTATTATACAAACTATTCTATAAGAAATGAAAAGTAGAGAAATATTATCACATAAGTATTTATACAGAGAACACTCATATTCCAATATATGTCTCATGATGTAAATCTCGTTGTCTGTACGCCGGATGTAGGTAATCTAATTGCAAATATTCAGTGAGTTTCCGGCTGCCGGTAAGCGCGAGTTGAATCTCAAATCACCGTTGCACGGAACCTACTACTCTCGTATTTCAAGAGAGTGCCGATCGGTACTCATAGGTTCGATTCACACTATGACGCCGTTCGCGGTTCGATCACGCTCCAGTCTCTGTCCGTTCGCGGTCCGGTAGAATATTCTTAAACAACAAATAATCAGTGTATTCTCACTATCGTATCGCTCTAAATCCGATTCGATCTCGCTCCGGTACCGGTTGGTCGAAAAGAATATTTGACTGGAGCGAGATCGGACCGGGCATGGCTTGTACCGACAGTATTAATATGTTTTTCTTTCAACTCCAGTCTTTCATCGGTCGTGAGGGAGACGTTATATTTTTCTTCTAATCATGGCAAGTAATAAATCGTGAATTTCTGAAAAAGGTAAGTACTTTATGCGTGTGATTTATAACATTTGATTATGAATAATAAATAATCACACTATAATTATTTTCGCCAACCTTTCTATAAGCGTTTTTTCCGAGAAAAAAGTGTATTTGACATTCGTGAACATTTAAAAAGAATAGTTGACTGTTTTGCACTTTCAATAAATATTATATATATTATTAGAAATTTATCGGATTATTTAAAGAAACGTCCTATGTCGACCATGGATCGAGACAGACTGTTTGTGGAACTCGTAGTTTAGACACAGCGAGATTTGATCGAACCGAGACCGGAGCGAGATCGGACCGTGAACGGCATCGTAGTGTGAATCGAACCATATTCGATACCTCTCGCCCTTTGTTAACAGCCTTGTGAGCGCTAAAAACACCTCCATATTTATCCTGTTCTAGTGTTTCACAAAATGCGCTCGGGTGAACTCGGTAGGGTTATCGGCGTTTAATCAACACTTGCTAATGCTAATGGGAATAAATATAAGGTTAAAAGCTGACTACAAATTAAAATAAATTACTAATTCAATAAATGTCACATTTTTTTATTGAATTAAATTAACGATTACTCTAATCGTCTAATGTTCCTTTTTATTTTCCTAATTATAAACACAATAAATAAATACAAGAATCATATGAACAAATACTTATGCTTTGCATTTTATGATGAATTTATTTCCGTGGCTTTTACTTTCAATTTTATAGTCTCTATGCCTATTTTACAGCATTTAGATACTAGGGACCAATCCCGGCTTCGAATGTGACGTCATACAAACGACTTAGATCCATTTTTGGTGTTTTAATGTTTACTGGCCATAGAAAATACTATAGAAAACAATTTACACAAAAACATATATTTCTTGTTACCCAGAATATTATATTTTATAATTATATTTTAAGATATTTAAAAAATAAAATTGGTCACTGTGAGTTATCCTTAGAACATAGCCCCTTTGTAAGGATTTTTCAGATGTAAAAATTCGTAGTACATAGATTATTTTAACGTTTCTCATAGGGTTTAGCCGGTATTACAAATGTACCAACCCGAATACTCCTTACGACTGCATGAGCATACATCGATTTTTATATAAATATAATTAATATACATGTATTTTATAGACAAAGTTCCCGG
Organism: Antheraea yamamai; assembly: GCA_036509395.1. NCBI lineage: Eukaryota > Metazoa > Arthropoda > Insecta > Lepidoptera > Saturniidae > Antheraea > Antheraea yamamai. Next base: position 9,223,628 of record AP028433.1, read on the forward strand.
AAACAATATGTAAACGATAGTGAAAACTGTATCAAAATGTATTGCAAAATTTAAAATAACTAAAGGAACAGACGCGAAAAGCGTCTTAGTAATATAAGCTTAAGAGCAATTTACAGAATGATACAAGAAAAAAGTAACGAAAAATAAAAAACATTATAACGCCATAACATATTTATATTAACTGAAATCGCCTGGCGTAGTTAACTTATTACGAGAACATGGCATTTCTTACATAATCATGGGCGATCGCGTGACCGACGAGAAATTTCGTGAAGGAATAAAAGCCATAAATTACGGCTGCTACACTTTAATAAATACTTTTTTATCTTATTACATTACAATATTCGATTTAAGTTCATTTTGATATAGGAATAAACAATAATACTATCCTGGAGTTTTGTAACCCTTGTTTTTCTATCTTTATATATATTATTACTGTGTACGTGTGTATGTGACTGAACTTCTCCCAAACGGTTGGTATGATTTCGTTATTTTTTTGTGTTCTTAGATATATATATTTTATGATGATATATTTTTTAGAATCATAATTGGATCTGGTAAGAAGCTCTGTGATTTGATTCGACGATTTTTTTTCAGGACACAACGTCTCCCGGGACCGGTAGTGCTATAATAAAACTATAGGATCGTCGTTATGTGTCTGTACCATTATAAATATTTCTCAATAATTGATTGCAGATGATGTAGGGAGTGTAACAAAATACAATAACCTCATTTTTGAGAACATTGTAATCATGTGTATTTTAGATGTTATTATGTGTGTAATTTAGATCTGTTAAGTCATCTTATAAAGTCTACGTATATCTTGAAGCAATATATAATTTCGTCAAAATTGATTCTCGAAAAAGATTGCATTTTATTTAGAGTTATGGATTATTTAAAGAATGAAAAGATATTTGTGTATAAAAAGTAAGCCTTCAAAATATATTAAAATTTAGATGGCGCTCTTGGATCCATATAGTGAAGTTTGAAGGAACGTGCCAATACCTAATTAACGCCAAATGTTGGAGTTTTTGGCGGTGTCTTGGAACGCCACGTAGTGGTCTTTATATTTTATTCATAATCTAGTGTTATTTAGCTCTATATTGTGTAATGTTGGTGGTGCTTTACGTAATATAATTTGGTTACTGTGCACAAGGGAAGTGGATCGGAAATAATACCACGGAGGATGGATTCTGACTTGCCACAAGAACTCTCAGGAAAGTTCTTTTAAATTAATCTTTTAAAACAAATCGTTGAAATTATATCAAGAAACCTGGAATATCGTTACTCACTTGACAATGTCAGTAATAGTCTACTAGAAGACTGGTTGCCAAAAATAAAATAGAAGAAGAACGGCTAATGTTGTTGACAATTTAATATGAAGAATATGTAAAACAATTATTATTATTATTAAGATATATTTATTCACAATCATATTATTTTTCTAAAGTTAAAATATGACTATTCATTTTCAGTAGTTTTACCGACAACTCAGTTAAAAAAAATACTAATATGTTGCTGCTCTCTTCCTTTCTTAACTGAGATTTTCACGTGACGTGAACAACGAAAAAAAGTGAATTTCAGAATTCATTCATATTCAGCCTGATTGAGGTTCCACTGGGTATGAATATGAACTCACGTTTGTTTATATGAGACTAGCTGACCCGCGCACCTTCGTCTGCGTGAAATCGGTTACTTACGGGTTCCAATTGTATTTCCAAGCTCGTAAAATCTTAAAAAACCTAGAACCCGATTACAGCGACTCCCACCGTTTCCAACAGTGAAATCGAACAATTCAGGGACTCACTTAAACACATACCCAATTGGTTGGTTGGTTGGTTTAGTGAGTGACTTACGCATGTATGGAAGAAATTTCGATGACGCAGACGTAGCGCCATCTGTCATTCAGCAACATAAATAATTTTATTCTGTTTAAAATATGAATGACCGTTAAATTGTTTGGATATAGTTCTTGCAAAAATACTACAGTCGCGATAAAAAAATGGGAGGTTGGGGTAGGAGGGTGAAAATCTGGGGTTATTGGTTAAATATAAATAAAACACTGTATCAGTTTTGCCTAGCCTAGTATTCTAAATGTTTATAGGAGAATCAAGATCGAGGGTAATTTAAAAGGCTTACTTGGCAGTACTATGTTTTTGATTACCACACTTGATACTAAACACCAATGGGTCCACATATTTAAAAATTGACTGGAAGATTAAGCATTGCATTCTCAGTTCGTATGATGCGTCAACAAATATTGTTTTATTTTGTTTACTTGAGGATTATGGCTGAGATAAATACCAAGTTTATATTACAGAAACGGGAAGTTCGAGCAATTTATAATCGTTAAATACGAAGTTACAAGAATTCAAAACGCACACTGTTACATACACGTGCACGCAAGTCAAAGTGTGATAATATCTAAAGAGTTATTCAATTTCACATGCACACCTACATCAGGCGTTGACCCTCTGTTTGACTCTAAAAGCTTACCCTTGAAAACTTCTTGAATATGCGGTTAGAATAAACAATTAAACCTATTTTATTGAAATTACTAATAACACAGTTATAATTTTTTTTTCTCGAACTGACTACGCTATTGACCTAGCAAGGTCACCGGACTACTTGGTTATAAAATACAAAAAAAAGAATTTTTTATATACCGACAACTCTGGCAACTTTACCATATATTTTTACACTTTTTTTCCTAATGGAAAATTTCCAAAACGAAACTAATTACTAATTTAACTTGTAAAGTTTACCTAGTTTTATACCAGTCTTTCTCAAAGTGGGCGATAACGCCCCCTTGGGGGCGTTTGAAACCTAGAGGGGGGCGTGAAGGGGCCCGAAATAAATGGGGGGCGTTGATGTGGGTTAGGGGGGCGATGTATAATTTGTAATTTCATTTACTTTATATAGTATTTTAAATTTCACTAAAATTAAAACCCACCTACTACACAATAACGAATAATTAGTTTATATTTCTATCCTGTATGATGTTATAAAAACTTAAAATACTTAACATAGATTTCGTAAGATAGCCCGCACACCGTATGCAATCAAGTTGTAACAAGTTTCTGCGGATCCGATAGAAATCGGCTGGTTCATCGATACTTGCTCAGTACGATTGAGCGTCGAAAGAGATAAACGAGTTTGTGCGTGTTTGTCTTATTCCTGTCGTTACTTGCTGTATTTAAATCCTATATAAATTTTTTCTTATATTTTCATGTGTGGTTTCGCGCGCTATCTTTAAACAAGTATTTAAGTTCAACACTTTATTTACATATTTTTGAAAACAAACCCATGTCGGAAGCAAAAAAGAAGAAACGGCAATACAGTGTAGAATATATTAAATATGGATTCATAGAAAATACGACAAACCCATCTTTGCCTTTGTGCCTTCTTTGTTCAAAAACATTTTGAAACGAAGCGATGAAGCCTTCAAGACTTCAAGATCATTTGAATAAAATACATCCGGATAAGAAGGACAAAAATGTAGCCTATTTTCAAGATCTGGAAAAGAAGCATAATGCTCAGCCAAGTGTATCGAAACTTTTTTCGATGACTGCTAAGCAAGACGATGACGGACTTCGAGCTTCATACAATATCTCTCTGTTAATTGCTCAAACAGGTAAACCACACACCATCGGAGAAACGTTAATTTTGCCGGCGATAAAAGAAGTTATAACTACTGTGCTCCATAAACCGGCGGCAGATATAATTCGAAAAGTTCATTTGAGCAATAGTTCTGTCCAAAGACGAATTGATGAAATAGCTGAAAACATTGAAGAGTCATTGTGCAATGATCTGAAGACTAGTAAATTTTCAATTCAGTTGGATGAGTCTTCTTTACACAACTAATGAAGCATTGTTGTTGTCTTACGTGAGATTTATTAAAGATAGAATAATATGTCAAGAACTTTTATTTGCTAGAAATTTAGAGACAGACACAAAAGGAGAAACCGTATTGAAAACACTGGAAAAGTTTTGTGATGAAAAAGGAATTCCGTTGAAGAATATTATATCAGCTGCTACAGATGGTGCTCCAGCTATGACTGGGTATCAAAAAGGCTTCATATCGTACTTAAAAAACAAAATTCCTGATGTGCTTGCTGTACATTGCGTTATACATCGACAGCATTTAGTTGCTAGAAATTTAAGTGAACGACTAATTCAATCATTGCAACATGTCATCAGAGCAGTCAATAAAATACGAAACAACTCTTTAAATGACAGATTATTTAATCAGCTTTGTGTTAATAATGATGAAGATTTCAACAGATTGATCTTTCACACAGAAGTGTGTTGGCTATCAAAAGGAAATTGTCTGACTCGTTTTTATAATCTGTTTGACTCTGTCATAGAGTTCTTGGAAAACAAAGACAAAGAATTGCGCGATAACCTCATCACATCAAAGAATGATATCGCATACCTGACAGACCTTTATACATTGCTTAATGATATGAATCTTCAACTTCAAGGCAATGACTTGAACTTAATAAAAACAAAAAATGTCATCGCTGCTTTCGTAGCCAAGCTGCTCTTACACAAAAAGAATATCGGCATACGTGAGCTCCATAACTTTCCCAATTTATCAGTATCCTGCAACAACGACGACTTGCTCGTCTACTGCCAACATTTGGAAAATCTTCACAGTGATTTCATTGAAAGATTCCAGAACATTTTGAAATTGGAAATACCAGACTTGGTGTTAGATCCTTTTTCAAACGTCAACATAGCAATATCACCCAAGTTGGAAGAAGAACTTATAGAACTGATAACGAACGAGGAAATAAAAATCAAATACAAAAATGGCTACCAACAATGTTGGCTACAAAAGTCAATTCCACAGCTGTACCCTGAATTGTGGTCTATCGTTGAACGATTTTTGATAGCATTCCCATCGTCATATTTGTGTGAACGTGGATTTAGCACTGTGACAACGCTGCTTACTAAAAAGAGAAATGATTTGCAAGTTACCAAACGCGGCGACTTACGACTGTTTTTGAGCAAAATCGAACCTGATATCAACAAACTTATTAAATATCATCAAATTCATCCATCTCATTAGATTAGTATAAAAACGAAGACTGATTACATATTTATATTGTTTCTTTTAATTTTTTTTTTTTTTTTTTTTTTTATTGTAGCTCGGCAAAGTGACTGTACTGTGCCTAATGGTAAGCACAGTAAAATCCAAAAACAATGGCGACCGCCGAAAGACATACTATCCATCGCCGGTCGCCGCTGTCATGCCGGCCTGAAAGCGTCCCAGTTAGGGACAGCCCCCCCCCCCCCCTGGTTGCTGGATATACACCGGCTGATCCCGGAACGCGACACGCCCAAACGTGCCACTATGGCGGGTGTTCCACCTGGTGTACGGTGGTCGCGATCCAGTCGGGTGCAGACACCCTACCACCCCGCAAAATATATTATTAATATTATAAAGTTGGGTTTTATTTGCTCTCACTGGTAAAAATTTCTAGTTTAGAATGTAAGTTTAAACATCAGAACCGACTAATATAACTAAATTAATTAAAGTAATGAAATTGTGGTTTTTAAGTTTTAGGGGTGTATAAAAAATGGGGGGCGCTGAAAAACAATTAATTTTCAAATAAAATTTGTGCACCAGGTAAAAAGCTACGTTTTTGGTATCTTGACCTAAAACGATACACATTTTAAAATAAAAACTATGCATATGTAACAAACAACTGCTACTAGTTTTTACTTACAAGCGTGTTTGCTTAAACTAAATGGTCTGCGTTACCAGTTTAAGGGTCTATTTCTCTTAGAAAATTATACCCATTATCAAATTTTCCAATCGAAAAAGGGTAGTCTGACAACATTTTTCATTTGTCATTTGATCTTGTCAAAGCTTTGTTTTGAAATTTGCAAAACATTTGCCATAAAATAAGAAAAAGAAAACGGTTGTACTGCACATGCAAATACTTTATTTAGGCAAGTAAGATTCCTATTATGGTACGTAGACAGCGCGAACAAAGCACCACAGAGGATGAAATAGTTATTGGTAATTTTAAACCTACCTGTATAATTATAAAGTTATAGAATAAATAATTATTATATTTTCAATTTTCAGATACACCGTCCGGTAAAAAACATAAAAAACACAGGCATAAGAAACATAAAAGAAGGAAACTCGAAGATGACTTCGACAGCGATACGTCTATTGATGTTTCTTATGAAGATGCTCCTAATAAACAATTTAAAACGAAAATGAAAGGAGGTAAGGATATACCCGGAACCTCGGCGGCTGATATTCTCAAGGCACAAACCATGAAGTATTCTTCTGACTCTCGACGCTCTATACCAGGCTCCTCATCAAGTACACCACCGAAAGCAACATCAAAGAAAAAGAAAAAAGGTAGAGAAAGTGGAACATCCAGTGAGGAAGAACGATGGTTGGATGCTATAAAATCTGGTAAACTTGAGGAAGTAAGGATTTTTCTTCTAAAACTATCTATTCGTATATCATGTTTTATAAGTTTGATTCCCATAGTTTAGAATGTTTATACCCGTAAATTTTTTGGTGTCTAGCAAAGACCTGATATTGACTCACTAGTAAGACTTTAAACGATAAACCAGATCGAGTTTCTTGCTGGTTCTTCTCGATGACTAGGTTGTTTTCCGAACCAGTGATAGTTTTGACATTCGTAAGTGCCTTCTTAGGGCCTAAATTGAATAAAGTGTTTTTGATTTGAAAATGGTAAAAATAATAATAAAAAGTTATATTTCAGGTTGATGAAGAATTAAAGAAAATTAAACCTAAAGATCCAAAGATGATGACTGCTCGTCAAAGAGCAATGTATGAAAGGGGCACAGATAAAGAAACCAGCCCTGGAGGTGAAGTATTATTAGCTTTGCCTTCCGGTTACAAAGAAAAAGTTATGACAGCAGAAGCAATACAGAAAGCAGCATTGAAATCACAAAAAAGAAAACAATTAGCAGATGAAAAACGTGAAAAAGATAAAAAGAAAACAATGGATAGGCTATTGAAGAAACAGGAATCTAAAAATTTGAAGAATACACAAAAAGGGAAAATTTTGAAAAAAATTGAACCCATGATTATTTATAAAATCACTAACACAGAAATTTCATTGTCTTTGCCACCTGGAATCCCTTTCCCATTGGAGAGTAAAGTTCCAATTGAGATTCCAAAGCCAACTTTGTGTGGTGTCAGTGGATGTACCAATATAAAAAGATATAACTGTTCAAAAACAGGAGTACCATTATGTAGTTTAGAATGCTACAAGAGAAATTTGATTGTTTCAGTGTAATGTTACTAAATATTGTTATTACTTTTTGGGCTATTCTGCCCAATAATCATTCTCCATTATTATGTTTTGTTGGTATTATTATACACTACTATATAATTGATTTATTTATTAATAGCTTCTGCTCGTGACTTTGTCCACTTGGAATAGTTACTTTGGGCTAACACGAACACACAGTGGAAATTCTCAAAAGGGAAAGAAAAGCGATTTTGAAACAATCTTCATTGGTGCTCCATTCCTTTTGGTCTTAGCATGATGGTATATAGGCTATAACCTGTCTCGATAAATGAACTATCTAACACTTAAAGATTTTTTCGAATATACCAGTGGTTCCTGAGATTAGCTCGTTCAACCAAATAAACAAACCCTCCAGCTTTATAATATTAGTGTAGATATCATATATTCATTCATTATGGTACTAGCTGTACATCCTGGCTTCACATAGGTGTAATAATGAAGAGAATGAGACCTAATCTTCCCTTTACAGTATGACCATGTAATATGATAAGTGAACTTCAATCTATCAATAGTTTTGAAGATATCCATACTGTCTTATATTTCACTCAGTCACTTTTTTATATGGGGTTTCTTTAACCCAAAATTTTTACTTTTCCATGAATTTTCCAACATTTTCTTTCATACAATTATTGTCCTGGAGATTATCCACACAACAAAAAAGAATTATTCAAATAGGTGTAGCCGTTTTAAAGTGACGTAATTACACATATATTCATCAATTAATTTTTATTTATATAGATTCAAAGATTGTGTAATTACATTATTATTTAGAAATCAACATAACGTAATCTATATAAGGAATCACGATACAGTATCCATCATAAGTGTTCACCCATAAAATGTTTTTTTATTTTCATTAAAAAAATATAACCCTAAAACCTAGATCATTGTCCAGGCTACCTATGATAACAATCTCACCTGATGTTCAGCTCGCCCGGGGTAGTACCACTCTCTCACAGAAAACCGATGTGAAGTAATAGTGCTTGCATTGTTGAGTTTCGTTTGGTCAGTGAGAGAGCGCTGAAAGCCCACCTGCTGCACTCTCTTACCCTCTCATCTTCCCTCTTCATCCCTAACACAGGCTGGCAACGCACTTGCGACTCCCCTAGTGTTGCTAGTGTCTATGGACAGCGGTGATCATTTAAAATCAGTTGACTAGCCTGTTCATTTGCCTCCAATAAAAAAAAAAATAATGCGACATAGTATAAACACCACAACCTAGAAGGGGGGCTGACTCTCAATCTAGTTACCAGAACATACTTTGCCACCACACCATGTTCTTATTGGTAGATTTTCAACTTGAAGGCAGGTTTAGAAACCCACCAATAATATGCATGTTTAATGATGTTTCCTTTGACCAAAATCACCGACTCATCATAAGTATACAAATAGGTTGATCAATCCAGTTTCCGCACATGCTAACCATTGAGCCATTATCACAGTACTGTTTGCATTAACATAAAAAATCAAACAAGACAAATATACTAATATGTTTACATAATAACTGCTCTTTCATTAATATGTTTAAAAATGAATCTTTTTAATAGCAAGCTCATGTTATACTAACGTAAAGAATACACCTCTCTACATACCATTTGCAGAAAAAAGTAACCAGTGACTATTTTATGTTAATGAATTTGTCAATTATTTGGTAATATTTTTTCAGTATGTAACTGTTTCTGGTAAAATATACGTTACTTATGTTACCTACTTATCACTCCTTAAATATAATTTATAGATTCATAAAATATAATACAGAGAAAAAGAAATGTAAAGGAATCAAAAACTCCATTATAGATCTAAAGAGTGAGCATATATTTTAGAGTAGGTTTTGTATAAATTTTACAATAGTTTCAATTTTATTAAACCATCTTCATGGTTTTCTTCATAAAACACATCAATAATTACATACATTTATAACATGTGATCAATTTAGTAGCAAATGGAATAATTATTATTAATACTACTACAATAAATTAGCCTCTATAATTCTGGCACATTTCATAAAACTATTAGTTACAATAACTATAAATGTAGTATGTTAATCATCATGTATGATGATGTACATATTGCATTGCAACAATTAGTTTAATAAAATGAGAAGCTAGTCATTGCCTAAATATTACATATTTTAGTGTATAAGTCATAATTGCACCATATTTATTATTATTTTAATGCATTCAATTATAACATTTTAATCAATGTGTGGAATTAGACTTATTAATAAATGCCTACTAATATCCTTTTGCAAAATTGTTTGGAATTTCCACAAAAATAACAATGTTATTGACATAATATAAGGTTTTAGGATAGCTCTTTTATGTAATTATATTTTGTCATGGAATCAAAGTAGACCACTAGGTATTGTAAACTAAGAGAAGTTTATAATGACAATAGAGCAAGAACATGGCTATACATTTACGTCTTATACAGAAATTTGTCTTAGAATAGTCTTATAGAAATATTACATAACTTTATATACCCAAAACTCATACACAACTCTACATAATATACTGATAATAAAGGAACAATTTATGTATGACATTATCTATTAAGAGAATATTTATTTGGCAATCAACTTGAGCTATTCAAGTAATCAATAAAACAAATTTTATCAGCAGATGATCAAATGATATTAAACAGCAATTTATTACAGAGCGAGGTGTGGTGAAGGATCTGACAAATACTAATTGATGAATAGCTATAACAAACCTTGTTTCATGATAAAATACTGTAAGGTTTCATCAAGCAAAAGATCACATTTTGTACAATATTAACAATCCATTCTGGCATCACAATGTTGTTGTCACCCAACAACAACCTATGAATACGTGATTGTAATAGATAACTAATAATACTTTTATTTTAATATACACATAGTAAGACAAGTTATGTAGATAGACACCTAATAATATTAGAAAATTGTCCCTTGTCAACGTGTGACAATGTAAACTGTAAATATCTCATGTTATATTTATTCCTCATCACAATACAGATTCTTGAGAGCTTGTAGAAGTGAGAGATTAACAGGGATGAAGACACTGCTTAGAAAAGTCTACAGACCAAAGCAGGGCAGCCAACATAATGGCAGGAAAGATCCAGCTTCATATCAGACGTTTGTCCGTTTTGAGCTGCGAAGGCGTGCCAAGCCTGATTGTAACCGCTAAGATTGATTATTCTGTTTGTTTGATCTGAGTCGTGCCAGACCAGAACGCTCCTCTTCCTCGTCACTTGTGCATGAGAGCCCACCAACAGCACCTCGAGAAGATGTTGCTTGTATTAAATCTTGATCAGGTCCATTTCTACTCTCATACAATAGAATACCCAGAGTTTCTTCATAAATCCTCGCTTCGGGAAACTCAACTTTAGTGTGTTTTTTATCTGTTGCATAAACAATGGATGTACAACAGACCTCAGCACACTTTTTCCCATGTCCAAAGAAAGACCAGCAGCAAATTTCATTTGATCCAATAACATCTTTTATGAACAAAACTCGCCCACTAAATCTCAGAGAGAGCTTATCAAATAATTCAATATTCTTGAGTAGATTGTCATCAGATGTGCTTGTATATGAATACTTGTTATTATGTCTGTTTATAAGTAACTTTACAACAGGCTGAAAATAAACAATTATATATGTTATGCAGTGTTAACTAGTAATAAATTCAATTATATAGACTTAGTCCATGCACCAGTAATATCTATATAGTTTTTTTTTATTAAATAAGTAAATATAAAACACTGCTATTTATGTACCTTTGAAGTTGACATGATAAGTAACTGCTCCTCTTTATGCGATGTAATCAATGGAACTCTACAAATCGGTTCAGCCTCTCTTTCTTTTTTAGCTAAAGCTTGCTGACAGGAATCAGTTAATTCTTCAATAAGAAAATATTTAGCTTCAGCTAAAAGCTCCATAATCTCACGGTAGCTATCTGGTAATGCCACAGTACCATCACGGAGATAATTTAATATAGTCCCAAAATGCTTTCCACATCGATCAATGAGTATCCACCCTAGGAAGAAAATATAAGCTGCTATTTATTTATTTATATGTAAATACATATTGAAAAAATTACCAAGGGATTAAAGAATAGATATGATAATGAAATTAGAACATCTTTAAAGTTTTAATATATTTACGAAATTTATTCTAAAATATGCCATATGGTTACTTTTAAATATATAAAATAAAAACGGTGGAGGCTTATAAAAACCATTAAATGAGTTATAATCAGACCAGACCAAAATGTATTGTAAAATCTTAAAGCATAAGCCTACGAAAACAGTTATTGTTTCAATAATACTCATTATCTACCTTCAGAATCAGTTAGCACTTCCATTCTGCCACTGAACATTGTTCTCAACATGTTATCACTCTTGGTGAGAGTACCAATGGTAGTGTAAAACAAAGTTCCGCCGACGTTCAACTTGACATATTGCGAGGGACTGCCCTTTAGTAAAGTTTTATGGTCGCCCGACATTTTAAACAGTAAATTTCGAACTAGAAAATTGTAACACAGTCAAAAAATGATACTTCCCAGTTCTTCACTCTTCTTTCTGACTAATTATTTATACCATGTATTACTACATTTTGTGACATTCAAACTAAGTACTTTATAAAAAATGTGTATTTCAATCCAATTTAAATATGTATTAATACGAGATAATGTAGAATATTCTTATTTTCTACACCTAAACATCTTCACCTCCATTGGGTTTAATGTTGCCAGAAAAAATTCAAAAATCCGTAAACAGTTCAACAATCAGTATTACCAACTAGAATACAGCAAATATCGCTAGCAAACATAGCTAAGCTAATAAAATATCGCTAGATGTCTAAGTCGCTAATTTTCGTTAAAAAGGATTAAGTTTTTGTTAATTAAGATGTTTTAATTCAGATATTGAATTCTTAATGTTTCATACGATAAAAAATACTAACATATAACGGCCTGGCTACGGCCGTCTAGTTGATGCAGATGCTTTCGAGACACCATTATTTCGGAAGATTCCTGTGTTCTATCGGTTGGGTGATTGGCCTTGTGGAAGAAGAGTAGAAAACGCGTACAGTTATCGTCTGTGCCAGACGAAATCCGCCACAACGTGATCTTAACGAAACGATAAGGCCCAGCCTCTTACTCACGTCAAGTTAATGGTTGAGAGAGTGAACTCTCTTACAGTATATGAACGTGAGTAAGTTCAACGCCCTGGAAGCGAATACATTGTCACAAGGTGGGCCGCGTACGTATACACCATGTAACTCGTACCGGGTCATGCGAGGTTTCGTTTTGAGCTTACAAGGCTCCTTAAAAGGGGCCTTTACCTGCCGGGTTGATCTTGTGAAATTCAAAACTACATCCTACTCCCCGTGTCAAAGAGTCATGAAGGAATACCTTGGTACTGTAGCCGGTAAGACTCCGATATAAATGGCTTACCCACGTGTGGCTAAAGATAGGTATCTTGTGTAGGATTTTCCTATGTAAAAAAGGTACCGAATCATCATCGTCTTTATTCTTGAATGAGTATAAATTGTTGGTGATCGAATATGTTTTTGGAAGTGCTACATTTAATGGTAATTAAATGTCAAAACATTTTTTATTTATTCGTATTAAGGTATATAATTATTGACTCACTCAATCACTTACAACTCAATATTCTTAGTCATAAACGATTTTGAAGTTTTATTTCAGGTTTATTTTTATTATTTGGAAAGGTAGGTATACTTGTTTTGATGCGTTATGAGCATTCAAGGGGAGTGAACTTTAATTGTAAACGAAAATTGCACTTGCCAATATAACACGCCATGTAGTTAATTTTAACTTAAAATTGAAGGTAATAAATGTAATAAACTATGATTCGCTAAAAACGATTCAACTAGAGTTCGCGTCGTGCTTGATGTGGCATCAGTTCTACAAAACCTTATATAATATTAGTTCTACCAACAGCAGTTGTGCGTGTGTTTTTAAAATACTGAAGAAATACACATATAACCGCTGTTATTATTACTTAAAACTCTACTTATACAATAAGACATATCTTATTGTATATCACAGACATATTGTGTGTGTGGTAATATTTTACTACCTGTGAGCATAGCTATATTTTAATAAACCATTACTTTTGATTTCATTTCCATAATGAGATGTATAAATGATTAATAAGGAAGCATGGAAATGGAATAGGTCATAAGTTCAAAAAATGGAAGCAGAAATCCATAATCACAGTCAGATGATACAGAGTTAAAACGAATACCTATAAAGTATATGTAGTTCAATGGTCAAAACAACTGACGAGTTAAACTGAATATAATAAATAACATATCAATTCGGGGAGAAAACTGTTATACAATTTAAATGCTGGCCGCATGGCCATAATGATATTTTTTTTTTTGGTTTTATTGAAATTTGTAAATAGTAAGAAAAAAGACATATATAGGCTAAAATAAATATAATAATAGCCTATACATGCCTTTCTGATCCGAGTATGTAAATATTTTTAATTCTTTAGGCAATAATCATATAATATATTTGCAAAATAATATATTTTTTCAACTAGCATACCATGTTTTAGACATTCTTTGACAATAGGTTTTTTTACTAATACTAACACTGTGTATATGTTTTTTATTCATAGCTGGCTTTTCTTTATTTATTTATATTTCTAAATATAAGTGAAAGCTATAAGTGTTAGATAGCAATAAGTTTTGCCAAATAAATAAGATGTTTTCTCTTACATTTATAATTAATTTTATTAATAAACACGAAATTGATCAGACAGTTAAACAATCTAAGGGTAAATCACCTAACATATGTTTTTTTAAAATTACTGATTAAGGCTATTCAAAATGAGTAGTGCCTAATTTATAACGCCTGTGATAACATTTTAACAACACGGAAGAAAAGCAAATTAACCTAATTGTTTGTTAAATTGTAACATTCTAATAAAGTTTAAATAGGTAAATCATTTTTTGTCGCACGATATAGATAAAAAACATCACTTGTCTTATTTTTTTACATGGCCAATTAAAAGAGTTAAATAAAAGCGTGTTAAATTTGCAAGAATTTTTTTAAACATCCTTTTTATTTCTAAGACTACACATTCTATAAACAGTTAAAATAATATAACGTGAAACAACATATTTAATAATCATTCTTCACATACTCATTCAATTACATCATTAAAAGTTCATTTATGCGTTATAAGTAACCTCTTATAGTCTGTGGTTCATTTGCTTCTAACCACGGTTACCGAATTGCCGTGCTTCTTCTAATGTCTCTGGCAACTTAGCGTTTAGTGTTTCCGGTAAGTAGTAAGCAGACAATGCCCCCAGTACCGAAACAATACTTAATACTGAAGTTGATAACAATATACCGTCCTGGTGGCTCTAAAAAATAAAAATAATTTTAATATTTACATATAAATAAAACTAAGTTGTCTTATTTTCCTAACTTTGAAACAGTTAAACCGATTTTGGTGAAATTTTTACCGGCAGACAGAACATTTTTTTAAGCATTATCTAGTCTAAATATCATTATGATTACAATAACAAAATAAAATAATTAATTCAGATAAAATACTCATATACTTAGTTTCTATAAAAATGAGACCATTTTGCGGGCAACACTATGTTTTAAATAGTGTAATGTTAGAGCGCCAACCTATTTAGTAATAATAAAAGCATTATTACATAATCTATGTAAATAAATAAAATAAATTGATAGAAGTCTACTGCTGTGAGCACATCACGTTAAAACTACTGGATAAATTGCGATCCCTTTGTTTTAATTTCAGTTCTTAGTCCTTATTTAAATAAAATATTACAAAATCTTTAATTAATACAAAGTTATTCAAGTTTTAAGAAATTATGTTTGTTATAAGCATTACGCGTTTAGCGATATATGAAGTGGTATGGTGCACATTCTCCTATATACAAATGTACTCTGTGGGTGCACATGCGCAGGAGAGAGGAATAAATAGATGACATTGTTTACAGAGAAATATTGTAAGCAAAGTACATCTTCGCTTTTAATTTTTTTTTTATATATTATAACTCTGCACATAAAATATAATTTTATAATAAACAACGCAGACCAAGTATGTTGGTTTTGGGTAAAATAGATCATAATATTTACGCAACAATTGCGGTACTTTCAATTTATTTAGACCTGTTATGAAACTTACCACATAAAGGACATATGGTGCAACAGAAGAAGCTATACCGGATATCACGTTTCCTAAAGACATTCCCGACTGTCGTAAACATGTGGGATGTAACTCCATGTTCAATAAATTAATAATGTAATAAGAAATAGTTATTGAAAACCTATTTACGACTCCTAGAATTGTACTTATCCAGCTATTGTCCAACCACCCTGCAATGTCTGAAAATATGTTTATAAAAGTACTATTTATATTTGGCATATGATTGTAAAAAAAAGTTGCATAGTTATGTACTATTTACCAAAGCTACGCAAGCCTAGCAGTGCCCACATGACCGCAGTAAGGCCAGAAGAAACGACCCCTGTAAACCGACGGCCAATACAATCAGCAAGCCAAGCCGCTGTAAAATGTGCAGGTATTTCAGCTAACGATTGCCAGGCAAACTCCAGGAACGGGTTACCGTCTGCCTTTTCGCCAGAGCTCAATAAACTCATCGAATAGCTCAAAGTAACTGATACCCTGTTAAGCGGTGTAATTAATTGGTAAAATTACTGAACACATTTATTATATGTATGTAACACAGCACTTTATTTTGTTAGTACTATTATAAAAAGTTTTTTTTTTATTTGTATTGTATAAATGAATCATTACATTTAATAATAAGTTAAATCCAATTTTAGCCGTTCCTTATATGTTACGTTATTTTTCAAGATCTTCTAACGTTGTACACGTAAAATATGAAGGTTAAAAAAAAAGTAAAAACCTGATGGAAGGCAAAATTTCAACTTCGTTCTCAGTGTAATGTAAAAACTAAAAATCAATTAAAATCAATGAACAATGAACGATAAAAAATTGGATTAAGCTTATTTTCAAATGTAACGACACAAATAACAAAAATATTTAACCGATTTTTAAAATTCTTCCACCTATAGGAAACGGAAACATTATCAGCGAATATTGTATTTTCACAATCTAAAATAACGCAAGCGAAGCCGCGTATACAAGCTAATCACAAATATAATAAGCAATAAACAATATTCACCACATTATCAGTTGTAAAATTGTGTTAAGTGCTAATTTTCTACTAGAAAATAGTGCTATAGGCCCCATTCCGTCTCTTTTTGACGTTGATGAAGAATTCAAAATTTCGTGTTCGGTTTGACGATCCAGCTTAGTTTTATTAGCTCGGCTTATGCGATTCATTTCTCTAACACATCTTTCATTATTTTTATTAACCCATAGCCATTGTGGTGATTCAATAATTTTCCTGGAAAAATCAAACTCTGTAATTAATAAGGCATGATTAGCATTTCATAGGTTTTAGCATTTCGACCATAACTTCATGTTATCCAAATCATTTAACGATGTGGTCTAAGTTCGTACCTAAGCATGCTAATCCTAGAGGGTCACTGGTACACAAGTACTGCTGTCAAAACGCATCAATAGGTGCTTTGCGACGGATTTTCAACATGAGGTTGTTAGCCTGCCAGGTGGACTTAGAAAAAGTCCTACCAAAACATCTATGTTTTGATCACGATGTGTTCCTTCACCGAAAGCTCCAACGCAGTTGCAAACATCTGAACCTAAGTCAATCGTGGCGGTGTCGACGCTATCAACTAAGCCAGAGGGTTCCCAGACTTGTTTTCTCATAGACCACTTTCAAAATTTAACTGGTTCCGGTGGATACCCTGCAGCTACATTTTTATCATATTCCCAAAACAATGTGAAGATTAGATCTACTGAAATTTCCGTTCATGTAAGTCATGTAATTAAATGTCAAACAAGTTTATGCAAGATTGCAAGCACAAACACCACAAGTCATATTTCGTGCCTTTGCTCGTCTGAACAAGTGTCGCGGACAGCTTCAGTGGCGCTTTGCAAGTCTCAGCACGTTGCACTGAATATGGAATATGCAAGTTTTTACAAGTAACAGTCACTGAGCTTCTTAAAATATTATCTGCCTAGATTGATAAGCGAAGCCAAGCCAACATTTTAGTTCTTCACTAACGAAAGCAGATAAATTTTCGTGGACGCCCGCTAACGATTTGTGAATCTCCATTTTTTCTGTCACGCTTACGTAAACCTCCGTCGAATCTCCCGTGGATCCTGGAGGTCCACCTGGACAACTTTGGGAACTAATGAATTAAGCCTTCATCGCAAAATAAGATCTACATATATCTAATATTAGAATTAGAATAAACTTTTTACCAGCTCATTAACAGATAAGGTAATTGAGTAACGGTTGTGAGCACTAAAAACGTCTTCCAATCTTTCAACCACCAATATAAAATTGGCATTAAGGACATCCCAAAACTTGAAGCTATAAATCGTAGTTTCGCAATGGTCGATCGTCGTTTGGGTGATGAGATTTCTATCGATATTACGGATATACTTTGTAAAGCAGATGTTGCTGGAAAAGCTGATATAATACATCCTATAGCCAGAAGTGTAAAGGAATGACTGGCAAGGAAAACTATGACTCGTCCAAATATTAGTAGAGCTAAGGAAATTATATAGGTTGGTTTACGCCCATACCTGAAAACAAAATAAATTATCGTCATAATATATTATAATATTAACGTAGTGATCAAAATTTTATAAACTGTATTAAAATATAATGTAAATCTATTTTATAATAGGTATTTGATCAGTAGGTAATCAAAGTATCAAAATTTCCTCTAAAAATATAATTTAAAACGATGAAATGTACTCGTCTAGACAAAAATATTTGGTTATAATCATATTAATAAATCTAAATAATAATAATGTAAGCTACGTACGTATCTCCAAACCATCCAAAAAATAATGAACCAACTGTTTCACCAATTCTACTGAAGGTCAATATATTTGTAACATACAGTTCTGATTCACAAAACCAGTTATTGTCCGAAGATATCGTGCTTTTGTACCAAGTTTTGTCGTGGTCATAGGTGGTACATTCTGAAATAATTAGTTAATTATAAAGATGTCAATGATATTTTTTTGCTAGAAGCCTTTGCTAATAAATGTCTGCAAGCTCGTACTCTTTGTTTTATTTATAGGCTAGACTCACAATCGCATGCGATGTCGCCCGCATTAAATTAAAATATGAAACTTAATAACAATAAAATGTTATCAATCTTAAATAAAATATATGTATTTACGCAATGCATTTGACCGATATTTTACTATGACTGTCCGACCACTGATTTTTTATCAGCTTAAAAAATTTGATATGGGTAAATTTAAGTATAAGTCTGAAAATGTATTAACAAACTAAAAATATTTAACATACGTTCTATATTTATTGCTTTTATTCTAGTTTGTAGGTACTTAACTTGTTTTATTATTGCTGGTGTAAATCAAGCAACTGCTAAATTCAATTTCTCCATCGTTGTTCTTAGTTCTGAGAGCAAAATAAAAAATAAGTAACGTCATTTCAGATATTTGGTGTGAATTAATTGAAGTCTTATTGATATATTTGTATTACTTACATGGGAATATATTTTAACTTCCAAGAATGTTCACTAATATTTTGCGGTCTATCTGGAAGTGTACAGTTATGTGGAACTATAGTTAGGGCTAATATAATATTATAATAAGCCATCGTCCACAATCCAGGTAAAATAATATTGTAAATAATATCGAATCTTTTTTGAAATATTCCATTCTGCCCTATAGTTGAGAGAGCACGATCGTAGAGCGTATTTATGTCCATTTTATTACTAACTGGCGCTTGTTAATGAATTAGATATGATAAAATATTGACACTGAACCCTCACATACGGCTTAGATAACGGACCATTTTATGTCATGTATATAACTGTGTTATCACCAGGCAGTCAAAGGCCTCTTTCAATTTTCGATTTATTTGAATTCTTTAACCGGTTACAGTATTGTACCACAAAAGTTATGAAATCCTCAATTTTGAAAATACCGGAAAATCCCGACACTACAACATATCATGAGGCTCAGTACTGAAATTATAGACTTCAAGATATTCTGATAATAAATTCAAATTTTGCAAGTAAAACGATTGTATCATCCTTAAAATCATCCAGTTCAACCTAAAAACTCATATTAAAAAAAACCTAATTTTTGAAAGATGTATAGGAAACAACAGCTTGTAGTTACATAATGTCTCCCAAGTTTCAATTTTCAAAATGATATAAATACCACACGCAGTTTCCGTTTATATTAACGAGTTTAACATACATTTTCAATGTGATATCTATCTGTATACTTAGAACGCTAGTACATCATTACAACTGTTATAATACATTGAATTAAAAATCGAGACTTTAAGCGATTTTTTAAGGCAATTATTTATAAAACGAATGTTTGCCAACAGTCCTTAGAAAAAACAAATAGGAACAAATACATGTGTCCTAAATTCCACACGAAACACACAATACCACACCAAAAACTTAAATAAGTCATGAATACTTTATTTAAATTTAACTTCATTGTATGGTATGGGATTGTTTAAAATTTTGCTTTAAAATTGTTTGGGTCGGATTTTAATATCATCATATTAAGATTCACCTGTACACACATTTATATCTAATTTACCGAAAAGTTTTGCAATATTCACGGCACAATTGACAACAATCTTAGAAAGACTTTTATGTTTGAATTTTTTAATATCGAATACTTATTACGATATACCGATTGATAGAAGTCGTATCAGTTGTTTTTTTTATCTGACTATACGCTATTAGCCTGTTGGGATTTCAATGATTCACCGGACTAAGCATCATTTAGATTTTTTTCCGAACTGACTACGCTATTGGCCCGATAAGGCTTTATAACTTCACCGGACTACGCATCATTTTGAAAACCTATGCAAACCAATGTATTCTATATATACGTACCTACTAACGCTTCTTGCTAAGTCATAGTTTTATGTTAGCAACATTGTTTATGGATTGCAAGATTTTATAGAAATTTTTATTTGTCTCTGGTGGATATATAATTACTTTTTTCGTAAATTTTAACTCTCTAGTGTAACATATAACCTTTATACTTCTCTTAACTTCACTTATAATGGTTTTAGTATTACTTTTGGTGGGGGGGAACATGGAAACGACCATGTAAACTCTGTAAAAAATACTGTAATTACAGTACTAAGTTGTTTTGTTCGAGCGACCTATACCTACTTCGTAATTCACACCGGTTATTATCCCGTTTATACGTAGTCCGGTGAAAAGACCTTGCTAGGTCAATAGCGTAATCAGCTCGAGAAAAAAAAAGAAAGATCACGTTTATTTTATGTAACGTCAGTTTTGGGGGAGGGGGAACAAATCCCAACTATCCCCTCTCTGTATAAGTGCCTACTACATATCATGACGGAACATTTTTTAAATGTACTTGTTTTGGCGCATAATGCTAATTGATTTAATGCCGCCGTTCGAATTTTTGACTCTGTTGGAAACGGTTAAGTGTAAAAAAAAATATTTCCTTGTTTATTTTATTAGTTTCATTACTCGTCTTCATTGTTTATTACTTGTTGTTTCTTATCTTTTATTTGTCTAAAATGCTCATAGCCTATGTATTAGTTATTCTATTATGTCTAATTTTTGACCGTACACATTGTGTTAAAAGAAATTGTCAAGAGTAAATATGGGGTGGAACATTGATTGATATTAGTATATTAAAGTAATACGTCTCTCTATACATCTGCTAATAATTACTTCAACAATAATGATTTCCATAGTTGTAGTAAGAGAATTTCCAAATTATAGAGTATCTTACTGGTACTTATCGATAATTCGTTTGTTAGTGTTTCAATATGCATAAGAGCAATCTCAAGGCCGAAGTTAAATAAAATAATCAAAGTTAATTCAACCTGTGTTAAAAAATTGATGTTATGATTTTTTTTTTCAACACTGAACTTAGCGCACTCTACCGGTGCATTTGAAAACTAATTCACGTTCCAATTCAGCTTCAGCATAATTCGGCATTGTGCGCCACTGAGTAGCACTATACTCTGTAATTGGAAAACTACCCTTAATACTTAGCTTTTTAATACAAAAAATCTACATGTAATTTTTTTACATGAGAAACCCTTCTTTGGAGTTTCTAATCAACGACCCTGGCAACACTTAATGATTGACTTGTCTGGGCTTGCGGCTTGCTTATCGTGGCTTTTCGCGCCTCACACGTTTACGGTTACTTCAGAAATTACATACATGTAGATAGTTATTCAATATGGGTGCTTATTTATCAGAGCCCGTAACAGAAAAAGTGTCCAGTGATGAAGTTAATGACAAACTTGAATGTGCAGCGAGCTCCATGCAAGGATGGCGTGTCAATCAAGAGGTACTGCAATGTTTCGTATATCATTTTTGATTATATTGTATATAAATACCGAAGGCGGTTTACACTGGCACATGTAATATTAGTTACAAATTTAGGACTATATTTTCTATTATAACCGGATTCTTCTTATCCACAGTTATGTGGTTACAAATACATACAGTGTATATACTACTTATACTTTAGACTCTTTAGTACAGACAATGTACCACATATAAATTCATAAAGGATTTCTTTACAACGTTCATTACATTGAAATCAACAAAATTAGCTGTTTCATATTGGATATGAATTTAAGTATCCATATAATGCATATATGGCATACTATGGCCAGTATCAAAAGTCCTATAACAGAAAATAAAAATTATAGCGTATGTGAGTACATATATACATTGGTATTATAATGTTGTTTGTATTCCTCAGTAACATAACCTATAATATACAATTTTCAGGTTATTCTTGAGTTTATAGTTCACATATTGGATAGAGGGTATACTATATTAAATATTGTAAATATTATTTTGCTTTACAGTTACCAGATTCATAAGTACTTTAAAAATATGCATGTCATTTCAATATTTAAATTGTAAATGTCTCAAAAAGATCCTAGTAAAGAGTTTGGTTATAAACATTAAATAAGTCCTTGAATATTTTTAGAGACATGCTTTTATATATATATATATTTTTATGTCATAGCAGGCAAGCAAACAGGTTGGCCACCTGATGTTAAGTGATCACCACTGTCCATAGATACTAACAACATCAGGGGAGTCGAAAATGTGTTGCCAGCCTCTGTTTGGGGGAAAGGGTGGGAGAGGGAGAGGAGAAGGAAGGTGGGCCTCCGGCGCTCTCATTGACCTATCGAAATGCAACAATGCAAGTACTGTTACTTCATGTCGGTTTTCTATGAGAGGTTGTACTACCCCGGGCGAGCCGACCCTTTCATGCTGTGAAACCAATAATAGCTTCAGTGTGGTTCTACCACCTACAAAAATTTTATAGGTATATGGCTTTTATTAATGTCCACCTAACTAAGTATGCTAGAGTTGAAAATTTGTTATCAAGCACTAATAGGTGTATTCCAGCAGCTGCATCTCAGTGCCTATTATCTATGAGTTTAGCATATTAATGTTTTGGGCCATGTTGTTCCCTTAAATCAGTTGAGATTGTGGTTTAAAACTAAAACCTATAAACAAAAACTATCCAAAATGTTATGTACTTAAAGCAGCATCATATGGTTTGTTAATTAGTTGGCTTGTAATGTGAGACACATTTATATATGCATACATATGTTTTATGTTCAGTCTTTGGTGTATATTTTATCATGTTAGATTTTGTAGGAGATGATAAGTAATGACCATAATACTGGTCTGACAGGAAGCACATATATATTATTCCGTTGACAAAAGTGTATGCTATCTTGCTGTGAAGTGTCTGACTTTTGTCCAAACTAATCTGTGTAATGGTTCATCTAACTTTGATGAAAGTTTTACTAGTAGATACAGGAAATATCACTTTTCTCTATAATAAAAATGAAATTTGAAGCTAACTTAAAACCTATAGAAGAGTTAGAAATAGTAATAATAGCATAAAAAAAAAGAAACCTCAATGAATCCAGATAAAAACACAGTTCCTATCAAATAACAAAACCATTTTATTAGAACCATTAGAACTAAGTTGTAGACTATAGATATTTAAAAAGATAATATATTGAAGTTGATAAAAGAATTTGTATTGAGGAAGAATCGCCTATCAATCTATCCACTCAATATTTCTCACAATAACTTTACTTTAGAGGTTATACCATAATAAAGCATAAATTAAATAATGACTGTATAATTTACATTTAGGATGCACACAACACAATACTGGACTTTGATGTAAACACATCATTTTTCGCTGTGTATGATGGTCACGGAGGAGCCGAAGTGGCAACATATTGTTCACAGAACTTGCCAAACTTCATTAAAAACAATGAAGCATATAAAAATGGTGATTTGACAAAAGCCTTAGAAGATGCTTTTCTTGAGTTTGATGCTACGATTGCCACCAAAGAGGTCATGGACATTTTGAAAGAATTAGCAGGTACATTTTTATGTTATAATAATATACAAAAAGAAGTTTTTACAACACATCTCACAATCCTAGTCAATTTTTTGCCACTATAGATATAGCCATAGTCTAGGCTTTCATGTAATATAGTGAACAGTTTAATATAAAACATAGTTAAAATATTGTAATAGGAATCTAAAATTGACATTTATTTATCCTTAAGTTGTCTCAATCTTATTCCTATAATATAGTATATATTTATAACTAACTATATGTTCTGCACATGTGAGTCCAGAGGGGTCAAAAAGGTTGGCGAAGGCTATATATTAAATTTAAACTTTGTTCATCTTTAATACTTCTGTGTTAAATTATAAAATATGCATTATGAATTTAAAGATTAATTTTATTTTAGGTGAGATAAACCCACCAGGGCCAAGTGATAATGATGAAGAATCAGATGATGAAAATGTGAGTAACTTATACCAAGAGGCACGCCTTCCATTACAGGTGAATATTAATGAAGAATTCAGTATAGGCTCTATCACAAATTGTGAACAAGAGGCGACTATATTGAGGACTGGGTTAGGCATTATATTTACTGTGTATATTGGGTAAGCAGTCAGCAAACGATTATAACATTGCGGCATTGATATTAACTGTCCATATATGGAAAGCAGCATAAATCTAAAAATTAACAGGCACATTTAGTGATGCTGATCATAATTGTATTAACTCTTCTATCAAATATTTGTGGTCTGGTATTAGAAAGACTAATGTTAAAAATTCTTTAAACCAGCCAAAATTAAAACAATGAACCATCATCGATATTATTAATATACACGTCAAATATATAGTCATATAAAATTATTACATTTTTATAATTATGTTTAATCCTTACTGACTATTAAGTTGTAGCCTATCAAATACTTACACAATTTTGTTTAGCTATATGAAAGTAAACATCATTTTGTCCTTTATACATCATATTTTTTTAAGTTCTTAAACAAAATTTAAATAATTTTTAACCTTCCTCTCCCCTTTGTCAGCAAAAGTAAGCAAATCTTTTACTAGCATAACTTTTATAAAATTACTTATTACGAACTTTGTCAGTAAAAAAAAAGTAAAAAGTAAATATTGCTGTCCTCAGTGCTGTATTTACACTAGGGGCACTTGAGGCTAGTTCCCAGGGTGGCAAAATAAGTGAGGAAAAAAATTTGCTTTAATGTTTAGATGTAACCAATTTGCAAATCAAAGATTCTGATGGGTTTACCTCAAAGTATGAACATTATATTTTACGGCTGACGTAATTAATCGCCCTTTAAACCTCTGTCCCTCATGTCATTTAAAATAAGCATGTCATGAACCAGCCACCCCTTTTGGTGCTTATATAATATTTGAGCAGCAACTTGTTAACTCAAGAAGTATCATAGTTTTCAATAATTGTATAGTATAATCTCATTTATGAAAACCTACATATCATAACCCTACTACAGATATTTAAATGGATTACTTATAATTTTTTTTATGGAATAAGTCTAACCTAATCCTACATTCTTGCAAACTATCTTGCCAGTCAAAGTTATGTTCACAATTCGTGATAGGAATGCCACATAAATTTTCGGAGTATTAGAGCTAGCACAAGGAAATATCAGCAAGGCTTTGGAACACACATTGTGGTAGTGAAAACCATATTAAAATTCGTTGCACAGTTTAAAAAAGCTAAGGGAACAAACAAAAACGACAGGAGAGTTTTTTTTTATTAATTACCAGCGGGCCCGGCAGACGTTGGCCCGCCCTGATTATAAAAAAATCCTTGACAAATTATATACAAAAACCTTCCTCATAAATCATTTTATTCACTAGTGAAAACTGCATCAAAATCCGTTCAGTAGTTTTTGAGTTTATCGTGGACAGACAGCCGCAGCAAGGGACTTTGTTTTATACTATGTAATGATTATGGACATCTATATATTATAAATAAGTGAAAAAAATAACAGTTCAGTAAGTTTCCACTCTATTTCTCAACTGATTTAATTTTTTTGATTAGTAGCTATTGATGAGGTTTAGTGGTAACAATAATAACAATGGAAATGGTTACTCTTTTTCATGCCATCGACAAATGGAAGTTTCTATGAAGTCTCTACTTGTTAAACTTTATGCTCATTACGTCTACAGTATTTGTACAATGCTTAAAACAGATTTTATCAGTTAGTAAAAGAAATACAGATAATAATGTCTATAGAAAAAACATTGTACTTTCAAATTCGACCATTGCACGATTGTACTACTAGTACATAGAAATGCATAAAAAATATATACACAAGCAGTATCAGCAGTATTAGCCAGCAGTATCTGACACATCAATAAACTCTACTGAAACCTGTCATATTTTTGTATTAAGATATATTTTTATTATATTAGAATTAAGTAATATAAAACCATTTGACAATTACATAACAAATATAGGCCTTGAAATTTGCATCACCTTGTTTTTAAAAATATGTAGGGAGAACAGAACATTTACCATAGTTCTACTGTGATAATTCACGGTTTCTTTTCCCAAAATGTAGGAGATTTCAGCCCATAAAGTGCTAGAATGTCGTCCAGTGTACTTCTATATAAATAAAAATATTTTGCAAAAAAATCAAATTGTTCAGAAAAAAACTGCAGTTTGTTAGAATTATAACTTTCTTATTGCGATCTGAATACTTTTGTTTATGCTTCAAAACATGGTATTTATTTCATTTCACTCATACTGTCATTTCATTTTTCTTTCCACATGGAAAAAAGTACATTATCATTGTTTTTATTAGGAGGTACTGGCCAAATACGAAAACAAATTAAGCTCACTTCACCGTGCACGGCTTGGTGATACCACCACACCATTATCACCTTGTCTCCGTGCTAAGAAAAATACGGATGAATCTAGCAACACTGGTATGTTAACAAAGTTGTATATAAATTATTAATATATTTTTCATTTATTATTCTCAGTTATATAAGTAATTTTCATTTGACATATTTTTTCTTTTTTAAAGTAATGCTTTTGAGATTGTTTTATATTTTTGTCTATAAATACAAAAGCGAAATTAATTTTTTGTAAATAATAAAATGTGTTTCTTTTGTTCAGAGAGTGTTGGAGCCTCCAGTTCTAGTACAGGATTCGCATTTGTGGCTGGTTCTAGTTCGGAACAGCCAAATGGAGAAGCATCATCCAGTAAGAATGGATTGTCATCTTCAGAAAATTTAGATCACAGTGTAGACGAAGATACTGGGGGTGTGTCTTCTACAAATTCAAATGAAGAAGATAAAGATGTGAATGGAGAGGTATCTTTTTTCTTGTTTCTAAGTAATGTTTGAAAATGTATGTAATTTATATTCTCTTGACAGTGAAACAGCTTTAATAAATAACCTATAATGATAATATAAACTTTTAACATTAAAAAGAATTATCACACTTCATTATAATAAAAATAGTAACTAATCTGATTATTCATTCTTTAATTGGTTACTTATTAATTGAAATAAATTCGACATCTACAGTGTGCCTACATTAAAAAACTATAAATAAAAATGATTTGTCTGGTGTAATAGCTGAACCGATTTTGACGTGACTTTTACTAACAGATAAATAACTTTTGAGAGTATCTTGTGTATTTAATTTTTCCATATGGGATAAGTAATAATATAAAAAATGGAACATAGCAACTTAAGAGTATTGAAAGGAATTTCGGTATTAAGAAGTAATGACAAAATTACAATTATTAAAAAATAGAAGAGAACCTACATTTAATTTAGATAAAACACTATCGCATTCCCATGAAACACCAAAACTACAAATGTATTTTCATAAGGATGAAGTTACTCATTACATAAATATAACCAACTATTAAATCTTATTCTTTACCTCAAACCATATTTTTTAAAGGATAAAATAGAAGAAAGTTCAATTTTTGAAAAGAAAGAGAGAGAAGAGATATACCGGATGAAAGTTTAGACAGTAGCAATATTTATGGAGGCTACTCTGCATTCGATTCTCGTTCTAAATCAATTTAAAAAACTAGGTGCTTAATATTTGACCTAATTGTCTAGTAAAATATAAAAATTGTATGCAATCTTCTACGCGTCTATGTTATACAGTGTCGGGTGACTTCACTTTTACTTGAAAGTGAACGTGGGAACGGCATGAACAAAACAGAAGGGTTTATTGTCCGTTTTATCATCGAAGGTCATTAACTCCGGGTCGCCACTCTCAGCTTTCAGCACCGGTCATTGCACCTAGGTTTATTACATTCGTGTTTATACTTTTGGAAGTCTTAGAACAAACTAACTTAGGTTCTCTTTGTTGTTTATTAG
Source organism: Antheraea yamamai (assembly GCA_036509395.1). Lineage (NCBI taxonomy): Eukaryota > Metazoa > Arthropoda > Insecta > Lepidoptera > Saturniidae > Antheraea > Antheraea yamamai. Next base: position 9,251,806 of record AP028433.1, read on the forward strand.
TATTTGTTTTGAAATATTAAATGTGACCATAAATTATCATCTCTTAGAATACTGTAAGCAACTAAGCTAACACCTGGTATTATTTGTTTTTATATAGGTTTCCACAAGTGAGCCAGAAGAACCCTCGAAAGATCCTATTGCTATGGACATCGACAAGTCAAGCTCAACAGTACCTGATAGCTCTGAGGATAATTGTCATCAACCAGAGCAAAGTGAGAATGCAACAAGTGCAGCGATTAGTGGAAGTGCGTCTGAGGTATGCAATGGAGAAGTCACGGACTCGAAGCAAATTGATGGTGAAGATAATGATATCACATCCTCAAACGGTTCTGCAACACCTGTGAAGAGTGGAAATCTTAAAGGTATTGTTTTTCTATGTTCCAGAGGTCGGCAACCTTTTGAGTTGGAAGAGCCATAAATTAGAATTTACAAAATTTCAAAGTTCAAAGAGCCACAAAAAAATTTCATGCCAACAATAAATAGTACTTGCATAAATAAAGTTTAGTAGTTTTTTTAGTAGTTATTTCTCACAACAAATTAGATAATATATATACATATATATTAGGGTGTTTAATAAAACAATTGTTTTTTTTTGTAGTGTTGAAAAGTTGAAAGTATATATAAAAACAAAAATTTTGGCGCCTATTAGAGCCCATAATATTGATATTAAGGTTTGCCTGTATTCATTGGTAATTTTTCTATTTAAATAAAAGGGGAAAATTATTTTGGTATTTATGAATTTTAATTTCTTCGGAATCGCATATATATGTGGTATTATTAGATGATTACTTATTATTTAAGTAAGAACTTAAAACAATTAAACATTTACTTACAAAACTAACATGTACTTCAATACCAAACAGTATGCAATATATTAATAGCAATGCTATAATATAAGAGATAGAAATAGTACCTAATCCTCGTTTATCGATGCAGAACATTTTTTTAAATATAAAATAAATATTATTTGCTTATGGACCTAAAGAGCCGCATCTTCATAACCAAAGAGCCGCATGTGGCTTGTAAGTCGATGGTCAAATACAGTATTATTAAAAAAAATTGTATGTTAATATTTAGAAAAATCATCACCGGTATCGAGTTCTGATATATTGACACCAGAAAGACCTAAGAAGTCAAAGTTACGTCGTGCAGCTGCAGCTGTATATGAATCCCTACTTAGACAAGGGGAGGACGATGATGAAAGCGATTCCAATGATGAGACTTTTGAGGGTGGTGAAATTAATTCTTCGGATGAAGAAAATGTGAATGGTGTAGAAGAATCATCAAATGATGGTCAGTTTCTTTTAAATTATAAAGTAATATTATAATCTATGTATATATAGCATAGTATTGGTTTCAATAAAATGTTAGTCTATGTTTTATAACTTTAAACAATTCTTGTATTATTCCACATAATTTTTTTTTTATTTTCATTTAAACATATAGGTTTGATATGTCAATGTTTAAAAAAGAAAAAAGGGATGAAAATTGATTTTTAGGAAAAGTATATGGTTTTGCATAGACATTCGAAAGATTCAAAGTTTACAAATCAAATCAAAAATTTATTCAGTTTAGGCATTAATAAAGCGCTTATGAACGTCAAAACTACCACCGGTTCGGAAAACAACCCAGTCATCGAGAAGAACCGACCAGAAACTCGATCGGGTACATCTTTTTACATATATCTTAATATATATATTTCTTGTGTGCGTGTGTATGTGACTGAACTCCTCCTAAACGACTGGACCGATTTTGATGAAATTTTTTGTGTGTGTTCGTGGAGATTCGAGAATGGTTTAGATTGACAATTGGACTCGGTAGGTGGCGCTGCAGTTGACTTTTAGGATTTTTTTTATTATCAAGGCAGGACAACGTCCGCCCGGTCCGCTAGTATGTATATATATTTCGAATACATTATACGTTACAATACCGTTTTTAGTGGATGCACAGAGAGGAGTTAATTCCAGACATTACCATCATTCATGTATTGATCCACTCTGTAATAACCTTTCGACACTAAAACTTGCTTGACATGGTACTTAAATTTACATTCCGGAAAATCGGTAATATGTTTTGGGACTTGGTAAAACCTAACACTATTACCTAAGAAACAATTACTGGTTTTGCTAAGTCTGAAACATGGGACGACCAATCTTTTACAGTTTCTAGTATTTAGATTAAGCCGGTCTTTTACAAAATGCAGGTTTTCAAAGTTATATATTGCTCGAACTGCCCGTTTTTGTATTAAGAATATGGTGTCTACCTACCCCCATAGGAGAATACCATAAAAAAAGGATTGTGTGGTTTCATGTATCCACGGTAAAAGTGAAACTTTTTTTCACACTATAGACATTTAACTAATAATGGTCTATACACTACACGGTCAGCTGCTGCGAACTATAGGCGCCGCCTATTGGCCCTGGCTGCTCTGACGAGCGCCTTTCACTTTATCCCTCCTGCGCGGCCGACCATCACGCAACATGCAACACACAGACGAAAAAGTTTGAGACGATGTAACAAAAGTTTCACTTTAAAAAATTGGGCTATGGAAGTAAGCGAAGTAGACTAACCTAGCAGTGGCAATATCTGTAAGCTGGCGAATTTTACGTATTATGTATGTAGCAGAACTTAATTTGTTAACCAATTTTTTAATATGGGGCCCCATTATAATTTAGAAGCTAGTGTGATTCCCAAGAATACAGCATTGTCAACTAATCCTACCAAATTCCCTTCAATCTTGATTCTACTATCAATCTATCTAACAACATTGGATAAAGTAAATGTCAAATTTCATTTAAAGTATTATTCAAATGCCCGACCTCTGAATATGTCCGTTTCACTTTAAATATAAGTGAAGCATCATCTGCAAAAAGCACAGTTATTAACCATTGTTTTTATTAAGATTATCTATACAGAGAGCTTATTTTGTGGGGGTATGCAGTGCCCTTAAAGGGAATTTCCAAAATAATGAAAAATCGCTTTAACAAGTGAAAAACATGAAAGAGTTCGAAAAAAATCACAAGATTGATTTAACCCTTACAAACATTTTTGTTAATAGATGAAAGTTATCCAAATAAAAAATCTAAGTTAGATTAAGTTTCTTGAACAGTTACTGCGTCACACAGTGGTTTGCCACTGTAGTAATAAATAAATAAATAGCCTTTTATTCAGATCTCCTTATACTGATTACAGTGAGTTTAAACTTGGAACTTAAAACTAATGTTTAACTCTTATGCTAACTAAATTATTTAAACTAATATTATATCATCTTCAGGTCTGTTTGCCAATCGGCAAAGGCCTCCTCCAACCTTTTTAATGTTTGGGTTGTAGTCTCTTTCCCCCACGACGACCAGTCGGCTTGGGGGATATCTGTCACTGTAGTAGAGGTTGTGAAAAAAAAATTACGGACTTATTATTGTGTCCCCAAAAAAGAAGTGACAAAAAAAGACCTGTCTATTATACATATGTCTTCTATGGAAATACGCGATTTTACAACAAAAAAATACATAACTATTCTTGGTGCCTATGCCATATATAGCACCATATAGTACATTTTTGGGATAATTGCATTGTTGCCGATGGATGATAACCTAGTACTTCAAAATTGTGAGGCACTATTTGACATTCATCAATGCAATTTTATAAACCACCCTTACAAAGTTTTATAAGTTATAAGAAACCTTAGACATTTTGCTATAATTACATTTTGTGTTCTTAAACAGGAGAAGTAGAGGAAGAAGAAGATGAAGATGATTATGAAGGTGATTCAAGTGATGAGGATGGCGAGGAAGATTTGTCAATGACAGAAGAGCCTGGTAATGATAGCGGATGCACAGCTGTTGTGGCATTGCTGAGAGGTAAACCATTCTATGAGATATCTCAAAAATATTACCCTGATAACTATATAAGTAGGAAATTATAATTATTTGTGTAATTTTTATAAATACCACATATGAATTACTGGCAACGTTTGCTCGAAGCTTTGTGAGTTATACAATGTAAAAGTAACACAATGGTTTTGCACAGATACTAAACATTATAATAATGTCGTCTCCGAGAGTTATTTTCTCACAGTTAAAATTACATGCCACCATGTAGAATATCATAATCATAAATCATAAATCTTTATTTAATATCTATATCTATACTAATATTATAAGCTTTATAAGGCTTTGTTTGTTTGGTTGAACATGCTAACCTCAGGAACTACTGGTCTGAGCAGAAAACTTCTTTCAGTGTTAGATAGCTCATTTATCGAGGGAAGCTATAGGCTATATATCATCACAACATATAAGATCAATACAAATGGATCACCAATGAAGAATGTTTCAAAATATTTTTCTTTTTCCTTTTGAGAGCTTCCGCTGCAAGTTAACGTTTTAGTAACCATTTCACGCGGACCATATTGCGGGCAGAATTTAGTGTACATATAATGGATTTTCATACAAACTTTTCACCCCCTTTTTCACCATCGTAAGGGTTGAATATCAAAATAGTACCTTAGGTGATGAGCCTACCGTGTAAAAAGTACCTGTATGCAAAATTTCACAGCCCAGTAGTTTGTGATGTGCCTTGATATGATGTGATATATATGGATTAAATAGATAGATAAAACATATAAAAATGATATCAGCTACTATCTTTTTATGTGATAGAAACAAATATATGCATATGTGACTACTATATGAAGTTTAAATATTTGAATTACACCAGGCATGTGGAAGCCAGAGTTCACAAGGGCATGGAAAAAAAATAGTTACACAGATTTATTGCGACTTCATTTTCACTTTAAATAGATTTGCTAAGCAAATAGGTCATTGTCTCTTAAACAACTTTTAATCCATATGTAGTTGTAAACTCGGTTTGTTGTTATTCATTTGACAAATTTTCAGAACTACATTGTAAAGTATATGTTTGAATCCTCTAGTAAATAGAGATAATAACATTTCCAGGCAAGGAATTGTATGTGGCAAATGCTGGTGACTCTCGCTGTATTATCTGCAGGGAAGGGAAAGCCGTTGACATGTCAGTAGATCATAAACCAGAGGATACTCCAGAGCTGGAAAGGATTACAAAAGCCGGAGGGAAAGTATCAAATGATGGACGAATTAATGGTGGCCTTAATTTATCTCGTGCTATTGGTGACCATTCGTACAAACAAAACAAAGTTCTCGGCCCCAAAGAACAAATGATTACTGCCTTTCCTGATGTGAAAACACTGTCAATCGATCCGGCTAAGGATCAGTTTATGGTTTTGGCTTGTGATGGTATTTGGAACTTTATGTCTAGTCAAGATGTGTGTGATTTCATTTTGCCTAAGCTGGCTGAAGGTAGAGAGAAGTTATCGCAGATTTGTGAAGAGGTGTGTATTTTTTCAATACTTTAAACATGACTTAATAACCATTTCTTAAATGTGTTTTGATGAACCTCAACATCTTCAACGTCTTTAAAAGTATATACTATTTATATGACATAATCTTTGTAGTATTTATAAGTATTTTCCAATATTTTCTATTTCGATAAACGGTGCAGAAGAAAAAGTCCTTTACAAAACAAGTTGTTTGGTTAAAGAGCTGTTAGCAGGGTCTTGTGAGCATCATCTATATATATAATATAATACAGATCTGCCGTTTGTGCGCGCATCACTCATAAGCTACTGGATAGATTTCGATCAATTTTAGTTTTACTTAGTAGAGAGTTCTTATCAAAAAAAATCAAGGTATATTCTATTTCATATATAGTTATTAAAGTTTTACGAAAGTATAATTTTTATGAGAACTACATTCAGCGATCTGTGAAGTGGGTAAGCCATGTGGTGCGCATGCGCAGGCGAATGGAAGTGAATGGATAACATTGTATCCAAATAAATTTTGTAAGCAAAGTACATTTATGTTTTCAAATATTTTTTGGCTTCTCCTCAGCAAATAAAATGTATCACTAAGATAATAAACAACGCAGACGAAATCGTGGGTTTCAGCTAGTTATTATATGAAATTAAAATATAAATTAAACGTAAATTTCAATTAGGTGCATATCTATAAGTATATCCATAAAGTTGAATTTTATTAAACTATGTTAATAATTACTGTAGTTTTGACATTATTTCTATACTATCCTTTGTAATTAAAATTATAGATTTTAATCAGTTATATTATTAAAAAAAAAATCTAACTTTTCTGGTTTTGTGGCAATTTTTTCAGATACAGAATAATGATTGTAGTGTAACATTAAGGGGTCATCCCATGTGACGGCCTATTTTTAGGGGTTTTTAAGAATTTTTTTTTCTACGACCAGTAAATAGATGGATTTTTAAGTTTATTATCATTTATTAACATATATTTCGACAGTATAAATATAAATTCTAAGCTACAAAATATTGTGTAGAATATGAGCTACAGCGTTCTGAACAACCCCGCCTCGTTAAAATGGGCTCGCACTTCCTCCACGATTCCGGCTGATTGGATTATCTGAAACAAAAAAAAAATAGCGTTGATTTAATCTGTAAGCCTAAATGCACGGAATGGACTATTATCAAATGAATATACCAAAAATCGGACTTTTGGTAGACATTTAACAAAAAAAAAATCCGAATTTTACGACTTTTCTTGTTTTATTGCTATAAAAAGAATCGAAATCTTGGGAATTTTTGATTGATAAATAGTTCATTCCATGCGTTTACATGTGCTGAATGTACTCTACAAATCTCAAGTCATTCGGGCAAGTTTTTGAGTTTTTGAGATATGATGGAAAATTTGAAAACCACAGTTTTGAGAAAAACGCGTTTAAAGTTTCAAGTCCGCTTAAAACTATGAAAATCTCAGCTTACCCTCAATCGGCAATGCCTGGTCCATAGAGTATTTCCTCCTTTTCCTCTTGAAACTTCGAAGTTGAACCAAGACAAAAATAACTTCGGTAAAATATTTAATAATTATAGAAATTCTTTTTTAAGCCTGTAGAAACTTGTATAAATGTATATCATATATATTAATACGTGAAGCCAAAACTTTGTATCTCTTTTTAAGAAAATTGCGCGAACGGATGAACTTGAAATTTGGCATAGTTAAAGTTGATATGGCAGAGAAGTGCACAAAGCTATTTTTTTTATATAAAATGCATTACAATCATATTAAATTAATTAAAATATACATTACTCACACTACTGCTTGAATTTTACACGACATATATGTAAATGAAAAAGACGTTTCGAACATCCTTCAACCTTCTTACGTTCCAATTACCATTTAAATATTTTTAATATGACTGACGTTGCATGCCTTACAATATGATGCCCTTTGAAATCAACTGGTCAAATTGTAGGTTAATTTTAGAATAATATAATATGTAAATTCATAATATACATAATATTAATTGATAAATAATTTATCTTTAGTAAATTTATGGGACTACTGAAATAATTATTATTCTCTTTGGTTTTATTGAATGTCAAAATTTTTATGTGACAGACTGCTTTCACTTTATGTCACTTTGCTTCATGTTGCCATAAGAGTAAAGCAATATTTTCAAAGTCAATGTCAATATTTTAATGTTTAGTATTTCTTTATGGTGTACTCAAATGATGATTGAATAATAAATGAGCGAAAAATACTTAGTAAAATCAAAATAAGAAAATTTATTTGGTCATGAAAGTAATCCATGACTTACATCTCCGCGGTTACAATGATGCAGTTCAACTTGATGTAGCAATTATATTTAGTACAGTTGATAATGAATTATGAACAAAAATGAATTCATTTTCAAAAGTTAATGGTAGTATTATAAACATCTTTGTTTTGGATTCATAATTTGATTCTATTGTGTATCCATTACTTTTCCAAATGATGATACTGGGCATATCACTATACCTCATAATGTATAGACTATATTTAATTCAATATCACCCAGAAATACCACGCGCCCATGGTGTCGTGTAAAATGAATTGAAAATTGCGTCATGAGGGGGTCCGATAAGTTTTTTTTATTTTCGTAAAGTTATGTTTACTTAGTATTTAAGAGCCTTACCACCTTATGTAACCGCCTGTTTTTTGTTTCAAATTTATAATTAATTTCAATTTTCATTTAGACATCGATTTTTTTTATGTTTATATAATTGAAAAAAAGTGGCAAATAACTGAGTAGGCATGATGAAAGCCTTTGATTATAGAGCTTATAATACCCTTTGATAAAAGAACCCTAATAAAGTTCAAACTTTAAAAATTCAATGAACTATGGTCGAATGTCGACCACTGGGCGCCCACTAGTATGTATAAAAGGGTGGCAGGTATCAACCCGACTGTACACAATAGGCCCGGACTCCCGACTGCCAACTCAGCGCTCCGAACAGCTCCTTGTTCTAACTGCTATATCTTTAAAACGACTTCGAATTTTTTAAAATCACTTTACTACCGTATTCTAGACATGTAAGAAAGCAATTTATGAAAAAAAAATAACGATTTTTTTGAGCCCATCACATAGGATGACCCCCTTAAACAAAATTGACAAAGAATATAAATCTATATTGTAAAAGATTGGTTAATCGATTTAGCAGAAAACACGGGTGTGTTTACACTATTTCAAGATATTCTTTTATAACCAATACTTTGTCAATTTTATTTATGAATATCAATATTAATTGTTTACAAGTTTGCATAATGTTTGGAATTTTCTATATGACCAAATACAACTATTTCTATTTTAAATATAGTCGCCTCAACAAATGCTTCCTTAGTATGTTTAAAATAAAAGTTGGCAGACCCGGCCACGCGTTACTGTGCCTCAGTTATTACATGTGAATTAAAATTATGATAAAGTATTTGGTATTATGGGGTTAATGATTCTGTCTAAAAACTTGATACAAAAAAAGCGAGATTACGTAGTAAATAGACTAACAGAACACGTGCACCATAAAATAAACTAGAGTTTTTTTTACTTTATTTTTGGCAACCAATCTTTTAGATTATTACTGTCATTCTCGAGTGAGTATAGATATTACAAGTTTCTTGATATAATTTCAATGAACTAACAAGATGGTGGCCATCTTGTTAGAACTTTCCATGGAGTTTCTGTGGCATCTCAGAATTCATGGTCCGTGGTATTATTTTCCATTCACTTCACTTATGCACAATAAACAAACTATATTACATAAAACACCACCAATTTTACACAATATAGAGTCAAGTAACACAAGATTATCAATAAAAAATAAAATCCACTACATGACAGATCAAGATCCCGCCAAAAACTCCTAAACTAGAGTTGAAAAATAAATTCAAAATTCAGATGTGGCGCCATCTATGAGATATCTATAACAGCCGGTCTCACAGTTTTCTGCCAACAAACTAATTTAAAACGCCATCTGTTGGAGACATGAAACTTTCAATTAAAAACAATAATCAACATTGACAATCATTTAATTTCTAATTAAAATATATTGAGGCCATTAATCGAAATATAAATTATCCTGTCTCAATTTGGATCAAATTATACATAAATGTCGACTTTCATGAAGAACGGTTGAGTAGTTTCGGGAGTTCATCATGGGCAAACAAACATCAGGACATTGAATTTTTATATATTTAGATTTGACGTGAGAAAATTCTTAGTGACAAAATGATAAATAATGTGTCGTTAAAAATGACAACTAAAAGCTTTTTAATATAGATTGCTGTTGATATTTTATTAACTTGTTGATCTTGTAGATGTTCGACCACTGCTTAGCGCCAAGTACAATGGGCGACGGTACAGGCTGTGACAACATGACAGCTATCATTGTGCGATTCAAGGGTGGAGTAATTGAGGATATCGGACAGCACACAACTACTACAGAAGTCACCTCAAAAAAACGCACAGCCGAGGACGAGCCAAGTGAAGAGGACCAACAGGAAACGAAGAGACAAAAAATGTATGACTCGCTATCAAGTTCAGTAGTGACTTCTAGTGTTTAATTATAAACAGCAGAACAGACAAATTGTGTTCAGACGACACTAAAGTAATGTGAAATATTTGGTGGAACCTTTATAATTTATCAACCAGTCCAGGATACATATTGCGTTTTCAACCAGTCTGGAAGTCGTATTTAATTTATAAAGTATGTAAGTTTTTTTTTCAATGATTTGTCTGTTGTTAAAATATATTCTTCATTATATATCATTAATGTATTGAATAACAATAGGACAAGAATAATGTGTGAATAAAATATGTTACGCAACAACAGTTCTTGAATTACAGTAATGAGGGATATGTAAGAAGTTGATTGTTATAATTCCTAGTGTATTTTCAATTATGGAATTTGGGCCTTTAGGTACTGTCTAGTAAAATGTGTCGATGTTAATTCACTACACGAAGGTCGTAATTTAAAAACATGTATTATTTAATAGTTATTAGTAAGAATTAAAGTTATGGTGAATTAAAAAAAAAACAGGACTATTGAAGCCCAAGTATAAAAAAAAATGTTAAGGTCACCATTAAAACGCACCATAAGTATACTTCATTAAGAAAAAGGTTGCTAAACGTTAAAATTCAGAACTGATTTGATAGCAATTAGTACGTAAGATGTAAGTGTAAGTTACAGAGTAATGACTTAGTTTAGATATACTGAATCCCATTAGAATGTGGAGTTTAAAAAAGGCTATTAATATTTGACTGCTTAAAAAAGTATGAGGATATAAGTAATATTTTTATTAAGGGATTCGGTACCGTTTTTTTTTTCGTCTCCACATCGATTTAAAATACGAGTTATTAGAATAAATGATAATAATAGAAGGAAATAATTATCTTTAATTTTGAGAATCTGACTAATTAATAATGATTATATAATTACTAAATGGAAATAATTATTATGATGACACTAAATGATTTTAAAATCTTATTAAATTTAATTTACAATTCTTTTTTGCTTGTACCACAAAGTTACATAGATTATATTTGGTTCAACAATGGTTTATCTGTATGTTATTTAATAAAGGTAATTAAATGGACTTAGCAAGTGATCTACGGTACATGGGTTTTGCGGGATTGTGTATGAGAACAAACATGGATCACGTACTATGACTTTTGACACTTGCACAATTTTGTTTGTGGATTGCTTGCTTTGTAGAGAACACACTTATTAATTTAGGTGTAAGTGTTACATTGAAATGTTTGGTATATTAAAATTATAATTATGACGTCATTGGCATGTTCCTAAATAAATAATGTTATGGAAATTGGAATCGCGGAAATGTATATTTCTATTATTTATGTGTTACTCTGTAGTATAAGTAGTTATATTTTTGTAACTAATTATTATAAATAAAATATTTCAATGTTTAAATTCACGTCGAATGTTTCAAATCAATTATTGTAACTTATCGCCCGGTTTGCTGATAACAAGAATCATGTAGAACCATTGAATAATCACTGAACAGTTTTGTGGTATATTTTAAGTAATGACCTGATTTATTGTGTGTTTCTATGAAAATTACATTTTTACAGACTGCATGATCGTTTTTATTGTTCAATTATTTTAGAATATTATCGTAGTTGCGTTAAATACTCTATAGTTTCCGTTTGGGTGGCCTCCAAAATTTGCATCGCATCATACTCGCTGTCCAATTGTTCCAATAATAATGTTTTATCATTAATTTCAGCCTGCAAAAGTAAAATAGTTATACATATGAGAAGTACACATCATCGAGATAAGTTGAAACTATGTTATTTAAACACGTTAAATCTTTACTATAATAATGTAATAACCGTTGTGTCCAAGTATAAGATAAAAAAGTCGTGTGGTCAGCTAATCCTTGAATAACAAGTTACTCTACGAACTTACTTGCAACTTGGCTTGTTCCGATTCACGCTCTTTGGCTATGGATTTCAACATGTTCATTGACCCGATAGCAGCCATTTTTTTCTTTTCAACATTGTCTCCAAGCTCCTTTAGTACTTCTAATAAAGAATTTATTATTTTGCTAAAGTCTTGCACTTCTAAAAAGATTTTATCGGATAAAGTAACCATTCACATTTTTTGCATCGTTATACAATTGGTCGAGAGTATCATACATTCGTTAAATGTACTGCATTGTTTTTTCTCAAGGTCTGGACTTAAAATGATGAAATAAAAAGCAGCGATGTGTTCGAAAGGAATGCCGTTATAATGTTTATATTTTGTTCATTTTTCCTGTTAATACGGAATTCATATAAATTTTGTCATTTAAATGGTAGCCCTAAAAGGATACTTAAGAAATATTCTTCAAAATTCGTCTACAACTGTGTATAAAAGAAGTTATTCCTTATACATTTCGCGTAGCTCCGACACTTGCGGTGTGTCTATCTATACAAGTATTTAATACAGTGCGAGATCCGACTGTAGAATTAGTACATTCATCAAGTAAATGCTAAAACCTATTTTTTACATAAATCAATCAATAAGAGAATATATATCTAACGGGGTGCCTATCAAAATTTGGCCGCTAGTATTTTTGATTTTTCGGAGAAAATGTCATTTGTTTTTTAAATAAATATCATCCGTTTTACATTCACAAATAAATAATACTTTATGCGTTTATGAAATACTACTTCTTGCCCTTGGCTTCGCTCGCGTTTTTGTAGATTTGACAAATTCCTCGGGAAGAGTACTTTTCTTCTGGATAAAAGGTACCCTATGTCATTTTCTATGAATCTGATAATGTGTAGGTATGCACAATTTCATGATCATCGGTTGAGTAATTAAAGCGTAACAAAAACGCACTTACGCATTTAAATTAACTTATTATGTGCTTTAAGAAGATGAATCAGAATTACATACTAGCATCATAATCCTTACAAATGTCTTTTAAATCATTTGTATCTTTAAGGACATTTGTTTCTAACACTCTTACTTTATTTATATCGTCATAAAATAAATGTACTTTTTGTAGCTCCTCTGCCATCCTTGCAAATACAATATGATTTGCAAGCTCTTCAACTCGTAAGTTTGCATTTGAATTGCCTAGCAACTTAGGTTTTGCCACAGTTGCATAATACGGTTGACATTTTTGCTTATTTACAGCCCGTGTCAAACTTTTTGACCGCTTTGGAGTAAAAATTTAGGTATCAGAAGGAGACCGCGCGCTTTCCTCGTCTCTATAAGTATACAAGTTAATTCATTTTACAATTTATTTTATACTCGTACATACAAAAATCAAGTAGAACGTTGAATACAATCTATATATATAATCAAAATGAAGTGTCTGTATGTAACATCAAAATAAAAATAAAATATGTTTGGGTATGAAAGTGTACATACTTCTGTTAACAAAAATGCAATATTTTAAATTTTTGTCGGTATATCTGTCTGTTTGTTTCGGGTAATCTCCGAATTTGACCGATTTTGACGGAAATTTCACTGGCAGATTACAGCAGATTACTTAGGCTACTCTAAATTAGACTAGCTTTTAACCGCGGCTTTGTTCGCAATGCAGTCTTCAAAACGGTTGGACCGATTTTCACGGAACTTTCACCGCCAAATAGCGGACGTCGTAATAAGTAATTTAGTCTATTTTAATTTAGACTAGCTCTTAACCGTGGCTTCGCCCGCAGTGCTATCTCCAAAACGGTTCAACCGATTTTATGAGACTTTCAGCGGCCGATAGCGCACATTATAAAAAGTAATTTAGATTAGCTGTTAACTGTGGCCTTGCCCGCAGTGCTGTCTCCAAGACGGTTGAACTGATTCTACTCTGTCTCTTGTATGTCTAGGTCAGAATGTTTTGAAGCAAGTAAAGAAGTTGCTTCCTTTGGTAAGTTAAGCTTAAAGGTTTTTCGTTCTCACGATCTCAAGTTAGCAACAAAAATCTCTGTGTATTTGGCAATCGTTCTACCAAATCTATTGTATTCATCGGAGACATAGTGCTTATATAGAAGACATATACGCACACTTGATCGCTTCCACCTGCGATGCCTAAGAAACATCATGCGTATACACTGGTCCGATCGTGTAAGAAATACTGATCTCCTACGTCGTGCTAATCTATGCAGCATAGAAGCATATTTAATGCAGAGGTAACTGCGATGGTGTGGACATGTATTTCGGAGACCTGATGAGAGCGTGGTCAAGCGCATCTTATACTGTGAGCTTGAAGAAGGCAAGCGAAAGCAAGGCGGACTGCTACTACGGTATAAAGATGTCTTGAAAAGACACATAAAAGCTTGCAAAATAGATCCCTCTGTATGGGAAACAACAGCTGTGAAACGGTCGGAGTGGAAAACTCTTTTACAAAGACAAATTTACACATTTGAGGGTAGAAGAAAAGCGGAGCTTGATACTAAGCGTAATGAACTAAAAGCCAGACCACCTAAGGCTATATACCTAAGGCAATATCATTATAATAACGGTGTATTTATCTGTCCCAAGTGTGGACGTACGTTTAATGCGAAGGTAGGATACGCCAGTTATCTACGTGCACACGAAAGGGCGGAGAAATAGATTGTTAAGTTTCTATTAGCGGTCGCTGTAACCGATAACGGTTAGGAGCAGATGACTCTGGTAACTGGTTGTATTGTCAGTAAGTAATACGTTTATGGCGTAGGCTATATCTTATTAGGAAGACCCCTTCTATCTTCAAAATTACTATTAATTATTATAATGTTGAATTTAAATATACGTTACATGTTACTGTAAGTGGCGTGCGTGTCGTACTTACTATTATTTAAAAGAGAATTTATATAATTGTACGTGGTCTCACAATTTTATATTTCTTTAATACAATAAAAAAAAAGCGTGCGTAGTTGCGGGTACAGCTAGTCAGAAATATATTTTTTTTAATTAGGCTGGGTGAAATTACAGCCCTGTTCCTGATGGTTTGCACAGTAAAATCCAAAACCAATGGCGACCGTCGAGAGACAAACTGTCCATCGCCGGTCGCCGCAGTCATGCCGGCCTGCGTAAATGTCTCTTCACATTACGCTTGAGCGACATGGGGATGTCATAGGAAGGAAGAGGGTGGCCGGGAGATTGGCCCACAGCTCCACGGTATGGCAAAGATAAGATGTTGCGAATTTTTTAGTTCGCAATATAGTCGTTTGAATATTACTACCTTTTATTTCTATTCGTATTTACTCCGATGTCTAGAATATAATTCTGCTCAAGTTTTTTTAAACAGTTTATACGCTGTTGGCCATACGTCCACAGCTTTACCGGGGTTTTAGGCGAGCGCTTAACGCGCTCAACCCTAAGGCAACAAGCGCAAGGGTGCCAAAGTGTCAGAAACTTAACTTGGACTGTTGCCTTAAATGCAACATCACGAGTTTATGTAACTAAAATAGCAAAACTAATAGTAAATTTATGTGTGAATGAGACACTTGTGTACCCACGTAGGTGTATTTCGAATCTTGCAATTTAGGTAAAACTAAATAACCAAAATCGAAAAAAAAGGTAAACTTTAATTAAGTGCACCGTGCAGCGCTTTTATCTTTCAATAAAGGAAGGTGGAAATGTATGGAAAGTGAATATCATAATATAAACGATTTGAATAGGAGTAGACTACAGTGAGTGACCATTTAACATTGCGTGAGGTGCTCTACATACTTGTTTGTTAAATTATGACATCATTTTATCGATTGTCTTATTTCAAGAATTAATGATCTTGAATGATTAAAAGAATTTTTAACTTACAACTTTGACCCCTGATTGAAGCCAAAATTTACTAAATTTCCTAGTCTTAACTAGACCAAAGAATAATCATGATTACGTTGCGTTCATTACAATAACAATTGTTTATAGTGTTTATTTAGCCGGTGCTAGACCTGTGAGGAAATATTTACAAAGTTACAAACTGTAATACGAATATCTGATATATTTGCAAATAATTTAATATTGCTCTCTTTTGACGGATTTGGGGTGCACATCAAAATTACGTTTGTGAACAAGAATATTCTAAATGTTTTTAAAATTTGGGTATATTTTTTCTAAACAGCCTGCTTTACAATTACTTACAGTATTCGGTGTATTTCGACATTTATAACTCATGTATTTCCACTACCGTTAATGTAGTCCCCTCGCACCGTTTATTCCGTATACGGCTATGATAATTTACAAATCAGTACGGATAGTAAAATAAATACCGCAACATGCGTACAATTTTTGTGTTGGATTTTTTAAAATATAATGTATTTGCGTAAACATGGACAAGACTATTCACAGTAGGGAAAGAAATATCATTTTCAAATTGATACAATTTTTTAAAAATGAGAGAAATATCTTTTGTTGTAAGTGTCGGTGAAACTTAAATAAACTTGTTTACCTACTGGATGTTTGAAGTGTACTTTGCTACAAATTAAAAGGAGGCTGCTGACTGCAATGCCAGGCAACAAGCATATTTGTAAACAGCAAGTAAATTTCCGTCGGAAACTTGACAAGTATAATTGAATTATCTATGCCAGGTAAAAAAGAAAAATTAGTTCCATAAAAACAAATTTGGATAACTTTTATCTTTGTTCCCTCAGAAATATCAAAATTAGCTTGTATTTAGCATTATTAAAGAAAAATATCCCGATATGGAAAAAAAATCTCGTTGCCGCTAAAATAAAATAATAGTGTAAACTTTTCTGAAGACAGGACTTTGAGAAAAATTGTTCTTGAATAAAAATTAAAATAAAAAGAAATGGTTTCATTAATCTTTATAATGTACCATGCTTTGTATGCACTTAATACTTTGCTATGATGTCATAAAACTGGGTTACCTAGTTAACGTTTGCAAGTTGTAACTATAATGTACTCTGTGGTTGTATCTATGTACTATATTATGCTTACATATGCATTAAAACAATCTATTGATTGAAGATTTATTTTTTATACTAACTTTAATTATTTACCTATTTAATTACTATTATTCACCTGTATTTATTTATTTTTTTATCCTCATATGTATTTAGCACACTATTAAATTAATTTAAAAAATTGCATTTATAAAAATTTCGTATTTGTCGGCCAAGAAGCAACACTGATTTTTGCACAGACCCTATGTTTGTTTTGTTTTTCTATCGTATTTTGGTCTTGCTCTTGTGTCTTTGTTCATATAGTATAGGTCAAAGAGTATAATAAGTATTATAGGAAGTATAGGTACACAGTTTGCAGTAAACGAGTGTTATTTTCTATTTTATCGCAATAATTACATAATTGTTTTGTGACTTTATTGCGCTATGGTTGTTGAGTTGATGTTAATTTTTGAGAAATAAAAATAATGAACATGGAAGGATTAACACAAAACGAAAAAATTATTTGGTCCTGTTGGGAGCAAAAATCTCCTAGAGAAGTCGTACGGGAGGCGGCTGCTAAAGGTACTCACGTATCAATGGCAATTAAATATTTAATGGAGAAGAACTCTTGGAATGAGACAACTGCTGCTGATTGGTTTTTGGCTGAGGTAAAATATAAAGTGTTTCATTGGAGTTTGATCTTATAAATTTATGATTTGAAGTTTAAGTACCTAAGTTATTTTATTGTAATATTTATAAAAAAATAAACATTTTATTGTTATTTTTTTTTAATAGACATTAATGACAAATTTATGTTCTAACAATTAATTTTAAGCAAGCAACAACATTCAAATTTTGTATCCTGAAACCATTTTGTATTAGTTGCATACTGTAATGTTGTAAACTGCATATTAAAATTATGACCATTATTTACACTACAATTTGGATTATGAGTTACATTATGACATTCATAATCAACAAACCTGCATTTCCGGCAAGCTTTTTAAATCTGTGATCAATTTATATACCAAACTACTGATCTACTGGAATATGTAGAAGTTATACATATTACTTGACACAAGATTTTAAATAACCTTTGTAGATTTAGGATTTGATCAAAACCGCATTGGACGATAAGTGACAATATGGCTGAAATTTGATGCACATTAAAAGTAGAGTTGACTGGTTCCCAAGCTGAGCTATTTGATAACACAAGTACAGTATATTCTCACTAATTCGACACTTCGATAGATCGACACAGATGTCCAATAATCCAGCACCCTCCGCCCACGCCCCCTTGCCTCTCTATACCTATGATGCATTGATTTGTCTCAATATCTGCATAACATGGACAGAAGAAAAGAGCATATCTGCTAAAGATAATTATAATTCTTCGCAACATGGGAGAAATGGTTTTTAAGTAAGGACTACAAGTTGCACAAAAGCAGACCTCAGTTAAGGATTATTTTAAAACTATGTAATTACATATGTACATGTTAATTTAATACATTACACACATTTATTCCCTCTATGGAACGCTTTATTTTATTAATTACCTATGACTTTTTCACTATAATCCAGTATTCCGAACAATCCAAGGCACCCTCAGATTTTTAATAGTGTCGGATTAGTGAGATTATACTGCAATAACTTTGCAACCTAACAGTGACAGCTCGCTAAGCTAATAATATATAATATCCTACAACTATTCAATGGTTTCTAAACATGTTATGGTGTTGAGATGTTAATCACATATATCCGTTACAGGAATTGTTAAAAAATTATGTAGAAAGCTAAATTATACTTCATTATCATCTTCTTACCCTTATCCAACCTTAGTAGGGCCAGCACAACATGTTTTCCTTTTCCACTCTCGCCTACCACATGTCTTCTCAGTATTCACACCTTTGACCCACATATCATTTTTCACACAATCCATCCATACCTGTTTCGGTCTTCCTCTATAGATCTTTAGAAAGCTAAATACACATATACACAATTACACTTGTCTACAAAAAAATAGCTTCTGATATTTGTGATTAGTTGTTTGACAAAATAATTTTACTATTCTAGGAAATGATATTGTTCCATACAAGTTATCATCAAACACTTATGATAGTAAACTAATAATAAAAAAGTTA
The DNA here is from genome assembly GCA_036509395.1 of Antheraea yamamai. Lineage (NCBI taxonomy): Eukaryota > Metazoa > Arthropoda > Insecta > Lepidoptera > Saturniidae > Antheraea > Antheraea yamamai. The sequence goes on from AP028433.1 coordinate 9,270,657, forward strand.
TCAAGTCCAAAAGTGGACACAATAAGATTATCAGTAATTCTGTTGAATAGTATAATTATAACTACTTATAATATTATATTGTTGATGTAATAGTATATTGCTTCCTCTCTTTTCATTTTATAAACTGAATTTTGACAGTAACTTAAGTAACAAAAGTCATCAGGAATTCTTTCTCACAATTTCTCCTTATAGTGGTTTTCTTTGTGCCATATACCTTGGTGAAACCTTTAACCATGCTTATCTAATACTCTATCATGATTTTCAAAGGAATGTCTCTAAAATATATTTTCAGAGATTTGTTACATTTTAGAAGGTTATAATCTAAAAAAAGTTCTTTAATGGGGTCTTTGTATTTATCAGTTTTTTTGCGGAGATAACCATCACACACTTCTACAAAAGGGTCCTTTTTTGTGCTATGGTATAAATTATGTGCGAATATATATTATGTGTTAATAAACACAATAACTGCCTTGTAGTCCAGTGAAGCTGTCAAGGCCTTACGAGGCCAATAGCATAGTCAGTTTGAGAAAAAAAGAACTGCCTCAGATTTGTGAACCTATGAAACTTTCACCTTTCAATTTCATATCACTTATTCTGGGAAATTTTGTCTTAAGGTCAATTGTTCATAGCTTTAACAAAACTTTTCATGAATTTCAATGTCTAGTGGTGGCTGAAAACAAATATCAATTGGTTTTAAAGGTTTTCAGAGTGTATGTATTAAATGAGTAATAATAAATATCCTAAATATTAAAAACATCATATCCCAAAGTCTAGAGATATAGCAGAAAATAGGTGAAGATTCAGGGCATTGAAATCTTCACATACATGATAATTTTTATTGAAGAAGGATTTCACTGCATACCTGTGTTATGTAATAGAGTATTTTATATTAATAATAATAATAATAATAATATTTTAATGTTCCAAGTCAATATGTACATAATTAACAGTAATATTGGTATCTGCACTGGTTACAAACCCTATCGCAGATATCACAATTTCATATAATGAGAATATATTGTATATATATATTGTAATGGACATATAAATTATGATCATAAACATTGCAACAGAACTTTTTTTATTTATTATGTAAAAATACAAGAAATTTAATTTCAATAATGTGGACAATTTTTAGAATTATTTTTAGTGATGGTGAAGGGTTACCAACTAGTAGTGTCAAGCAAGACATTGAATAATAAAGAAAAACTCATACTTTTTTCTCAATAACATTGAAAACATTAAATACTTTTAGGTAAAAGCATGGACTGTTCAACTGCTCTTGAGAAAGCAGATATTTAAAGTGCTTCATGTTTTGAATAAAGTTAAAATAAATCCCGAAGAGCACTTAATGAGCTTAGCGCAAACATCATCAAACATTGAATATCGAGATTTTATTGTGGAACATCTGGAAAAAATTGCAAATGAAATGTGCAATGAAAATATTGTCAGATGGCAAGAATTTGTAAGGCATTGGAATCTACTGAGGTATTTGGAGAAGTCTTTCGAAACTGAAGGAACATTTAAGCAGAATAAAGTGTTTGGTACTGGTAAAGATAGAATATTTGTAAATGAGAGTGAAATTAAAGCATTAACAATAGAACAGATAGAAAAATACCCAATACAATGGAAGGGAAAAATAGCCACAAACTTGTTTTTTCAGTCATTTGGTAAGTACAATTAGGTGTAAGTCAAATCATTACATAGTACTAGCGGGCCTGGCAGATATTGTCCTAATGTGATAATTTAAAAAAATCCTAAAAGTCAACTGCAGTGCCACTTACCGAGTCCAATTGTGAATCTAAACCATTCTCGGATCCACTGGAACACGCACACAAAATTTCATCAAAATCGGTCCAGCCGTTTAGGAGGAGTTCAGTGACATACACATGTACAGAAGAAATTTATATATAAAGATAAAACAAAGTCCCCTACCTTGTCTGTCTGTCTGTTTGCGATAAACTCAAAAACGACTGAATGGATTTTCGTGCGGTTTTCACCAATAGATAAATTGATTCATGAGGAAAGTTTATGTATATAATTTGTCAAGGTTTTTTTGTTATCAGGATGTGACAACATCCGCCCTGAGCCCTCTGGTTACATAATAACTAACAATTTTTACTTGAATTTATTTGTGCATATTTGTGTATATTTTAGTATGAATGAATTTTTGAAATGCAATCACTGTGTCAATTTCATATTAAAAAGGAAATAAATAAAAGTTATTATTCATAAGTTTAATTGTTGTAAATATCTTAACAATGAAACAGTTTATCTACTGTTATAATTTCCATTTTTATACTTTACTACATTTTTAACTTACAGTTATAATAAAATTTATTGATACAAGAAAATGATTTCTTTTTTGCTATATCTTTAATTTACAGAATTTTCTCTTCTGGACTTTTCAACACCATTAGAAATGTGGCATTACTTATTGGAGCAAAACAAAGCTATGATTTTAGTCCGGTGGATTAATGTTCAGACATCTGAAGTTGTCAGAGATATGAATGCACGCTATAATTTTTTTAATAACGACAGTTTCGTTGGAAAGCTTCTGAATGTCGATACCACTGGCTTTGACATAAATGTATTAGACAGATTGGACGAAATATTTAGACAATGGCCCATAACAAATGATATGATTGATTATGTGAGCAAATGCAATTGTTTTGCTTATACTAAATTGTGCATTTATGACACACTGTGCTCATATGGTATTGTTAACGAAGAAGAACGTAATAACCTATATAAAATTATAGCAAGACTAGCTAGGACTCAAAATTTGAAACTTATAGATGATATATTCACAGAATCCTGTGCTACAATAACCAAAGAGCATTTTTATGTAGAGCTGGCTAAATATTGTGTTAAAAACAAACTGTATAAAGTACTAACAATGTGTGTTGAAGGTAACATTTTAGACACTGATTTATCTAATGTTGACCAAGAGGCAAAAGATTGTATTGAACTTTGGTTGCTATTTAAAAGTATTGAACAGACATCTGACAGGCAAAGCCATGTTCTTCCAGTTTACAAAACTTGCGAGCAAATAGCTAGAGATAACATTGATGATTATATCTCATCAAATCCTCACTTAGTACTAGGGATGATTTTGCTAGAAGATGCTACAAAATTGTTTGATATTTTCACCAAAGAAGAATACTTAAAATTTAAAGATTTTAATTTACCAAATAAAAAGTATAAAGATAAACTGCCTCATTTATATTCTGTTTACAAAAAGCATACCAGATGGAATCAGTTGTATGAATTTAAAGATATCAATGTTTACCAGCTGTTGTCTGGCTACCGAGGGTTGGACGTTTCCAAAATATTTGAGTTTCAAATAATTAACCAGAATGCTAACAGTGTAATATTTGATAAACCTGATAGGCGTAGCCTGGGCAGTCTTTTATCAAATGATGTGGATGTAAAAACTGCTAGTATTAAAGCGTTATCACAGAGAGCAATGGAAATGCCTGATTTTGCAAATGAGAAGCTAATGAAAAGATACGGCTATGTCGCAAAATTAAATCACATTTACTACTTGAAACAGTATCGTCCTTGTAATGCCAGTCAAGCATTTGTTGCACAGCAATATCAAGCATATAACCGGCTTCAAGATAAAAGTGTTAAAAGTGCATGTTGTGAAGCACATGCTTTGGCATTGCAAAACTGGTTCGATCCAGCACTGACGGCTTGTGCGGTGTCTTTTATTGCAATGATTGGGTGTAATCCAACCAGATGTAGAGTTCATATGTCAGCTGCTAAAATTATAAAGGAATATCTGATACAACATAAAGGTGTTTCAGAAGAGAAAGCAAATAAAACAGTTAATGAATATATGACTAAATTAATTCAAAGCAATGAAGATGCTGCTAAGGAGATTCTACGTTATTTGGAAGAAATAACTTTATTTAAATTGAAACATAAACAAGAAGTTGACGGGAAAGAAGATATTTCAGTTGTTTTGTATGAATCTCAGACAATGGTAAAATTTGCCATGTTGCACAATTTACCATTGCCTGAGATGCAGTTGAGGGAGTTCATCAAAGTGAATTCTTGGTTCAATTTTTTACTTTATGGAGATGTATTTCGTTATCCTCTCTCGCAAATGCTACAGATGTCGCAAGAGTTCGAGAAACGATCATATGCTGAACATTTGAAGCATATAATGTTGCATAGGGGTTCAGACGAATCTACTGAAAAAGAATTTAAATCAGGTTCAAGTAATGGTCAGAGAAGAATTTCAAGACTGAATTCAGTAGATGTAAGTATAGATAAATGTTTGATTTTAATGTAGATGACAGTTTTTATTTTCAGTTTGTTATTATTTAAAATAGTTTAAGTGTATAATTCTTTAATATTGTTAACTAAACAATTAGTTATGCTAACTTACATACAATTGTTTTAAAGTTAAGTTTTAGCTTGTTTGAGGTTTCAGTTCGAGTTTAGTTCAGTTCTTGGTTTTCTATTTTTCAATATGGTGTAGCTCCCAGATTATTATCAGTAATCTACTGATTTCTCTCCCTATATTATAGTTATTAATTACTTAAGTAAATATTTATAATCTATGGAGCTAAGGGCATCTTTCTGTTATAGTCATATTGCTAACGATAAGGTGGGGAAAGTTAATTCTATCTTAGTAAATTAACCTTCCCATAGTCAATATTACTTTTTATTAGTTAAAAAATAATAAGTATGCTATGGGCATATCATGAGGAGATATGAAACTCATGTAACTAGCAAACATTTCAAGTATGATGCTGGAGGGATACAGATTAGAGGAAGACCGAAAAAGGTATAAATAGATTATGTAAAAATAATGTGTACAAAAGGTGTGAATACTGGGTTTACATCTGACAGGGGGAGTGGAAATGGAAAACATATTGTTCTAATCCTACTTAGGTGGGATAGATGATGATTGTCCATATTATTTATAGATATACAGCATGACTGGTTAAAGAATTGCAATATTCTCACAGATTACTTATTACTTGCTTGTCGTTCTAAAACAACTGAAAAAATAGTTACTTAATATTTGACCTAATTATTTCGAGAAACGCGAAAGAGATATACACTCAACATCATATGATTTACGCAAAAACGAATTGGTGTAATAAATACCGAAGCGGTGAATCACATCCTGCCGCGTCCCGCATCTCGGTTCGCGCTCCTCTTCCCATTGTTCGACTGTGCGGCATTCCGACAATAAGCAGTTACGTAATTATTAACCTTGAAAAGCGCTCCTTCAGTTTTGTTCATTGAACCTAGGTGTGATTGTTTACGTTTAAAAGTATCGTTCCCATACTTTAAAAAGTTTTAGAACAAACTTTGACTAAAGGCTTGTTTGTTTATTAGTATTTGTTTTGATATTACTATTTTATATGTTAAAGTGACCATGAACGGTGTCACCCTTTAAAAATTCACCTGGTATAAAATTAGTAAAGAGTATTGGTTTACATATTTACAGAGTCCAACTCAAAGTGGTACATTTGAATTCACAAGTGCTTACATGGGACGGGAATTGTGGGAGGTAGCAGCTGCATGTCACGGTCCAGAAGATCCTCCAGCGGCATTGTTGCGTGCCGCGGATATCTGTCGAGAGCCTTTACTTGTTCTCATCGCTAGTTGTTACGAGGTAAGGTGACTAATTTGTTGCTTTAGTTCTTTCTGTATAGTTAAATAATTTACGAAAAACTAACACAGAGTTTCTCTTTCTTCTCTTTATTTTATAAATATTGCCTTTCGGTTTAAGACTAACTTTGATTCAGATTGTACTATATATTGAATAAGAATTAATAGAAAAAAAAAATTGGGGTACTCGTATGTACGGACGATAGTTTTACGTGATAACGTCATAAGAAAATATTAATAAAAAAAATTGCATACTTTTATGAAATGATTTGAATGAACCTATATATAGATAGACGTTATAAAAACCAAACGCTTAGGCCGATCACGCCTCTCTATCGCTTGTTCCGCACTCTCGCTTGCACCGAGCGCTCAGGCGGGAACGTGACAATCGTTGATCGTTTTATAAGACGTTATCACGTCAATAAGCCATAATAAGAAAGATGTGAACCATTAACATTGGCTGTTATTAAAAGACATATAAATTACATACAATAAAATTGAAATATTAATAAAACTGAAACATATAACTTGAGTACATATTTGAAGTGCAACAGACAGCAAAAAAGTGAGGTTTTGAAATTCATTAATATTTGGCCTAATTATACTTCTAGTAGGTTTAAATAGGTATATAATTTTTTATTATGTTTATTTCTGAAGTTTTTGATTTCCTCGGAGAATAGTCGTGAATTAAATTTGTTTTAGATAGTTTGAAATAGTTTTAGAGGAAATAACGTTAAACGATTGAAAAAAAAATTGAATAAAATTTTACACATGTTTTCACATTTGAGACTTCCTATTATTTTTAAAAACAAATATAAACATTAAATGTATTCTGAAATATCTCAAAACAAAATTTTGGTAACTTTTAGATGTACCAAATATAAAAGTATTATAGAGAAGCTATGAGAAGACCTGAAAATAACGATTATTGTAATTAATTAAAATTTTATATTTTATTTCTAGCCAAATGCCGTGGATATATTATGGGCTCAGTGGATTCTATCATCACTAGGACCTAGTGTCCATACACGGAATATCATTCAGTCAACAGTTGTACAGCTGAATAATCCAATAGAACAGTTCCAACGTATCGCCGAACTATGTTTGTTCGAAGGTTACGTCACAACTCTCCACGAAGCCATGATTATATTTATGCCGGTGAGTATATTATTTTCCAGTGGATAAATGCTATAAATTTTATTTAAGTAATTATTTTATATGTAATCTAATTTTTTTTGTCGCTCGACAAAGTGAAGGCGTAGTGTAGGTATCGCCAAATTTCTAGTTCGCTCTGAAGTTGCTGCAAGTAACTGCATAATAAACAAAAATATAAGTAAAGCCTACATACACATTACTGGGTGTTAGATTAGACGCCAGCAATATTTTTACAGAACAATCATTAATTGTTTCTGGTTCTAAATTAATAAAAAAAATAGGTGCTTAATATATGACCTAATCATCTCGAGAAAAGCAAAACTGATTTGCACTCAACATCAGATGAGTTACGCAAAAAGCGCAGTGAATCACCGCAATGTTCCGCACCTCGGCCCGCACCCCGCTTCCCATTGTTTAGGTGTGATTTTTTACGTTTAAAAGTATCATTCCCATACTTTTAAAAGTTTTAGAACAAACTTTAACTAAGGTTCTCTTTGTTGTTTATTAGTATTTGTTTTGATATTATTATTTTATATGTTCAATGTCACCATGGACTACCACACGATTGTATGGTGTTAACCTTTAAACAGTTACCTGGTACACATAGATCAGATAAATATCTCCAATATATTAAAAGAATTGTATTTCACAAATATTGTCTTTTTGACACATGCTCGTTGTAACTTCAGAGTGAAATATAAGTTTGACGAGACCTATACGTGAGTGCAATGCAATCCAAAACAATGGCGACCTTCGAGAGACCAATATTGACATTTGTCTCTGTCATGCCGGCTTGCAAGCCTCTTAGCAACCCAAAACGTTACTAAGTAAAACCGAGTCACTGACGGTTTAATACCATGGGCATGGTGATCATGACTCAGATGACTACATATTCTCCTCTTGGTTACTGGATACATAATACCGATTTCAGAATGTGACATGCCTATGCGTGCTGTTATGGCAGGTGTGAAACTATCCAATTAGACACAAATTCCATGCTGGAGTTTTTGGCGGTATATCGGAATGTCATGTAGTGGATTTTAATATTTTATTCATAATCTTGTGTTATTTGGCTCTTTATTTCGTAATATTGGTGGTGTTTTACGGGATATTGTTTGGTTGTTGTGCACAAGTGAAATGGATGGGAAATAATACATGAGCATGGGTTCTGACTTCTCACTGGAAAGTTCTAAAAAAAGGGCGGTCAACATCGTGTTCGAACATTGAAATTATCGCAAGAATTTTGTAATATAACCATATAACATACATATAACAAAGTACCTACTTGACAATGGCTGTAATAATCTACTGGAAGATTCATTGCCAAAAGTAAAACAACAAAAAAGGATCCATGTATTATCATCCTGCAGCTTAGTCGATTGATTAAATCGTGACTACTCCTAACCATCTTAACTATCATTATAAATGCGAATGTGACTTTGTATTGTGTAACAGAAAATGTTACGCTTTTACATCTTAACTACCCTACCGATCATTATAAAATGATGTATACACGTTCTCAAGGGTACAGATGACATGAGTACCACATCATCCAGAAGAAATTTACTGTTAGGGATAGGTCTAATTGTAGTCCAGTGAAGCAGTTAAGGCCTTGCTAGGCCAATAGCGTAGTCAGTTCGAAAAAAAAGGATAGGTCTAATCTACAAAAACGCGAGCGTTGCTGCGGGCTACATAGGCCCAATTGTGTTTCTTTTTTAGTCAAATTTCTATAAGTAGCAGTTTGTATATTGTTAATTGCGTTTGGAGTTACCTTATGCCTAGACGTTATTGCAATTTTGTTTTATGGTGTTAAAATATGTTTAAGCCAAAATAAATTTCCTCAAACAAGAAATAATATACCAGAGTATATTAAAATAATTTATAATATATATGTAAATATCCTAATATTTATATATGAATTTTATTTTAGGATAGTCCACTAACATTATTGACCTCGTTTCTTCACCGCTGTATACGTCAACATGATTTTGATTCTGAGACTGTCAAAATTTTGACAAGTTTCCTGCAGCATTGCCATCGTAAATATAGCATGAGTGGTAACGGACTACCTTGGCAGCTATCTAAGGAGGCTTTCCAGCGGCTTGCGGTGTCTTTGGTCAAGATAGCGCTTAGCCATAACTTTGATAGTGCTTACCACCAAAGAGAATTTCTTGGGATACTAGCAACGGTGGAATTCGATAAAGGTTTTTGTGGTAAGTATTTTACGATAGTTCTAGCTGCACATGGATTTTTGTTTGAATTTTTTCGTGAAAAAAGTTGTTGCAGGTGTCTAGGAATAAGTAATAAAAAACATTTCAATCATTTTTAGAAATGTCTGTATGTCTGTATGTCTCTCTGTCTGTCTGTTTGTATGAACAGGCATCAGTGCAAAAGTACTGGATTCATAATAAAACCTCGTCAAGAAAATCATAAAGCATATCCTCGAGTATGATTTAGTGTTTGTTTCATTAAAATCGGTCCACTCCATCAAAAGTTATTGTAATTTGAATGACGGTTGAGTTGAGTACGAGAGAAAAGTAGATAAATAAATTGATTAATATATTCAGATGATTTTATTTGTTACTGTTTATTACATTAAGTTACACGTGGATTGAGTCGCGGGCACAGCTAGTTAATAATAATTCATTTATAACACGTCAGAAGTCGCGGGTATAATACGTATTGTTATATATCTATTCTTTCATCCTATAACTGTATAATAATAAAAATAAAAACGTTTAAATAAATTAAATGCCACCAGATGAACAAAGGATATTACAAGAGTGTATTATTTTAGCAAATATTCATACGGCAAGCATCCTATATTGTTAAAAAAATACAAATGGGAGATCATAACATTTTATCTGTGTGAGATGGACAAGAATAGAGATGATGGTAATACATATTTTTATTTCAGTGCCTCCATCGAATTTTGCTATAATCTACGAAATACTGAAAATATCGATGGAGACTTCATATGTTGTTGATATATCTAAAATGCTTCAAGATGACGCCCAACAGTACCTTATGCAATGCGTTGACATGTATACATCTAATCAGAATTATGAAGTGGCTCTTAAGATTGCTAAATTGGGTGGAATTCCTGTCAACAACATTTTGACAGCGGAATGGACATATAAATATGAAAGTCTACATATGAGAGAGGAAATAATAGAAGATAAAGATATAACACTATTCATTGCACAGTGCAGTGAAGCATTTAAATCAGCAGTTGTGCCCTTTAAAGATACTAAAGAATTCCTTATTAAGTATGTTAATAAAATAACTGATCCCGTTCAGAAGTTCTACTCTTTTAAAATAATTATAAGTTGGTTTGAAGAGAATCTCGAATACGGACGTAATAGAGAGGAAATTGAACATCTAATGTGGGATTCATATTTCAAAGCAGAACGCGGTTCGATTATTTTAAACAACCAGAAGAATACATTGAATTATATATTAAACGGGCAGAAGGATGCCAATATGATGAGTAAATCTAAAATAGAGAATATAGAGAAAACTTTTACTATGACGCTCGATGAAATTGAAGTTGAATCCGATGTTGTTAATATTAAAAATGTTATACTACTAGAGGAACCCGAAGCGATTGACAATTGGCGTAGAGTTATAAACCAAGTATTGGAATTGGGTCTTCTCGTCGATGCGTTTCGTTTAGCAGCGCTGTTCAATACACCACCTGAATACAAGTATAAACGTCCGGCTTGTCCTGTGCAAATAGTAAGGACCTGTTTGAAATTGGCAGAAGGGACTTGTTCGCCGTACGAATTACCTCAAGAACTGAGACTGGTCATCTCGTCGCCAGTTCTACAAAATAAATTGTCTAGTAAGTGGGACCTTTTTAAGCACTGCTTAAAATTAACAATGATCCCATATATGATACTAACAATCGCGTTAATTACAAACAAAAAATCCATATATATAAAGTTGTATTTATATTGTCCTACCTAATCTCTGAAACAAGTGAACCGATTTTCATGACACTGTTACTGAGAGAACTTTTTGAATTATATCTAGGAGTATATATCATTACACTTTCCTATAGGGGCTAAGCAATAACGTTGAAATGTAACATAACTAACTTAAAATTTATGAAATAGTTGTAGAAGTAAGGCTAGTAGTATGTATTCTTTGTGTTATAATTTAACAATCAAGTACGCAATCAACATGGTGTGAAGGAATATTGTCAATAATTATTTTGTTGGTATGATTTTATATTACTACTCCAATATCTACGTGCATTGCTACGAATTTTTAAAGTAAAACCTGTTTCGTCCATAAGACCGTTACGGCAATATAGATAGCGTCACGTTTCGATACCGTGCGGTTTTTAAAGATTTTTGATTTTGTCAATAAATACTTTATAAATAAATCAAACAAAAAATTTTGAAATAAAAAAAAAAAAAAAATTAATAATACTAAAAATCATACAATAGAATTAATTATGTATATATGGGCGCGCGACTATGCTGCCATCTGGTTTCAACGTAAGTATGTTACAAATTAAATCAAAGCTTCTTTATCTGTAATGTCATCAGCTAATTCGGAACTTAAATTACACAGGTAATATTATTAGCAACTCTTTGTTATAAAGTAAATAAAATGTAGAACAGTTATTATAAACAAATCATATTATATTTGAAGTATGATAGTAATTAAATTATTGTTTTAAAATGTATAGTGTTCGACGATAATAAATGTATATATTACTAGTATTACATTATCAAGAAATGCCTTTTTAAATTCTCATATGATGTATGTATTTATTTTTAACTTAATCGTCATTTCTTATAACGCCAAAGAAGTTTTACTCCAATCGCGTGTGACGGTTACACGCGCTCATTTTTTTCTGTTGTCGAAATAAATGTAGGTATGAGAAATCATTATCGTACGAAATACTGAGCTACGTGACGACAGATATAACACAATAACTGAACCCCGGTGTTTACAGTCATCAAAGGAACTTGGGAACGCTAATTAAAACTTCAAATTTTTAGATATTATTGGAACGATAAAGGTGTGCGAACGTTTGTTTGCGCCTTTATCGGAATTACTTTTGAGGTCAGTTTTTAGTATGACACGTAGTCACGTTACGAAGGTATGGGACTATCCATTACAAAGAAACAATTGTTAAGCATTTTTGTTAAGATGGCACTAACATATTAAGTTTCAGGTACATCATGTGCAAGTTTCGAAGAGTTAGTGGTTATTCAAGAGAAACACGAGAACGCTCCAGAGAGTTGTCACTTGGCTGCTCGTGAAGAGGCAGATCGGTTGTCTGCCCTCGACGCTCTTGCTGTTCGTAGCGGGCTAACATTGGCTAAGCAGGTTAGACTTGTCACCTTTCAAAACTTCACGAAAATAGTCTCTTTAAAACCGACTTTGTTAAATTGAACACAACACACTTATATCGACACACACAACATAATTGTATTGGAGATGTCAAGGCTGACTAGCGAACATTTGACAGTCTTTGTATGTTACATACGTATTGTCAATATGATTGTGTATATGAAAATGGTGCCTAAATATTTTATATAGTGAAACATAGATTGTTATGTTAGTATAAAGCAATCTCCATACGTTGGCCCTAAAACTATTCTACCAACGCTAGGAGCGAAAAATTACGTTGGGCTCAACGTTCGCGCCAATATTTGCAGATGGCCGGGTGTCGGATTTGTCAAAATAACTGTGTAGTAATATTGTACGTAACATAATGTGTGTAATAATTTAATAAATGAATGAAAAATATAAAATAAAAAATATTAGGAGCAGCATTTTACAAATACAAAATATTTATCTTTATATATAAATTTCTTCTGTACGTGTGTATGTCCCTGAACTCCTCCTAAACGGATATACCGATTTTGATGAAATGTTGTGTGCGTGTTCGAGTGGATCCGAGAATGGTTTACATACACAATTGGACCCGGCAGGTGGCGGTTGACTTTTTTTTATTACCAAGGAGGACAATGGCCGCCGCGCCCGCTAGTCTTTATATATAAATTTCTTCTGTACGCTTGTATGTCACTTAACTCCTCCTAAACGGCTGGACCGAATTTGATGAAAATTTGTGTGCGTGTTTGAGTGGATCCGAGAATGGTTTAGATTCCGGACCCGGTAGAGCGCTGCAGGATTACGATTAGGATTTTTTTATTATCAAGGCAGAAGATCGTCTGCCGGGTCCGCTAGTATGTATATAAATATGTATAATAATGAAAATAGTGCTCATTGAACTCGATCCAATATTCTTATACATTGGGTTACCAAGTTAAGTTGATGCGAGCACGGTAAATAAAACAAAATGGCCCCCAAATTGACCAAAAAGACAGTAAAATCCAAATTATATAGAAATATATGAATTTTAATTATATCTATTTTTGGAGACCAGGAAAGCGCATACTTCACGCACATGTTTACACTGAACAACATATTTTTGCTAAATTTCACGTGGACGAATTAAATTACGTCTTATAAGGTCCGCTATCTGCCCGTAAAAGTCCCGTGGAAATAGGTCCAACCGTTTTGGAGATAGTAGTGCAGACGAAACCGGGGTAACAGCTAGTTTAATTAGAGTCACCATCTATGTCACCCGCTGCAATTTCTGCTATCTGTCAGTGAAATCCTTGTCAAAATCGGTCTAACCGATTCGGAGATTACCCGGAACAAACAAACAGACAGACCGACAAAAAATTTAAAAATTGCATTTTCATTATCCTTTGCGTGTATACTTTCATATCCAATCAGTAAAAAATAGTTATTTTGATATTACATAAAGACACTTCATTTTTCTTATATGTATAGAATATATAATTCACATCTCTAGTAAAAGCGCTATGGTAATTTCTTGAAAAATCTCCGTTGAGTGAACACATGATGAACATGATAAATAAAAATGTAAAATATTTTTTCAACATTTTTGAAAATTGGTGATGTTCTTTCTAGCTAAACTATCGCTTTCATTAATTAAAAGTAATGCAATTTATTTATATAAATCTACTATTATTTGTTTTGTTTCACAGGTTGCAAGCTATTTTCGTATAGCATTGCAAATCGGCTGGAATTACGCATCAGTGTTGAAATATCAGAATCGAGCTATAGATTTCATTAATTTAGTGAGCGGAAGAGCGCGGATGTCACTGGCGAATCTTGTTTTCCGAACATTTAACATTCCATCAAAACAGGTACCTCATTAAAATATAATTTTATGTACTTTTTATGTCCATAGTAGCTTTGTAAATATTTAATACATCTTATTATCTACTAGGCTCTAAAAAATATGTGAGTGAAATGGCTTGTAGTATAACAAAATTTTGGATTTTTTTTTAATTAATCCCTATGAGGTGATTTATGTTCTCACGTTTCGATCTGTAAACCCATTAAGAGGATTATGATCCCTTAAAGTCTAAATAATCGAGTAAAATAATAAAATCTTGTACTTTTATTATTTTGAATATGGCGAGAAATGTATAAAAGATTGATTTATTGAATATCTTGTAAAAATTTCAAAATATGCAATATACTCTGCATGTGCAAGTGTGTTCAATCTGGTTTCTACTTATTATTTTACTTGTATTTCTTTTAGTCAAGGTTAATTCAATCTATCTATGTCATTACCCTAATTGGTTCCAAACTTTAAGTGAAGAATATTGTCTACAAAAAGGCCCAGGTACAAATACAGTGGAACCTGGTTAATTGGGATCTCAAGGGACCAAGAATGTTGTACCATTTATTGAGGGTTTCCATTAATCCAGTTTTCCAATTAGGCAGGTTTAAAATTATAGTTGTCTCATTTACAGAGACTCCCGATTATAGAGGTGGAAATGTACAGCTATTCCATTTATGCTGTGTTCCCTACACAGTTCATCGCGCGACTTTCCACAATCATAATCTGATAGAAGTTTTAATTTTTCAGATTCTGATAACGTTTTATATTTACGTATGGGCATTTTGTACACTTTTACTCCCTTGTTTTTAGGCCAAAACCTGAGATAGTACTGACAAACAAAGCGTGTGCGAAATACATTCTAATGTTTGTAAACAAAAGTGTCGAAATCTGTCCCAACCCGATTAATTTGTCTCATTATAGAGGGAATTGAGTTACAGAGTCCCAATTATAAAGGTAAACATCGAATAAATCCTAGAAATCTGATCCCATTTATCCAGGTTCGAAAAGTTCCATTAATAGAGGTAATTCAATTAAAAAGTACCGGGACCTCATTGCAACTCTCAATAATAGAGGTTTCTCATTTATCCAGGTCCCATTTAACCAAGTTTCACTGTATATGTAAAATAAACTGTGCAAATAATATCACTGTACAAGATATTCCTAGTATTTATAATATAAATGTTTCCTTTTAGATAGCAGAATATCTTTGTCATGAGATGGTAGCAGCTATCATATCCCCACATCTGGTGAAGACTTCAACATTTAGGCAAAAAGAGCATTTCCAGTACACTCTGTGGGGATACGCGCTCAATTCTGATATAGAAATATTTTTAAACATGCGTCCAGATGCCTGTAGCCAAATCGGTAGGCTCATTCTGGATCACCTGGTGGCGTTCCAGAAGATATACAAAGCAACAACAGTTTCCAAACTGCCAGAAGATTGTTTAGACGATAGTTGCCTCGACGTGGAAACTCTGATAGACGAGGAGTATCAGAATGTTGAATGCGATGAAGCAGAATCTATATTGACCGAAGAAGGTACCATGATGTCGGCTGAAACTGAGTCTATGTATTCAGTATCGACTGTTTATGCAGTTGGTAATAAATTATCAAGAGATTCGAGAAGGAATCTGTTCGATGTGGTAACGCGAAGTAACGTGCATGTACGATATGAAGTAAAATCGAATATACGCAAGATAACAAAGGGTGCTAAATTATCTACGAAACAGGTATGGTGTTCGAGAACATGTTTTATATTAGTTTTTTATTATCAACGAGTATATATCTTCTGATAAAATATATAGTATGTTATAGTTAAAGAAGTTATTGTTTTTTTTTAGTTGAAAATTTCATGTAGCTGTAAAGTTTTTTAAATTTGGTCCTTCGAGCCGGATATATATAGGTGAAGATAATACAATTTTCTGCTCTGTTTCTCAACCGCCTTTTTTTGGGTGACAGCTATTTTTGGTAACCAATCTTCTAGTAAATTATTACTGATATTGTCGAGTAGGTAATGATATTACAAGTTTCTTGCGATCATTTCAATGAACTAACAAAATGGTGGCCGTCTTGCTAGAACTTTTCAATGAGTTTTGTAGCAAGTCAGAATCCATGCTCCGTGGTATTATTTTCGATCCACTTAGAACACCACTAATATTACAAAATATTGAGCTAATTAACATAAGAGTATGGATAAAATATAATAGACCAAGATCCCAGAGCTGCCAGACCTATCTTATTTTTATATGGATGAAACCTTATGTTTTGAGTGGTCTTTTATGTACTTATAACGCTTTTGCACTACTGCAAAGTAGGAACCAGTGTCGCGAGACACCTAACCAGGGCACAACCTCTGCCAGACGCTTTAAAACAGACACAAAAATGAACGATTTTTTAATATGTTATTCAGACAACTATTACAAAACTATATTTCATCAGCCAGACGGATTGTAAGGGGCAAAGGGGCGTTATAAGTACATAAAAGACTACTCAAAACATAAGGTTTCATCCATTTAAAAATAAGATAGGTGTGGCAGCTCCGGGATCTTGGTCTATGAAGTCCACTACATGACATTCCAAGATCCCGCCGGTTTTTTTGGCGGGATCTTGGTCCGTCATGTAGTGGATTTTATTTTTTATTCATAATCTTGTGTTACTTGACTCTATATTATGTAAAATTGGTGGTGTTTTATGTGATATAGTTTGTTTATTGTGCATAAATTAAGTGAATGGAAAATAATGCCACGGACCATGAATTCTGAGATGCCACAAACATTCCATGGAAGGCTCTAACAAGATGGCCACCATCTTGTTAGTTCGTTAAAATTATATCAAGAAACTTGTAATATTGATACTCACTTGACAATGGCAGTAATAGTCTACTAGAAGACTGGTTGCCAAAATGGAATAGAAGAAGATCCCGCTGAAAATTCGGTTTTTTTTGTTGTTGTTCAGGTGAATATAATATCGATAGAGCTGTTGGTGCTCGCACACGAGTGCTTCTCGTGCGCGTGCGACACGGAGGGCGTGGCGGTGGCGGTGCGGTCCGCGCAGGCGCTGACGTCACGGCTGCTGGCGGCGCGCTCCTGGCGGCTGATGGTGCGGTTACTCACCGGCCTAGCGCGGTACACGGAATGCGCTTATATATTTCAGGTACGTATTTCATAATTATAACAGATTTTTTTGAAGTTAACAAGTTAACTTCGAGTTACGATCCACGGTCTCTATCAAATATTAAGTAAAAATTACAGTGAGTAGGTTGGTTTTAGGAAAGATGTATGATGTATCCACCAATCACAGGGGTTGATTTTTTGAAGTAAAACTTCTTTACGCACGTTTGACTTGGGGAGTAAGCTGGTGAATGCGTCACGAGAGCGTTACGAAAACGTGTGATCGGACGAGGCGAACGGAAGTTGAGATAGAGATATAACGTTAGTGAAGATTGATAGAGAGAGAGTTACGTTTTGTATTATCAATGAAAACCCATTATAAAATCAAATATTTATAGAAGATTAATATATGTATAGATACATACATATAGATGGAGCTAAAGAAGTTTTACTTCAGTGGTGTGGTCTAAACTTTTTCTTTTTTTTAAAGTGGAATTTCTTATGGGTGGTCTTTGACAATCTAATCCGCAATATTTTTGTGTGACGAAAAGTGGTGGGAGTAAACACCGTGTCGGGTAGTATTGAAGACACCGGTTCTCGTCTGATCTCAGAAATTAAGCAACGTCCGGCAGCGGTCAGTACTTGGATGAGTGACCGCCTGGGAACACGTTGGCTTTTTGTTGTATATTTTACTGTAATGTAACTTATACCTATAGTGTGTCATGAGAAATCCTGGTTTTTTAATACTTTACCGATTATTTACTGATACAATCTCACCTAATGTTAACGATATAAATGACGACATTTTCTAATGCTACTCCAATCCCTTCATGTATCAATACGAGGTTTTGTCTATGGACGCAATAAGTTTAGGTTAGCATCGATTTATAAGACGTTATCACGTTAAAAATTTTTTTTGTTTCGTAGGCGTTGCGGGACAACCACCAATTCGAGTACCTGTTAGGCCAGTTCGACTACATGATAGGCCAACAGCCGGAGAAGATAGCAGAGTTCAAGCAGGGCTTATTGGACTTCCTGAAGAGCCACTGTCCGGGCGACACCGACACCTACATAATGGTGGCGCTTCATTTCAACATGTACGCAGAGGCGGCGAACGTTAAGCGGAAACAAGCGTTGAATCTGATTGAAGATTTGGAGAAGATGGCTCTGGACGCAGCTAAAGTATGCATTTGTAATTACGAGTGATAGTAATTTTTTATCTTTTAAAATTTCATACTATTCAAATATTGCACACTAGTGGGCCCGGCGGACGTTATTCCGCCCTGATAATAAAAAAAAACCTAAAAAGACAAATTATATACCTACTACAACTTCCTCATGAATCACTTTATCTACTTGGGAAAATCACATGGAAATCCGTTCAGTAGTTTTTGAGTTTATCGCGAACGGACAGATAGACATACAAGCGTAACAGAGGACTTTGTTTTATAATATGTAGTGATTAGCCGACGTAAGTCGAATAGAAACCTATTATTTATTTTATAGAAAGTCCACATAGTGAGAGAATTATTACAGCTATTTCTATTGGATTGTGATAATTGATCCTTTTTAATTAAAATTTCTTTGTAACGTCAATATAAAAGCAAATACGTTAAACAGGAGTGTGCTTTGGAATGCATAACAGGACATAGGCGTTATATTTTCAACGATAGCCGTGTTATTACAAAAAAGTTAAATACGTATTAAATACTTGGTTGTATCCTAATAAACGCACCGCGCTCGCCCGAGGCAAGTTCGCGTTATCCTTTTTCACAAGTCTAATCTAACGTAATCAAAGCGAGACAAAAAAGCAAGATGGCGAACATTCAGGTAGCGCGGTGCATTTAATATGAGACCTTTTTAAAGCCAGGGTTCAATACATATTTAACTTTTTTGTAATAACACCGTAAGAGTTTTGAAGTATTTTGGTGAAACACTAGAAAATAACCTACTGTCTTGCCAAATATTATTTTTTGTTATGTCATGTGTATATCTTTTATATTGTATACTAGCGGGCCCGGCAGACGTTGTCCCGCCCTGATTATGAAAAAATCCTTGACAAATTATATACTAAAACGTTCCTCATCAATCACTCTATCCACCGGTGAAAACTGCATGAAAATCCGTTCGGTAGTTTTTGAGTTTATCGCGAACAGACAGACAGCCAGACGCGCTAGGCGACTTTGTTTTATACTATGTAATGATATAAATAAAATATTATAGGTATGTCGTTCTACGCGCATCGCGCGAATACTACTCTATAGCTTTCGATCTTTTTTTGCTATAGTTATTAGACACTTGGTCCTTATTTAAAAAAAAATAACATGATAACTTCATTTAATATAGAGGCCTTAAAGTGTTAAGAAACTACATTTTTTATACGTCCACGCGTTCAGGGATGTGTGAAGTGGGTCAAGTTGTTTAGTGCGCATGCGCAGGACCGAAGTAACCGGATGACATTATTCACAAAGAGATTTTGTAAGCAAAGTATATTTTTGCTTTCATTCTTCATTCCTCTGTAAATATAATGTAATTTTAAGATGAAGTCGCGAGTATCTGCTGGTTGTTAGTATAAAAAATTCTTGTTTTTTTCTTATGTAGGCGACAGCAAAGAGACCTTTCAAGCCTCCAGCTTGGCTACAAATTCATGACAGCCAACCGACGAGACTGCTGCTAGAAACTGCTCTAAACCACTGCACTGACGCAGCGGAACTGTACCTGCAAGGTGGTTGCACAGGATTCGCAGGAGAGATGGCAACTCTCGCGCAACAAATCGCTCTACAAATATCCCTTTTGAATGCCTCTCCGACAAGACTTATATTGAACCGAAGCACGGAACAAATGTATCGTCTTGTCTCCGAGTATTTAAGGTAAGTTTCAACATCTATACATATAATAAGAATGTAAATGTAACGTGTATGTACTTTTTAGATTTTTGTGAATAAATTGTGGGAAATGACTTGGAATAAGTAATAAAATACATTTCACACATTTTTAGAAATCTCTGTCTGTCTATTTATTTGAACATGCATAACTGCTAAAATACTGTGTCACTATAAAACCTCACCAAGAAAATCATAAAGCATATCCTCGAGTAACATTTAATCTTGGTTCTGTTGAAATCGGTTCACTCTATCAAAAGTTATTGTGATTTTAATGACGACGCGACTTTAGTACGAGGGAAAAGTACATAAGTAAATGGACTTAATTCATTCAGATGATGTTATTAGTCATTGTTTTTTTTTATATTAGGTTACACGCGGACGGAGTTGCGGGCACAGCTAGTGTGTAATATAATAGTGATGAATAATTTATTATTAATATTTGATACATGAAGTCATCATTATCAGCCTGTAAGAGGAACTGCAGGAACATAGGCCTCTTCCCGAAGGAAGGTGTGGACATAACTGTTAAATGGGCATAAATGAAATCATAAAATAAATATATAAAATAATAAAAATTAAAAAAAAAACCCCAAATAGTTGCTCACAGATACATTTTTTAACTTACACATTAAATAAAACGATAGCAAAAAAAAGGTGCAAAAAAGTCTGCAGAAAGAAGTAAAGAAAAAGAAAAAAAAAACAGGTGTGGGCATATTCACTACGTCAGCCCACGACGTAGTGGCGATTTTAAGCTATGGAATTCCATTGTTCTATGTTTTCCCATATGCAGTAGTACTACAAGAACATTGTTCAGGTTACCTCACGATGTTATCCTTCACAATCAGTTGAGAGTGTTACTAACTTACTACTAATTTTAATTAGTAAATGTACGCGTATTCCAAAAAAATTCGTTGGTACATGTCGAGGTTCGAACCTACGGACATCGGAATGATATTTCATCGGTAAACCGCTAGATCTTTTTAAGATATAATTATGTGAAAAATGACTTAATCTATAAAAATTACATAATGTAGGTGTAGGTGGTAGAGCCACGCTGAAGCTATTACTAGTTTCGACGTGAATGGGTCGGCTTGCCCGGGGTAGTACCACCCTCTCACAGAAAACCGACGTGATGTAACAGTGCTTGCATTTTTGCGTTTCGTTCCGTCAGTAAGAGAGCCGGATACCCACCTCCCCTTATGCCCTCTTCCCTATCAACGCCCTTGCGACTCCCCTGGTGTTGCTAGTGTCTACGGACGGCGGTAATCACTTACCATCAGGTGACCCGCCTGTTCGTTTGCCCCTTATAATATAAAAAAAAGAATCTCTTTTCGTATCCGTGTATTTAGCTTAGTTATCTAAACTATGCAACGGATTTTGATTCCGTTTTCACAATCGTTTGGAGTTTTTTGTTCGGGAGTTATATCATACGGATATATTATGTTTGTATTTGATTATGCATACAGCTTGTCAGGGGTATAGTTAAGGACATAATGTACTGTTCCCGAGCTATAGAAAAATTGGTTGCACTTGGCCTATTGCCATGAATAAATTTCAAAATGATGATGCCTAGAGTAAAGGGGATGAGGATCTGTGGTACTCTGAAGAATACTTGACATCCAAAAAAATAAGTTAACATAGTATGCAGTACTCATAAGTTAAGGATAAATAATTATCGTTACATATTATAAAACGAAGTCCTCTGCCACGTCTGTCTGTCTGTTCGCGATAAACTCAAAAACTACTGGACGGATTTTCATGCGGTTTTCACCAGTAGGTAAAGTGTTTCATGAGGAAGGCTTTAGTATATAATTTGTCCAGGCTTTTTTTTAGTATGAAGGTGGGACAACGTCCGCGAGGCCAGCTAGTATTTAATTATAATTGACAATTTAGATTCCTGTCATGATATTTTATTTTTGTTTTATATTAAACTCTTGACTGTATAACGAAAATATTGACAAGGTCTCTATAATGTGGTTTTATAGTTTCATGGAAGGTCTCGTGTTGCTCGCGGGACGCAGCGGGGAGGCGTGGCGCGAGCTCGCGTACCGCCGCACTCTCACCAACGACCAGGCCTACCTGCGCGACATGGCTGCCTACAGACCCGATGTCGCTTACGATCTGCTTAACAGGTCAATATATAACCATACTCCACACTTTCTTCACGCTGAAGCTATTACTGGTTTCAGCATGAATGGGTCGGCTCGCCCCCGATACTACCACCCGACACACAGAAACACCGACGTGAAGTAACAGTACTTGCATTGTTGCGTTTCGTTCGGTCAGTGAGAGAGCCGGAGGCTCACCTCCCCTCCCCTTGCCCTTTCCCTTCCTCTCCTCCCAATACAGACTGGCAACGCACTTGCGATTCCCCTGCCGTTGTAAGTGTCTATGGACCGTGGTGATCACTTAACATCAGGTGACCCACCTGTTCGTTTGCCTCCTATGATATAAAAAAAACCTATTTCACTATCACGACCCAGTGAATAGCCAAAATGTTTGGTAAAAATATTAATAGTCTGTAAAGGCTGTTTACCGACGATAATTTTACGTGATAAGAAAACATTAATGAAAAATTGCATATTTTTATGAATGGATTTGAATTATTGTATAGATATATGCTATAAAAGCCGAACGCTTAGGCCAATCGCGTCTCTCTATCGCTTGTTCCGCGCTCTCGCTTGCACCGAGCGCTCAGGCGGAACGTGACAATGAGTCATACTTTCCAGTGCGTGCAGCCTGCGTTCATCAAATTATAAGCCGTTATCACGTCAAAAACGACCATAATCTTCGACCATCCATCCATTCATCCATCCATCTTTGACCATAGCTAGGTACCCACTTAGACTTAAATTGTTATAATCCTATTAGTATCTCAATCACTACATTTCCTATTCGATTTTGATTTTGGTGCGTGTTCCAAACTCAAGACCCAAAGCTAATGAAATCGAAATAGGAAACCATGAAATCATGCCTTTTTTGACAAAAAAAAAAAACAGGGTGTATCGTAAAGACACACAATAGAAGTGAAACTTTTGTATTACTGGGAAACGTTTTAGTTAAAAATACAACAAAAATGCTACGTCACGCGGTGTTCCCATGCGTCCATCCATCTGAGTAATAACTACGCCCGATGTTGCTTAACTCTGGTGATCGGACGAGAGCCGATGTTTCAACTCTACCCGACACCGTGTTTACGCGTACCACTTTTCGTCACACAAAAAGGTCACCGATCAGAATTTCAAAACCCTCCCATGAGAAATTTCATTACAATAATAATTTGACAAATCGGTTTGCGAAGAAGTTCTGAGGTAATAGATATTAAAAAAAAATACAACAGAATTGAGAACCTCCTTCATTTTTGAAGTTGATAAAAAACATTGTCACCCGATCACTAATATATCTTAAAATGACGCAAATTGAAGTTTAATATCATATCCTTAACATTATTTATTCAGCTTTGGCCTTTTATATTCATATTTAAACTGTAACTATTAAGGTTTTTTTAGTAATTCATTAAATATATTTTTGAAGATCTCTCTACTGTCTTCTATCTCACTGACTCACATTTTTATATGGAGATTTTTTGACATAAATTTTCACCTTTCAGTACCATTTTTTAAACTTTTCCTGTCATATAAACCATGTCAAGACAATTACAAACGTAATAAAAATGAATTGGCCAAGTCGGTGCAGTGGTTCGGAAGTGATGCGGTTACATACATTCGGAAGTTGATTTTTATTTACATACATTTGTAATGGTAAAGTAAGAGTTCACTTGGTTCCAGTAACCAATGCATGCATTGGCATGTAAACTGAAGTGAAATAAAAAATATATACTATATTTTGTTACAGATATAAGACGGAAAGGAATAAAACTACTGTCTCCCAAGCCGCAATAACCGAACTTCGCAATCTATGTAGATGATATAAATTTAGAATTGTAAGGTGATTTTTTTCTTTACTTTGGCAATATATACTATAAATGTTATGGCTACCATTATAAAATGAGTTATTACTTCCTATTATAAATTTATTCATTTGATGACTTCTATATTGTAACAAAATGACGGCATTTTTGTTAGAACTTTCTAAAAAGTTTTTAAGTCATTTCAAATTTCATGTCATCTCGAATCTATTTGGGCAATAACCAAATTATATTATATACTATAGTCACCACCAATATTATTCAGTTTCTATAAGTTTTACTATATCCGCCAAATGTGCATTTACAGGTAACCATATATCATCATTACATAGTATAAAATAAAGTCCCCTACCGCGTCTGTCTGTTCGCGATACACTCAAAAACTACTGAACGGATTTTCATGCCGTTTTCACCAGTGGATAAAGTGATACATGAGGAACGTTTTGGTGTATAATTTCTCAAGGATTTATTTTTAATCAGGGCGGGACAACGTCTGCCGGGCCCGCTAGTATAAATATGTACAGAGCATGGATATAGTATAGACTCGTACGATATTTTTAATATACTCATATGTTAAACTTATAATTATAACTCCATATATTGTATATCTATTGTTAATTCGCGATATAAACTGAGTGTATATTTTTTGCTTCGTAAATTTCTGTGATATCTTCTTGAATTGACTGATGAATTAGGATATATTTTGTTATATTCGATGTAATTGTTATATTAAACCAAATAAAGGATATATAATTCTATTGTTTTTTCTTGTATGTTTTAAAATTTACAATTAATTTATCTACTTGTTAAAGCTCCGTATAAACCTGCACTTTTCCAATGCGCATTAAAAATTCCTTTAGTTAGAAGACATAGCTAATTTTTGTGATTGTTTTTTTTTTGTTATTTTGTAGTATATATAGATAAAAAGGCATAGATAATATAGTTCAATATTTTTTCTCGTCTGTTCCTCATAAGATTTTCTTTATTTTTTTTTTGCCTAGTAGCCATTGATGTGGTTTTGACTTTTTTGTGAAGTTTTACATGAAAAATGTTGGAAAGTCTTTTTTTCATACCATCGACGAGTCGAAAACTTTATTTATACTCACGAGAACTAAATCCTTCATTATTTGTACCCCTTTTGACAAAAAGGACCTCAATAATAAATTAATGATTTATGGTCTAATTTAGACTATAGGTGATCACCAATTTAATTGAGTATTTTAATGCCACTTGGGAATGTGAAACTTTTTTTGATGATAAAAAATTAACGATTTTGTAATATTTGTTGTATCGTTAAAGTTCGGTGAAGGAAAATAAAACATGTAATTACTTAAATAGATTTTAATATAAATTAACACAAACCCAATATAAGACATTGGATATGAAGACGAGAAAGATTACTTTGCCCTAATTTAGGGTACAAGTGAAAAGAACCTCAGTCCTTCTAATACTTGAACGTTGACGCAGTTCAGTACCTGTACGTGTCAAGTGAGAAATATATAGGTTTATTTGAAATTAAGTAGAAATTAATGGTACTGAACGCCTCATAAACGAAATTAATATCGGGTTACTGCAAAAATTAAATATATTCTTGTAATGGTAAATATTTTTTTACAATAAACATTATCTTAATATTACTGATTATTTTGTATAGGTATAAAAAATAAAATAAATAACGAGTGTGCTTTAGACCACACGACTGAAGTACAACTTCTTTAGCTTCATCTATATGTATGTATATGTGTATAATATATAGATATATTAATTCTACAAATATTAAAATTTATTATGGGTTTCCATTGATAATACGAAACGTAACTCTCTCTCTCTTTCTATCTTTAGTAATTTATATCTCACTCTCAACTTCCGTTCGCCTCACCCGATCACACTTTTTGTAACGCTCTCGTCACGCATTCACCAGCTTACTCCCCAAGTCAAGCATGCGTAAAGAAGTTTTACACTAATAATAACAATTATTTTGTTATTATCTATCATGTCAAATTTCTCTAAGCTTTGCTAAACTGTTTCGTTTCCTTCACTAAACTAATCCTCTAGTTATCTATGTCAGTAGCTATTTATTACCTTCGTACAGGTAAATGTCACTGTCGTCTATTGTCAAAAGATACGCACTTATGTTATTACTTGTACTAAGTAATCAAATCAACGAAGCTTGCCGTTAAGCAATACGGGCTTATTTTTTTTATATAAGACAACTCTTGATATAAGCTATTCTGCGTATGTATTTGTAATCGACATTATATGTTACGTATATATAAAAACCATAAAGATCTGATTTCTACTGAAAATTTTCTGATCCCATACAAAAACGTTACACTATTGCGTATAGTTTTTTATCCTTTTATTATTAAGTTACTCAATACTCCATATATTTATAGGTTAAAAAGACGAAAATTGATAAATGTGACGTAGTAGAACATTCACCTTTAGTTTGGAGATTCTTTTGTCTTTATCATGAAATTCTTACAATTTTTTATTACTCAATGAACACTAAAGAGGCTATAAATATTATAATTATAATATAATACGAACATAGTTCATCAATGATATATTAAATTAGAAAAAAAAACATTAATTTCTTGTAAACTATATAAATTCATTCTTTTAACTTTTGCTGTAACCCAATACTTAATATAGGAAACACAAATATATTTATATTAGTAACAACAAAATTACATATAAATTTAATACAAAAGTAAATCACTCAAAAATAAAATAAAAGAAAAGAATACTTGAACTACATACTTGTTATAAAACTTAATACTTGTTAAGTAAAGTGAAATACTAATATATAAAAATGTTGTTTTTTTAACAATATAAAGTCGAATGTTTTAATATTTATTATTAAGAATGTACAACTAATATAAGATCATGGACGCACCATACGTTAACAAAACCTCTTCTGAAGGGGACTGAGGATTATAGAATATAAATTACAAACTGGAATGTTAATTACTATTCGAAGTAAATGCTTTTATTTACAAAAAACAAGTAGAAACATCGACAACTGTTAAAAGTTGTGTATAGTCATATTAATTTTGTTCCCGAAGTAGGTACAAATAGGTATAAGATAGTAGAAACGATTTGAAAACCTGTGAATAAATTGGGTCCCAATTTAATTCATTTTGTGAAAGACCAATATACCTATGTACTATTTGACACAAAGTATATTTATGAACATCGCAATATCATTGAGTAGAAAAATTCTGGAAAGGTACAAAAATTTTTATAGTGAGATTCAATATTAATATAATACTTATGTAGGATTAAGAATATTAATACGTCAATAGAAATACCTCTACCAATTTAGTGAAGATTCTTGATGTGGTACTTATTAGAATTCAACTTTGGTACATGAATCAAATCTACATACAGTTTCGATTGTAGTTCCCAACTTGTCTGGTGTTTATATTTACAGTTTACAGTAGTATGTTTCACGTCTAGGTTATTGTAACATGCTAAAATATCTTGTTCATTTTAATAATACTCCGATTAGTCATGTTGCAAGAAAGTGATTGACGGTGTACAAAAGTAGACATGTTTATTAAATGATTATAGTTTTTTGGATCGTATAAGTTGAACTGAGGCTAGTAAGGAAAGCCAATGAGGAAAGAGAAAAATTTAAAATATCATTCGAATGGTGAAAAAGGTAGCTTTTTGCTAAATTTAAACATTGACGTATATACATCATATAAATATTCAGTAATTTAGCACATAAATAATCTCATAATTTATTCGTATATATTAAGTTTGTCAACATATTATTATATATAATGGTTTTAAAACTTAGGTTATAATTTTTTGCCATGTTCATAAAATACAGTTGATCCTTTTATTCTACTAATTAATTTCAAAATGGTATTCGAGTAAAATGCATTAAAACAACTAGTATGAGTTTGTCAGGTTTCAGATGCGATCAAAGATTTCGTTTTCTTTTTTAGCAATTTTAGTTCACGCACGCTTCCGATAGGTGTGCTAATAGGAGATATATCGATCAAGTGACACGCTCCATCGTATTTGATACCATTCGAAAACCGTACTAGAGTTAATGTACTACGTACAGTACTTACTATGCGCTTACATTTATAATGTAATATTATGCTGTTCTATCACGTAATTGACTCCGGTAACTCTAATCTATTCTCTAGTTATTGTACTTAGGGGTAGCTTTGCAAGTCTTAAACAACTTCGTAGTTATAACTAATTAATAGTAGTAACAAAATACATAGTGTTTAGTAATTTTATATTTCAGTTTTTCCATTTTCTTTTTCTATATAAAACAATAGGCTACTTTGGCAGTCCAGACTTGTAAACATTAATTGCTTTTCAATTTGAGCGATTAAATAATTTTCATATTTTATATCGATTTCAACTAACGCCATCTATGAAGCGAGGTTTAAACAACTGGTAGACAGATTAAAAGTATTAAAAAAGATCGTTACAGTAACGTTTGTAACGTTGATATGTGACGGGACGAGGTACAGTTCCCATAGATTATTAGAAACTTAAACAGCATAACTATATTTAAGTATATTTACAAAACGAAATACCTAACCACCTTTAGGATTAAATAGAAACGTTTATTCACATACATTTTTTCTTACACTTAATTATATTCTCATTCTAAAACATCATCACAGTCTTCTCACTTTCTTAAACTACATACACTGGTTTTGTCAAAATATAAGATCTATGTCGAGATACTGAGTATAATATTATATAAGAAGATTCGTATTAATATTAATGATTTCGCCGACTCGTTTACAAACGAATCGTACAAATTCAAGTCATGAATTAGCTCCTGCATACATGGACAAAATGTATTAAAGAAATAAATCTTTAAGTCATATTCTTAAAACTGATTTTAAACAATACAACAGATATAGTTAAAGGCAATTATTGGCCTCGTTTAAATAGATAATTGATTTACCTAAATTGTTTATTTACGCATAATACTTATCAAGGTTTTTGGTTCTGGCAAGCCTCGAATAAAAAAGGTTATAAGCAAGATAGTTATAAGGTAAATAAAACTACAGGATAAATGCTGTATTTAACGGAGTATGTTACGTCTACACTATATGTGTAACGCGATACGAATGCCTCTCTTCCAATATGGTCTGTATCGTACGATGAACGTTTTCTGGTAAGTGGTCGAGCAACATGCGAGGCATCACTTGTAACTCCATGAAATCTTCGGGGCAAGCCCAACGCATCTCGTAAGTCGGTTCTTGTGTGCGCACCTTCCTGTTAAATAATTGAATTACATTATAATGTATATTATAATATGTAATTATAAAACAAAGTCTGACATGTCTGTCTGTCTGTTCGCGATAAACTCAAACACAACTGAACGGATTTTCATGCGGTTTTCACCAGTAGATAAAGTGATCCATGAGGAAGGTTTAGGTATACCAGGTAATAGGTTAAACACTCGCACTACTCTAGGATATAATACTTCATTGTCACATTTAACATATACAAGAATAATATCAAAACAAATACTAATCAACAACAAAGAAAATTTTAGTTAAAGTTTATTTTAAAAAGACTTCCCAAAATATGGATATAAACGAAATAGACCTAGGTGGAATGACCAGTGCCGTAACCCACAACGCGGGAACCCGGAATTAATAAAAATACCGACACTAGCCCCTTTTTTTAAATTCGAAAAATTATTAGAGATCCGGTATCCGTCTTCTTACTTGTTATGTATTCCTCAATAAAAAATATGTAGGGGGAATTACATTAAATAAAACCTTGATTGTTTATTAATATTTTTATTTTATAATTAGTCTTACACATTATGAAACGTTAAGCAAAGCAACCTTTCTTTGATAATCAGTTTCTAAAATTACTTGCTTGTAATGAAAAGATATTTATGACATTTACAATTTTTTTTATTACTAAACTAAGTAATATTTATTGACTTATTTTTGATTGAGCTCTTTCACTTTAATGAACAATAGCAGCAATGTTTTTACCCAACATTATTTTTTTACAATAAACTGGCCACTCGGCCAAAGTAATAATCGGCACATCTCTAAAAATTATCCTTTGTTATATGTTCTTTCACGCTTCATTAAACACGGTCCGACGGTCAATACAACAAAGCCGCGTAATGGATTCAATATAATTTTTGTGTTTCTCTAGATAATAAGGTCAAATATTAAGCACCTATTTTTATAATTGATTTAGAACCAGAAACGACTAATGAGTGTCCTGTAAAAATATTGCCATACCATTCGCGCGGTATAATTTGTCAAGAGATTTTTTTCAATTATTAGGGCGGGATAACAGCCGCCGGTAGTAATGTATATGTGTGCCGGTATATTTGTATATATAGTCTTTTTTTAAATATCCTATAGGTTTTAGTTGTAAACTAAGCGTTAAGAGTGTTAATCAGTTTTGTTATTCTCGAGATATGTCAAATATTAAGCACCTATTTTTTTAATTGATTTAGAACGAAAAACCAATAATGAGTAATCTGTTAGAATATTGCAACTCTTTAACCAGTCATGCTCTATATATGAGAATATAATATTAATAAGATATTACCTTTCTTCGTTTTCCTCATTGCTATGTTCAGACATGAGAGAATTAAATTGTCAATATAGCTTCTATTGTAGTGTGACAAATACCTATTTATATATATATATATATATATATATATAAGTATATTTTTTTATAAACATGTAAAATTATAATAATATACTTACTTTTCGATTCCCATGCGCTTACGTCGAACGATGTGTAATATTCGGCCAGCCGTGAAAAGCCGCGCCGTTGAAAATCTTCTTACAAAGATGTCACGAGATACAAGCGCAGCCTCCTGAAATAATACAACACTAAACTTATACTAGAACTACAGTGCGGTGTGAATAATTATGGTAAACGGATCGACCTTTATTCCTGATGTACCTACGATATTATTTATTGCATTAATTTGGCTACAACATGCATCCAAATATTTATATGTAATTGAGATTGTATTTAGTTACCCGAGAATAAGAATCAATAACATGAATTTTAACTACGTATTTAATTCCAATATTTTACAAAATAAATATTCACTCTGACACCCATAAATACAAACAAAAAATATCTCCACCACCGTAATTAATAATTACATATTTAAAAAATCATATTAATGTGTTAGTGGTATTCGTATATATTATATGTATTTACTCTTTTTTTTTAACTGATATTTTTATTAGCAGAGGTGGATATTGTAAATAATAGCGATATTTCAAACTCAGACAAAACATGATTTTAACATTGTAATTCCATGATTCGTATGTTCTCGGATTTACGTGGTCGGGGAGAGTTTGTTGAGGAATACAGAAAGGTCACGGACGGAGCTCCAAATAACTACCGAACGGATTTTCATGTGGTTTTCACCAGTGGATAAAGTGATGCACGAGGAACATTTTGGTATATAATTTGTCCAGGTCTTTTTTATAATCAGGGCGGGACAACGTCTACCGGGCTCGCTAGTTGTAAATAATAGCGATATTTCATAACTCGGGCAAAACATGATTTTAACATTGTAATTCCTTGATTCGTATGTTCTCGGATTTAACGTGGTCGGGGAGAGTTTGTTGAGGAATACAGAAAGGTCACGGATAGAGCTCCAATTAAATAGAGTCATGAGTGTAGTGACACACAATGGTACTCCGAACTATTTTCTGAGCGCTTTAAATTCTAATTCTATTCTAATTTAATTCTTTAAATTTCTTTAATTCTAATTATTATTCTAATTTTTTTCAAATTCTAGTCAATGACTAGATTTTTTTATATATCCATTTAAATCAGGGACTGCGAAACTACGTTTCGACACCCCGAGGCATATATGCAGAGAATAAAATAAGAGTAGTTTCTAAACTTAGTAAGATTTTTGTTAAAGTCAAGTTCATCATATCCATGAATTGAATTGCTTGAAGTCTTTATTTGCTTTTAAGATTGGATATTCTTTGGTATTTTGAATAATACAGTAATTTATGAGCCTACTAGAGCTACGGAAATCAGGCTTCTTTAAAGGGCTGCACAGTAGATAAAAGATTAGGAATCCTGGAGTTAGAATAGCAATTGATTACAATTACACCGATCGTTCTGTGGAAGATATTACGCATTAGATTTATAAATTAAACTAGGCGGGTGCAGCTACGGATACACGCTAATAACTACTTACAGACAATAAAACTCAGGTTACCGTACTTATAAAGGCGAGAATTAGACAAACACTTCCATGTTGTTACATAGCATGTTATTAAAGTCTTATTATATAAATTATACAACACAAATCTATGCAGACAAAATTAAACACAAAAACGCTGTTAATTTACAAAAAATTAAAAGAAAGTGTACCAAAAAAGAAAGCAAACCGAAAGCCGAGGCTATCTAAGCGTTGGACAAACACGACACCTATATAGAATTCGAATGGTCAACTGACAGCACTCACGGTGGAGACGCTCGGGACGAGAAGTGCGTCCGTCGAGTCATCAGAGTGGTTTGCCTCGAGATCCTCCGGCCGACGCCATGTTGACTCCAAGTCTCTGGCCGGCACTCCGAACAGCGCATACCCGAAACCGTTCAGCATGATACGATACTGTAATTTTATTAAATAAACAAAGTAAGCGTGGAAATACGCGAAATATCGACTTCAAAATTGTAAATGAACCCTTGGACTGTCCAAAATAATAAAGTTTTAATTAAGCTCCATACAAACGAATGTAGACCCACATGAGGCACAGTTTTGACTCTTGGTAGCATAAGTTTAAAAATCCTCATTTATTACAAAACTTTGAAAAACAATTTATGTATTGTAAAATCATATTTTTTACCTATGTATTTTATAAATGTATTTTCTCATTTGTACGAACATTTTTTTACTACTCCGTGAAATTTACAATGTAAGAAGTCGTAGTTGTTATTGTTGATCGAAGCGTAAAATTGAAAAAAATAAAAACATGATCCGCCTTTTTGAGATCTGAGTCTTACAAAATCAGCCGAGGGGATAAAATGAGAGTAGACGTAGTGCCAGTTCGGCAGCTCCTGCTCCCCGGCCTATAGGTGATTGAAGGCACCGTGGGGTTTTAGTCCGTTCAAGTCGGATATACCCCACCCTCAGCTGCCCGGCTACGGTGGGAATCCGTAGGAATTTCCCCATGTTAAAAAAAGGGGATAAAATGATGTTTACTAAATTATTCTGTCTTTCTTTCTTTGTTTAGCTAAAACTTTGTAACGACTTGTCTATTATTTGAATTTGTAAGTCGACATTTAGCGGTTCCTGTTAACGCTTAGCTCTTGCGTAATAGATAATTAGGGGCAGACCAATTTTTTATATATTATTGTAATAACGAAAAAATTAAGAACCATTCATAAAAATCCATAATAGATCTATAACATATTAAATCTTGTAAAATTTCTAACCTAAACGTCAAATTCGAGCTAAACTATGCACCATAAATGAGGTAGAACGGAGTGTTAGTTGTTGTATCCGTATTATAATGATATAAAAATACATAAGTACAATTGATTTTATATTTAGCATTCGAGTACGATTGTATAATGCAAATAGTCAACGCGTTACTGACTGACTCAAAATGTTTACAGTCCGCGCTGTGTTAAGAGCTGACATCACACCGTGACATCATGTAAATATTTATCATGCAGTAAAATGCAGTAAACGTAGTTAGTATACATAGTAAATAGAATTAAAGTGTTTTTTTTTTCGGGATGATCTTCGTAACGGTTTAAGCGATTGCGATGAGTTTTTCACTGGCAATATAGGGAACTTTCCAGAGTGTTATTTGACCAACTTATATTTTAGCTGAGGTATATATACAATCTATTATTATTGTGTAAATAAAATGTGAGTCAACGCAAAAACTACTGAATATATTTTAATAATTTTTTTTTAGTTTTAGCTTCTCAGACACCTGCCGTGTTATTACAAAAAAGTTAAATACGTATTGAATACTTGCTTTATAAAAGTTTGACTAATTACGTATTAAATGCACCGCGCTCGCCGACCGCTGCGCGGCAAGCTCACGTTATCCTTTTTCGCAAGTCTAACCAAACCTAATCAAACAGAGATAAAAGAGCAAGATGCCGAACGTGCGGCGAGCGCGGTGCATTTAATACGTAAGTACCCAAACTTTTATAAAGCCAGTATTCAATACGTATTTAACTTTTTTGTAACAACACCGTTGATTTTTATGTAAAAGAAAAATTATCACGATGTCTGCATCATTACATAGCATAAGTCGCTTACCGCGTCTGTCTGTCTGTCTGTTCGCGATAAACTCAAAAACAACTGAACGGATTTTCATGCGGTTTTCACCAGTGGATAAAGTGATTCGTGAGGAAGGTTTTAGTATATAATTTGTCAATGACTTTTTTTATAGTCAGGGCGGGACAGCGTCTGCCGGGCCCGCTAGTTTAATATAAAGTTTTTAGAAAACTATGATTTTTATAAGCATTACAAAAGACTAAAGAAATGTAAGTATATTTTTGCTTTCAATAATTTTTTTTTATGTTTTTTCTTCTGTACATTTAAAATGTATTGTTAATGTAATAAAACGCAGACGAGGTCGCGGGAATCAGCTAGTAAAATACTAAATACATTTATAGTACCTTCGGCAACTTAGTGGCATGTATTGTCTGTATGATCTTGGTCCTTAGATTTTCTATACTGTGCACGCTGAGCCTCATCACCAGGTCATCACCCACTCCTACCGTTAGTACAAAACTTTCTGTATACCGAGCTGCCTCCCTCGTAATCAGGCCAGCTGTTGTAATAATAATTAACATACGTTTATATTAATTAAAAAAAACAGTTTATATACAAACTATTATTATTGTTACATTAACTTCAACCTTGACTTCAATTCCTTGAACTAGATTATAAAATTACAGTAGCATTTTAACGTCTGTACACTTCTTTCGACACAATTTAATGTTTATTTTGAAAACGGTTTCATATGACGTTGTATATCGTATCATTACATAGTATAAAACAAAGTCCCCTAAGCGTCTGTCTGTCTGTCTGTTCGTGATAAACTCAAAAACTACTCAACGGATTTTCATGCGGTTTTCACCAGTGGATAAAGTGATTAATGAGGAAGGTTTTGGTATATCATTTGTCAAGAATTTTGTTTTATAATCAGGGCGGGACAACGTCTGCCGGGCTCGCTAGTAATATATAAAGGATGATAATTAGTATATTCAATTAGGTATTATATAAATATTTCTTATTAGAAAATCGATCAACTTCACTTTGAATGACGTTACTGATTGTTCGGAGTTACACAACCGAACTGCTCTTTAATTATTCTATATGATTTGTGCACTGCGTGCACTTTAACGTTTTAGTATTAAGACAATTATTTGTATTACATCAGTTCGCAATCAACCCACACTCACCACCACTTCGCATTACCATACGCAAATAAAACCATTTACCAAAAAACAACCAAAAATTTCTCTTTCTCACTGATACTGACTTATGTATACTACTACCAACAATTCTTGAGTATCTAACTTCCAGCGAAAGAGTTTATAAAGATAATGTATAAGAGACAAGTAATAAAACATTCGTCATGTAAGGACATGTCTACAATTAATCCATCGCCTCCCACAACCTTTCTTTATAAGTTTTTGCGTTTGACCACAATCTCACCTGATGTTAAATGATGGTCCAAGATAGTAAACCTAAATAAGTAAGTAAGATAGTAAGTAAGTAAGATAGTAAGTAAGTAAGACAGTAAGATAGTAAGTAAGTAAGATAGTAATTAAGTCAGATAGTAAGTAAATAAGATAGTAAGTAAGTAAGATAGTAAACCTAAAGATACTAAACCTAGACGAGCCCAGCTATCAAGTGCAACTGCTGGAACTACACTTACAGGTGCTTAGCGACAGACCTTAAACTTGAAGGTAGTAACTAGCCCTAGTTTGGAAAAAACCCCACCACTATGCTATCGTTTTATTAAAATGTTTTCCTTTGCCGAAAGTTGCGGCCAATCGCAAGGCTTTGAACCTACGACGATCGCCGCGGTGTCCGAACACGCAAACCATTTGCCGTCATCGCTTCAAAACATTGCAATGTAATAGAAAAAGAAATGAGAATGACGATTACCTGGTGTTGAAAACGCAAATACTTTCAAATGAGGATATCTAGGCCTTAATTTTAAGGCTACCAGTACGGCTACACCGGCGCCAAGACTGTGACCTGTAATATAATAAAGATGAACAAAAGAAATTTTATCATGGCTGAAATACAAACTCTTACGGCTACCTAATACAACTAATATAACTGTAGGTGGTAGAGACACGTTGAAGCTATTACTGGTTTCAGCATGAAAGAGTCGACTCGCCCGGGGTAGTGCCACCCTCTCGCAGAAAACCGACGTGCAGTAACAGTGCTTGCTTGCATTGTTGCGTTTCGTTTGATCAGTGAGAGAGCCGGAAACCCACCTCCCCTCCCACTCCCTCCTTCCCTAAACGCAGGCTGACAACGCACTTGCGACTCCCCTGGTGTTGCAAGTGTCTTTGGACGGTAGTGATCACTTAACATTAGGTGACCCACCTATCTGTTTGCCTATTATGACATTAAAAAAAAACGTTTTATATTTATTATAGCACCTGAGGGCCGTTCATAAAATACGTCACACAAAATTTTACCATTTCAAATTTATCCTATTTTCTGCAACCTTCCTCTATCAATATTGTGTCACGAATGATAGATGATCCGGTACATGTACAAATATATCCGTAAAACTATTTACATATTTTCAAATAAGAAGAGAATAACTTTCTATCGTAACAAAAAAAAACGAGAGTAGAAATTGCAAAATTGTATCATGAGCTGTTAACGTTACGTTTTCTTAGACCCCTTTAACCCCGTTTATCATATTTTGTCTCAGCAAGTGACATTTCGCATCGGCATATTAAACTAACGTGGCGTCATAAGCGACCAAATAGTTCAGATCCATTTGTTATTCTTTAATGTTTATAGTTCATCAAGGTCATAGAGACTACTTAAAGAATCTTTCCACATAACCCTTTCTTTTGTAGCGTAATGAAATCTGTGATATCTCTTAAGTTATTCGTTGAAAACATAAAGGGCAGTATTAATCTATAGTAAATGCCCAAAGTAACTAATATATTTAATTGGATAGGGATTAATTGTAGATTGGTAAAAAAATATCTCAAATAACCTATTAATTACAATGATATTTAAAAGTTAGAAATTACTGCTGTGAGTTATAAGATAGACATACACCACCATACACTTTTTATAGGCGTCTGTAATAAATACAATACTAGAGTACAACATTTTGGTGTATCTCATAAAGTTTAGCCAGCTTTTTCAATATAAGCGCAAGAGAACTTATTCCTACGACTTCATTACAATACATAGAGAAAGGTTACAGGCTATAATATATCATCACGTTAAGACCAATAGGAGCGGAGCACCAATGAAGAAGGTTTCAAAATCGGGGTATTTTTTCCTCTTGAGAGCTTCCGCTGCGTGTTAGCGTTAGCCCAAAGTAACTATTCCATGCGAACGAAGTCACGGGCAGAGGCTAGTATAATAGTATATAATAAACCTGTAAACACTTTTGAAAGCCGAAATTAAAGTCTCAAGCGTTACACAATCAAGATCTTACCGGTAAGAATTAGGTCATAATGAGGAAATTGTTGAAATGTACGGTCAAGTACGGGCAATAACCGCCTCAGCATTTTAGCGGCTCCCATTGCCATTCCTTTGTGTGCTGCCGTGTCCTCTGGTAAACCTGAGAATTAATCGTTGGGAAATTAAAACGTAGTACAATTTACGTACTTATCCATCCTATGTTTATTTTTTATTCTTAAATACAAATTTAAAATAACATGTTTCGCTCGTTATAAATGTATTGATTTGAATTCGCGGGATGATAAAATTACAAATAAAACAAAAGAACGATTGAAGTATCTCTGGTTAAGAAAAAATCTACGCTATATAATAAATAACATAAAACATGCGACATTTTCTCAAATATATATTAATACGTGAAGCGAAAACTATGTACCCTTTTTAAGCGATTTGCGCAAACGGATGAAAGTGAAATTTAGCATAGTTAAAGTTTATATGGAGGAGAAGTGCACAAAGCTATTTTTTTAATATAAAATCTATTAAAATACATTAAATTAATTAAAATATACATAACACACACTACTGTTTGAATGACACATAACATATACACACATGTAAATGAAAAAGACGTTGCAGCATCCTTCATTTTACTCTTACGTTCCAATTACCTTTTTTCATCCTACACATTTAACATGACTTACGTTTCGTACCTCTACCTACATGCTCTTTAAAATTAACTGGTCATATTGTACGTTAATTTTATAACAATATAATATATAATATGTAAATTCATAATATACATTAATAATTAATTGATAAATAATTTATCTTTAGTAATTTTATAAAACCACTGAATTAATTATTATTCTCTTTGGTCTTATTGAATGTCAAAATTAATTATGGTCGAATCTCGACCACTAGGCGACCACTACTAGTACGTAATAAATCCAAAATAGCGGTAGAGATATATCAGTCTATTCATAAAAATAGAGTTTTAGAGTATTAATTGGTTATAGTATTGTAGCGTGCTGGCTATTTATAATGTCTGAATGTAATGAAAAATGAAAGACACATTCGATGTCGGACGGATATATATTTTTCCTCGATAGACAAGTCCAATATTAAAAGTCTCGGTTACAAAGTCAGTGTTTGATTTTCACATATATTTTATATGAACACGTTCCAAGAGTATTTTCTTTATTTTTTTGTATGTTATAGTTTGTTAGTTTTCATATTATTTATGTTAAATCTTTATATCTGTAAAATAGTTAAATATTTGGTTTTATTGTCATTTCATTTATTGCTGGAACATGTCGTGGTCGTGTATAAATCTATTACTCTTAGTATATTTGCAAATGTATTGTCATGTTGATGACCCGTAGTAAATAAATAATGTAAAAATAAAATTATATTTACCATCAGCTTCGAATTTCTCAGAACCTGCGGTGAAATCAGTAAATATGTCTCTGAGGGAGATTGACCCTCGAACAGCCACGACAATACTCTCACGATCATGATCGGCTATTACGCAGAATGGTAGCTGTTGATAAATTAATTAACATCTGGTTATATTATTTCATATGCAAAAGTGTATTAATTACTAAGTGATCTGCATAAATATAAAGAGAACTAATCTAACACACATACACATGCGATATAAATTTACAATGCAGTTAAACTGGATTTTTTTTTTCGTACTGACTACGCTATTCACCTAGTGAGGTCTTAACAGCTTCACCGAATTACACACACAATTAAACTGGAAAGTTCCCCGACGCACTGTTACAATCTTGGAAAGTTATTGACAAGGGTATTCCTCCGGTGTCTATTCTTTTAAAAACTAAGATTAAAAAGAATTCATATAATAAGAACAAATAGAAACATGATCTAGTGTAATGAATGCCTATTAAAAGGGAATTCTTGAATAAAGAAAGAACCATGTTAGGTCTGCTAAAATGTTTTGCGACGCGTCTCTTTAAATTTATGTTTGTATTTCGACATTGATATACAA
Organism: Antheraea yamamai; assembly: GCA_036509395.1. NCBI lineage: Eukaryota > Metazoa > Arthropoda > Insecta > Lepidoptera > Saturniidae > Antheraea > Antheraea yamamai. The sequence continues at coordinate 9,310,223 of AP028433.1, forward strand.
GAACCCAATATGAGCACTTAATGTCTCACAGACGGCACACAAAAATGAGTGCATAATTTGGATTATGTAGTCACTTCAAATACTCTCACGTCGCTTGTTTCCTTGTTAGAACAACTTTAAATCATTCAGGTAAGATTAAATTTGCAATATCATAAGTTTATCGCATAACTGTAACCACGTATGTATATTGGGGAGTTTTTGCGGCAGATTTTGAGCGCTACTTTTATACGAGACTGTGCGTCTTGGGTTTTTATATGACAATGTATTAATTACCACGTTACATTTATTACGAGATAGATAATAAGATAGATATATAATAATACAACGAAATAATCCCAAGGAGGGTTGATGTAAGTCAAATCATATATCACAGCATGACAAACATGTTGTACCGACCCTACTTAGGTGGGATAAGGGTAAGAAGAAGAATGTATTTCGCATGTATATATATATATGTATGTTTAAACGCTTAATAGAATATCATTACATAGTATAAAACAAAGTCCCCTACCGCGTCTGCCTGTCTGTCTGTTCGCGATAAACTCAAAAACTACTGAACGGATCTTTATGCGGTTTTCACCAGTGGATAAAGTGATTCACGAGGAACGTTTTGGTATATAATTTTTCCAGGATTTTTTTATAATCAGGGCAGGACAACGGCTGCCGGGGCCGCTAGTAGAATATAAACTTCGAAATTTATTAAATTTATTTTTCCAAGTTTATAAACAAAAAAATACGAACGTGATAAACGTTTCTTTATTACACCCATCAATTTGTCTATTTAATAGGTGTAGACGTAAAGTGTTTACGTCCTGCGTCAAAATACCTATCATAGAATAAAAAATATGTGTAATTTTTTACGTGGCTTTAATGCTCATCATCCGACAGAGTTTGAGTACACTATTATATACTTTTTGTGGTATTCATAAATAACCGGAAAACATTTACTTTAAAAAATGATGTTTAAATTTACGTAAGAAAAAAAAATGAATTATAGTTTTTCGGGGAAATCCATCCATTTGTAAATAATCTTTTTTTACATTATATGGCGAAAATAATCACGCCGAGTTATTTTTTTAAGTTAAAGTGCTTTTATGTGTCAAGTGCTTTGTTATAAGTTCATCAGAGAATGAAGACTATAAATTTTACCATACACATTTTGCTTATATGGTACAGTGTACAATCAATTAATGTGGATGTAGCAATCTCCGGTGTTTACTTTTCTATGAAAAGGCATCCCTCCCATTCCCTTCCCCCTCCCCTGCGCCTGTCTCCCTCCCCCTCCTCCCAAACACACGCTGGCAACGCACTTGCGACTCCCCTGGTGTTGCTAGTATCTATGGACGGCGGTGATTTTATTTTAATTAACCTGGGGAAATCTTTTATGGATACGCCATCCTCCTGGGGGGGAGTGTGGATTATGTCCACCTCGCACGGACTAAAACCCCACGGTGTACCGACAGACCGTAATTGTTGGGGCGGCAAGGGATCGTACAATGCTAATCAACCTTGTAGAGCCGCCCCAACGGTCCGCCCAACGGAAGGTGACCGCCGGGCTCCTACCTATAGAGAGGCAAACTGGGTACAAACCAGCTGTCTCCCCTGATCCGCCGGACCTGTGCAATGAGGAGATGGGCCCCCTGCCCATCCCCTCAGGTCCGGCTACGGTGGCGGGAGGAGTCGGGTAAAGCGCTGCCTCCTCCCGCCGGTCTTCCGTTGGCGAAGAGGGCCGCTTAGAGGGTCTACCTCGCGGGTCTTCTGCGAGATGACCTCGAGATGGACGAAATCATGCTCGGCAGCGACAAATCACATCCTACCATCGCAGCCAGAGCGCGGCGCTGTCCCTCCCACGCAGCACACGTAGCCAGAGTGTGCTGCGCGGTGTCCTTGCCAGTGCCGAACTCATGGCATGCGGCGGTCGGCTCTCAGCGAGCGATCCGGTGCAGGTACCATCCGAAACAACCGTATCCGGTGAGGACCTGCATCAGTCGCAACGTCAGGGAGCCCCAACCTCTCCGAATGCATTCCCGCAAGACAGGGCGGACGGCGTCTACGGTATACCGTGGACGGCGGTGATCACTTAACATCAGGTGACCCGGCTGTTTGTTTGCCTCCTATAATATATGTATAAAAAAAATTAAGTTTAATACTAACTTACCTCGAATACTCTATTGTTAAATGAAGCGAAGATTATGTCATCAGCAGGCAGTTTCGACATATATTTCACTCCAGCAAAATTACACATACAGCAATTGTCGTCAGTTACTATTGAATTCTTAGGCCTGTTGAAAGAATTAATATAACCAAATAATCTAGTTCAATATCTTGCTACGGACTTTGAAATTACCATGACTCTCTTACCTGCATCTCAATCATTTTGAAATAACCACGACTCTCTGACTTGTATCTATATCAGGACTAACAAATCTTGGTGACTTAATATGATGCTTATGCAACACGTCAAACGAGTTAAGTACTGAATCGTATCAAATTGCGATCACCCCTCTCTCCCTTTATATTGTCAATCCCAAATGATCTCTTTGCGAAAACAACAAGTTTGGAAAAAAAATCTTGGTTTCTGAGACTTAAAATAGCTATTGCCCGCCGCTTCGCTCGCGTTAATGCACTAAAAGATATTGTTCTTTTGCTTGGGAATAATACTTTATTTCTGGATAAAGGATAGCCTATATCTTTTCCTGTACGCCTGATAAGCTGAATGCTAAATTTCATGACGAAGAGTTGAGTAGATAAGGCGTCAAACCATTAAAAATAAACTCGCATTTCCATTTATAATATTACTAGCCGTTGCTCGTAGCTTTGTTCGCGTTACAGTAGATTTGACCCTATCTCTTGGGAACAGTACTCTTTTTTAGATAAAAAATACCCAATGCATATTTCTGAACTTCTAACAACTTATATTGCAAAAACTCATTACGATTGGTTAAATTCATAGGAGGTAAAAGCTTATCTCATATTATAATATTATTAAGAATATTTAGGATAATGATGGTAAAAATAAACACAATTGATATAAATAAACTAGATTACTTCATCTTTTGAATCCTATCTGGAGAAATGTATGATGAACGTATAATTTATTTATTTATTCAGGATTCAACATATTAATTTATTTTCAATTTATAAACAAACTTCGGATAAACATTATCTTCTATCGGTTATAGATTTAATAGCTTTGTTATTTGAAATAGGAATCGCCAGTTTATTATAATTTGAAATATTAAAATAATTCAAGTACCATTCAATACCCTAATTATTAACTTTACTACTTAAAATACTATACAATATATTGTGTCAGAAATGTTCTTGTTAAAACATTTCCATGTATATAAATTAAACAGTTGTATTTGAACGAAATGAATGTAATTTTTGCAATTTTGACTGGCCTTATTACGTTGTAATTTGAAGACGATGACTTTCATTTTGAGCACATGTCAATAATAATTACGATCGCGTTCGATTTGCGTGTCGATTGCGCAACATAACTGTAGACAAAAAATACTAGAATATTCGAAATAGCGGAGCGAAGTAATTATTAAATCATATTCGTCTGGCATAATCATGGATGGTTTAAACAGACTTTACTTTTGGCACGGATTAAAACATCTAATTAATGATGTCATACTAGCGTACTAGAAAACTAATTTCGAACATGAATCGTAGTACAATTGGCAAGAGTGTAGTTTTCCCGCGCTCAGATTGGTTAATCAGATCCTAATTATTGTTTGTTTTATTTTTAATCGTGTTTATAAAACGTGTTACAAGTAGCAAAGGCATGATGTCGTATCTAGTAATTGTGCACGTTCTGAACTTTATGCTGAATGACCCGACGCGACTGAATGTGCAACAAATGGAAGTACACAAAGAGCAGCGATGACATCCGAGAGATTAGAATCCATTAGGTATCCATTCGACATACTAATGCCGGTCAACAATAGCCATCAATTATATCTATACAAATACATAAAATAGAAGGGTTTATTTGTAAAGTCAAAATAGCAGTTGTTTTCCAAATGATTATGGAAGTACAATACAGTTTTGTAGGTGGTAGAGCCACGCTGAAGCTGTTATTGGTTTAAGCAAGAATGGGTCGGCTCGCCCGGGGTAGTACCACCCTCTCACAGAAAACCGACGTGAAGTAACAGTGCTTGCATTGTTGCGTTTCGTTCGGTCAGTGAGAGCGCCGGCGACCCACCTCCCCTCCCCTTCCACTTTCCTCTTCCCTTCCTCCCCCCCACTCCCTACACAGGCTGGCAACGCACTTGCGACTCCCCTGGTGTTGCAAGTGTCTATGGACGGTGGTGATCACTTACTTCAGGCGACCCACCTGTTCGTTTGCCTCCTATGATATAAAAAAAAACAGTATATGCAATAAATAACTATTTTAATTTTTTTTGTATATATCTTTTCCGTCTAATCTCAGAAACGGTTAGACCGATTTTAAAGTGACTTTCACTGGCAGATAGCTAGTGTTATAAGGAATAACTAGCAAAAAATGAGGTTCAGCGCAAATATAATAAAGCAATGCTCAGTACCGAGCCTGTCACACACGCTCTTTTACACTGAAATTTTTTTTTTGTTAATTTCTGCGCGGACGTAGTTGCAGGTAATAGCTATTTATTAAAAGAACGTGTTTGACATTTTATTACTATTGATTTTTTATGAAAGTAGCATTTATCGTGATGTTATGTGAACAGGATTGTGTCTAAAGTACGACTGTTAGATACACCAGTAGGAGGTGTCTCGTTATAAATTTTCATCTTGAGGATGGTAACTAGCTAGACGTTAACTATTGCTGTGTCACTACATCATAACGTTTTACTTCATTAAAAGTTGAGATTCGAACCCACGACAATCAACGCTGCATCCTCGAATTCTACCATTTGAGTTATCCACTTCAAGACAACAGATAAGCCTAATTATTACGTGACCATTTATACTACAAACAGTTGTAAAACTCTGTTTATTATTAAAAAACAATCTTCAAAGAATATTACCTATAAAGAGACAAAAAGAAAACCGAGAAGGTAAGCAATCCTCATCAGTAACGAAGTCAAAATGATAGCATTCTTTGGTAATGTCACCATTCAAACTTGTCTGGTAATCATGTAAAGGTCAACAGCTTGTTCATTACAACGTAAATATATTTAACGTATTTATATTGTTCTCTTGTTAACCTATTCGTTAGTAAGATACGATCATTAAAAATCGGTAAAAAAAATAAAACTCACCGACAACAACAACATGTTAAGTGACTCGCCAGTTTACAGAATCCGGTAAAACAGTGCCGATATAAAACATAAGGCCAACCGTAAGCCGCTATCGACAGTTTCAAGTAGTATAGAGCATCTTCTAAGTTCATCCACGGTGGTGTTTCGGAGAACACTCTGTTGACGTCGGTTGTGTAAATTGGCTCCTCGTCGTTCAGCATTTGTATACGTCGCATTTCTCTTGTTTCACGTTTCTGTCTCACTCGAAGTAGAACGCAGCCTGCGACCACATCGGACGGGACGAGGTCTGTCGATCTGAATAAGGCGCTAAGTAGAGCTGAAAATAAATTTGTAGTAATTAAATCAACTTTCTGTTGATTGTTAAGAGCAATGCCTATTTAATCATAACTTTGCACATTAAACTTTGCAATTCATTCAATATTGTTACTAATCAGTTATTTCCTTGTAATCAATTAAATATAATATAATATACATAGTACTGTTGGTTCCAGTACAAGTAAATTTATCATATTCGTCCTCCTTGACGTGTCTGTCAACTGCGACCCTTACTATTTCCCGTTATGGGTATAACAACTTTTGTTTTAAAGACCCATTTGAAAGGCGTATTGCAAAACACCGTACGTAGGAAGTACGCATACGTATGTAGGAAGACTATGAACAGGTTTTAATTACAAAGAGATATCGCATCTAGATCTTGTAATAATTTCTAATAGAATCTAATAGAGGTGTACCGCTGTTGAGTTTGTGGCTATGTTGCGGGACATTCTTGTAACATAAGGACTAACCTACATCTGTGGAGACAACTTTAAGCAATCTTGCGTCATCCATTCGAATAAGATCTACACTAAGTTGGCCTTTTCTAAGGAACATTTTGCATGTAGCTCCGGTCTATAAATTTCAATTAAAGTTTCAAATTGGATGTTATCGACAATCTCTACATACAGTTTTACTTACTCTACTTATAGTTAAACAATTTTTATTTTAAACTAGCTACCCGGCCCGGACACGCACAAGTGTATTAACGAAGAAAATAAAACTTTTTGAAGATCTCCCTACACTCTTCTGTCTCACTCAATCACTCATGTTTTGTATGGAGAATTTTTAACCAAAAACTTTTCACTTTTCTGTAGGATTTTTCAAACATTTTCAGTCATACAAACCTTGTATTGATTGATAATTTAATTATATAGATATTAGTAAACATTACCGGCAACTTGCTGGAAGGCTTCCTTTCCATGCTCGTCCCTTTTCAACCAGCAGAAAGCCCACCTGAATCTCCTCGACCACAGTCCGGTAACTTTCCTATGATGCCGGACTTGATTGGGTGTGTCTTGCATATCGCCATAGTTCAAGGAGCCGAGGGGGTCGAATACCATAAAGAGGCCAAATACAGTCAATGCTAACTGTACCCAGTTGAATAATACTATGCCTAGAAAAACGAACATGTACTTAATGTTGATAATGTTTCTAGTTTATTTTAATGATTTTTTATCGTACCAATCATTATTTTTTCGACAGCTATGAAAATTATTTATATTCATTGGCAAAAAAAACTTCCTCGACTTCAAAACAAGTAAGTATTCGATTTAAAAACCAGTGCCGGTTCTAAATATATAACTCATATAACTTTATTCTTTTAAAATATAAAATGAACTGAATAGACATTAAGATTAATTACTCGATGTCTGCGACTTCGTATTTATGAAAATGTTTGTTCTGTGGGAAGTACCTACGTGTACTTGTCATTTTAGTAATTAGTAAATTGCTGATTTTTTTTATAATACGTTAGAATACGAACTATATAACTGCTACCGATATAATACTGCTCAATTATAAATGTATGTGTAATGGCAATTACGCAATTAATGTTTATGCAACTGTTGTTGCTGTATTATTATTTACAATCTTTGTTTATACTATTTATTCATTCACATTAGATGATGAGTTGTTAGTGTTTGAAACACAAAAACACGCAATACAACTGTTACGCATCGTGGAATTCAAGAAAGCTGTAGTACTAACGAGAACACGAGAAGCTTATATTTACAATTTTACGGAAAATACTATACATTACATTTAAATTTAATAATATCTAGTCGGACCATAAATTCTGTCAAAAACTATAAATATTAAATAAAAAATAAATTCAGTTTTTGATAATTGTATATGAAATGAAATATAGTTAAATGTACCTACAATACAATTTTCAAAATGCCTTCACTCATTTTGAATACATGTCTTTAATCGACGCGAAAAGACATCAATCGCAGCATGTATTATCTACCTATACATATAATAAGAATGTAAATCTAACGTGTCTGTACTTTTTCGATTTTCGTAAAAAAAATTGTTGCAGGTGTCTAGGAATAAGTAATAGAATACATTTCAATCATTTTTAGAAATGCCTGTGTGTCTGTCTGTTTGTATGAACACGCATCACTACTAAAGTATTGGGTCCACAATAAAACCTCACTAAGAAAATCATAATGCATATTCTCGGGTACTCCGACTAAACTAAGTTAACTAAAACTAAGTTACTACTTAGTTTTTGTTTTATTATAATCGATCCACTCTATCAAAAGTTATTGTAATTTTAATGACGACGCGGCGTAAATACGAGAGAAAAGTAGATAAGTAAATGGACCAAATATGTTCAGATGACTTTATTAATAATTGTTTTTTACATAAGGTTCCAAGCGGACGATGGCACAGGCACAGCTAGTTAATAATAAATATGTGTCAAACGTATTGTTTTTTTAATTTACGTAAAGCGCGAACGCGAACGCGAAAATTAAACATAATCGAACTTATGACCCGACTAGTTACAATCGTCTTTTGTTAATATTTCGTTGAAATGATAAAAGAATCTTAGGTTGTTGAGATTCTAGAATCTCATATTCTCCCAATTAAGTACTAATTATTATTACTAGTACGTTAAACAGTGGTAGGGCTGGTTGACGAAGGTTTGATGACGGAAATAACATCGCCACACCTACTTCTGCGGAAAAGCAGAAGAGCTCGTTCTACTGTTTTCTAGTCCGTAGGTTATGCTTACATATCGGCACAAGAGGCCTTGCGAGTCCTTAGGACTGCGGTCTTTTTAAGGTGGTTGATTGATCGGTTATACATAATCACAAGCAGTGACTACATATCATATGGACTGCATATCTATTTGCTTCACCATAATATAAAAAATTAAAAAGTACTAGAATATTTATCTGAAACGTTAGGTGTAGTTTTAACGCTACACAGGAAGTTTTACCTTTTATAAATAAATGTATTCATTTTTCCGCTTTCCTTTTGTGGACACAATATTGGAATTAACTAAAAACTAGCCGAAGTTTTTACTAATTACGGCTAAAATACACCTATTCGAATTAAAATAAATTAGGAACAGAATGAAAGAGAAGATACCAAATTGACGAGACTTTGTGTAAACGATATATAAATGTATCGTAACTCACTTTGTATTACTATACTAGAGAATTTATTCTCCACAGAACATTGTATGACTTCGGAGAACATCCACATTGTACCCATCACGTTCAAAGCTGTTTCTGGCAACACGAGTAGTACCCTGAAAACAATAGCAAAATTAAACATTCCTGTAACTCAAAATAACATCTTTATATCTTTACTACGTTTACGCACTGTTTTGTATTTATTATTATAAGGTTTTTACGGTCTTTTTTATAATAAACAAGACATATTTAAAAATTATTGACAGGATTAAATGATTACAGGCTGAAAATAAATCTAAAAGTATTTTTATCTTGTGGATCTGTTATGTATACACATGGCTTTTATTTTTTATATGCATAATATTGTTTACATGTTATTTTTGGTATATTTATACTACGTAAATTACCAGTTTTTGCTGGCGGCTTCACTCGCATCAATGGAGACTTGATCCAGCTATCGTTAGCTATTCTATTTTCTAGATGAAAGGTACCCCATGTCCTTTTCAATAACACTGACAAGATGTATGCAAAATTTTATGTAGATCGGTTCAGTAGTTAAGGCATGACAGCGTAACAAACAAACTCACATTCGCATGTATAATATTAGTAAGGAGGCGATTAAACGAACTATACTATAGATAATCTAGTATCATTTCGAATTTTCATAATAAACTACTTTTCATACTATTTAAACTTCAAGTTCGTTTTTCTTACCAACATTTTAAGTATTCATTATTGGTAATAATAACAAATGTGTGTGCCGAAATATAATTTGATGCGATGATAGTTTAGTTGATAGCGTGTTCGGAACTTCGGACACAGTCTCGATGGACCTACGTTCGAATCCTTTAGGGGCGGCTATCCACGGTTGAGTAGCGAGTACGATCCCTTGCCTCCCCAACAACTACGGTTTGTCGGTACATGGTAGGGATTTAGTACGTGCGAGTCGGACATGACCCATTCTCTCCCAGGGAGGGTGGGTATCCATAAAGGAATTCCCCACGTTAATAATTTTAAAAAAAGTTTCGAATCCTTGCAACTGAGTCGGAGCTTCCGATAAGGCAAAACATGGCGATGAAAACCCTAGCATGGTGGTAGAGCTTTTTCCAAGTCCGCTTGGCTAGCTACCACTGTCAAGTTGAACATCTGCCGCCAAGCACCTATTAGTGTATTCAAACAGCTGCAGTTGACAGGCAGTCACCTCCACGTTTACCATCTTAGAGTACCTAATAAGTATTAATTAAAGCCCTTGTCATTCGTTTTGGCCGTTCTGAACATAGCCATGACGTCGTTCTTGCACGTAAGGGTTTATACAACACAAAAATAACATATATTATTATTGTAGGAATCTAAAATTGGCATTTATTTATCCTTAAGTTGTCTATATTAAACAAATATATATAATACGTATTCATACCTAAATGTATGTTCTGTGCAACTATATTTAGATCGGTCATAGAGTTTAACGAGGACTGTATGATGTTTATTCTATTAATCTTTAACTTTCGACACTAAATACTTTTTAATATGTAAACGTTATTTCGCTCCATATTTTTCTAATGATAGTGTGCATGTTGTATAATATCTATATAGAGGTATATGAATCATGATTTAGGTATATCGAAGATGAGTAGACTCCAAAGCGTTTGACAGATCACTATGAAAGGTGACTCAACTGTTTTCGACAGGAATATTTTTGTACTATTAGTTTTACTAATTAACGCTACACCGTGTCGTTTCAGCGCATCAAGTATTAAACCGCTTAATCGATCATCATAAATTTTTTTTGTATAGCTTCGATCAACAATAACTAGATATCGGGTCGGCGCGAAAAATACGTCTCGGTAAATTACAGCTCACTTGAAATGTGAGCTTTTATTTTGTTTAGTTTGTTTGAAATACAGCCAATGTAAGCACGTTTCACATGCCGCAGTGTATTCAAAAGATGCAAAAATAATACCCAAAAAAGCAATTTAACGGCTGAAGTATCTTACTTTCGCTAAATACATGTTGAATAAGTTATATTTTAAGCTTTAAACTAACAAATAATATTAAATTTTGAACAAAATTACCGATTTTAAACCTGTGGTACAAATGTTTGGCCTAGGCTCTCCAAACACGCACAAACACGCACAATAACGGGAAAACGTACTTTATCCATTACGTGTTAAGGTTGAATTCACACTAAATGTTGTTTATGTTGTCTTTTCATTTGTGAGGGGAGTAATTTATTGCTTTGCTCGTTTTATCGTAAGTATTAGATAATATTTTGAACATTTGTGACTTTATTACTAGGTGTCATGATTGTAATTAGGTTGAACTTAAAACTGTTTTAAAACTTCTTTTCTCCCTTTCTTAGTAAACAAATAGCTACACATAAGTATATATTTACGCGGACAGCTTTTAGCTTCGATTTTGTACGTGACCCTTTATCTAGTTATTGTTGATCGAAGATGTATAGAAAATGCCTTTTGCTAGGACTCAGGTATTTACATATAATAATCGCAACAAATAATAACTCGTAATGAGCCGCGGGCACAGCTAGACAGCTTGTCTTTTATGAAAATTAATTGTAAAGATATAGCAAAATGAATTGTTGAGTATAAAATTTCCTTGAAAAAAAAAACTGAAAATGTTTTTTACAAATATGAACATATAAAAATATGACATATAAACATATATTTATACACGACTAACTGATATCCGCGACGTTGTCTTCCTTATAGAAGAAAAAATATATAACACAAAATTTCGTGGTAAGCATGATATAACTTAATAACATGAGTAAAATAGAAAACTAATTAGCTACAAAAACATAGGAACTGACTTTATTTAATTAAACAGTGGATACCTAACAACATTCTCGCTTACATTGGCAAAGTAAACGGTATGAGTATATTCAATACAGCTAAATAAACGACATAATTCATAAGATTATTTACATATTAACTTATGTACATTTTATTACGAAATTCATTTGCTTTAAATTACTGTGCACCAACCACCGACTCGAGACTTTGAACTTAATTATTTTCTGCTCATTTACCCTCTTTTAAAGTAAAATTTCTATTACATCGTTTCAAATTTTTTCGTCTGTGTGTTGCATGTCGCGTGATGGTCGGCCGCGGAGTAGGGATAAAGTGAAAGGCGCTCGTCAGAGCAGCCAGGGCCAATATGGCGGTGCCTATCGTTCGCAGCAGCTTACCGTGTAGTGTTTAGACTATTATTAGTTAAATGTCTATAGAGTGAAAAATGTTTCACTTTTACCGTGGTTTCATAAAACCACACAATCCTTTTTTTTCTTAAAAGGTTTACACAACAAAATGAAGCTTATTTTTTTAAATTAATATCAAAACAAATGTATATTTGTTATTTCACACGTACACATTTTGACCGCTTGTTGATTATTTTATTTTCAACAAAATCGTTGTTATTTATTACAAACGCGGTCCTAAATACCAAGTTTTATGGTTATAATGTCTCGTCATAAATAGCTTATACAATAATTTATGAAGCATTATAATATAGCAACTAATTGGATAGTTTTCGTTGGTATAACTTTCCTAATACGTACCGATTAATAAGTGTTTTATAATTATAGATTTTAGCGTTTTGTTTCAATCTCATCTGATGTTCAATAATGATGTACCTATTAGCTGTGCCCGCGACTTCGTCCGCGTGGAACCTAATGTTAAAAAAAAGCAGTGACTAATAAAATCATCTGAATGTATCTAGTCCAATTACTTATCTATTTTTCTCTCGTACTTAAGTCGCGTCGTCATTAAAATTACAATAACTTTTGATAGAGTGAACCGTCGTGTGTGAGGTTTTATCGTGAATGTTACTTTAGCAGTGTTGCGTGTTCAAACAAATAGACAGCCGGACAGACATTTCTAAAAACGTTTGAAATGTATTTTATTACTTATTCCAAAACACCTGCAACAATTATTTTCACGAAAAAGTACAGACACGTTAGATTTACATTATATATATATATATAGATTATATGTATAGATATAGATTTGTAAGGGTAATATTTACGTGGGCGTATCAAACCTTGACAACTGACACCACGCGGCCAGTGAGACGGTAACCAAGTAGTTAAGTCTTTTAAAATTATTTCAGAAGCAAATAAAATGACAAAATCAACCCGAATATTGTATAGTGATATATTTAGAAAAGATATGTTTTTTGGAGAATAAAGTTGAAAGAAGTATTGTTTAGTATTTTATGTGTTTTTTTGTTACGTTATATTTTCATCTTTTCTTTTCTTTATAAATCTTTTTCTTTTTTCTTTGTTTTGTCAACAATGACTGTTTCTCAGTTATTTATGATAAATCATTTCATATAGGTACTTGTGTATTTGTAAAAATTAATTTATTAATTTTATTTAATGTAGAATATACAATTACTGTTAGTTTACAGAAGTAAAGTTTTCTATGTTGTCCTCATTTTATTTTACATACAAAATATTCAGCAGCAACTAGACTGTGATAGTAACTAACAAGGAATCTAAAGTACGGCAATAATTCGGTGAAAGTATAGAATACCAAAGAGAGATATAATATAATAAAAACTAGGCTTTTTTACCAAAACATTTAGGCTTGCAAACTACAGTCACAAAACGTGTTCTTGGTATGTTATTATACCGTTACACATGGATGAGCCGTGATCAAAAACAATTAACAATTAAGATTACAGATTCACTGATAAATCTATTCCGAAAAGAATAGAGAAATTAGTAATATTTTTTGACTGATGTCATCAATGCGATATTTTTTTTAAACTAGTTCGGTAAATGATTGCACGGTACCTGATGGAAAGTACAGTACAGTCTATAAATAACGGCGACTGTCAGTGTTAAATAGCAACGGCAGTGATCGCTATCATGCCGACCTGCAAAAGTGCTTCTTCATGCCTCGTTTGAAGGATCCCATGTCATAAGAGGAAGGGAATACACTGGCTGGGAGGCGATATGTTTTTGTGCTTCTTTGGTATGTAATCGAATTGATTATTATCATCACATGCTTTTGTATTAAATATATTAATGTACGTACAATTTATTCAAAATCTGTAATTAAATTCTTTCATTAATTATATTCAATCATGTAATTAAATTCTGTTATTTAAATATACAAAGGCCAAAAGCAGTAATTAATTTTTGATTAGCATAAAAATTAGAATTACTTATTACTTTGATTAAAATATCTTGTTTATTGTAGCATTTATGTAGCAATAGTATTTATAACATTTTGAAAACACATGGAATAAAAAGAATGATTATGAGAGTTTAGTTCGAAATTTTAAAATGAGCCTGGGTTTGAAATAGCTTGATCAAGAACAATATTATACAACAACTAGCGCGCCCGTAGGACGTTATCCCGCCGCGATAATAAAAAAAACTTGTCAAATTATATACTAAGCTAATCCTCATGAATCACTCTATCTACAGATGAAAACCGCATGAAAATCCGTTCAGTAGTTTTCGTGCTTATCGCGAACAGACAGACGCGGTAGGGAACTTTGTTTTATACTATGTAATGATAAGACATTTGTATACATTTTAGTTTCTGTTTTCTTTATTTTCTGTTTGTATGTTCAAGGATGAACCGCTTTGTTCACACAATTATTTTTTAAGCTTACCGTGTTATTTTTTTTTTAATATTGCATGGGTTTTTGCTTTTCACCGCAAACTCATTTAATGTTGAATGAGGATATGGTCTAACATGGTAAACACTCTCCGTGTTATTACAAAAAAGTTAAATACGTATTAAATACTTGGTTTAAAAAGGTTTCGTAATAAATGCACCGCGCTCGCCCGAGGCAAGTTCGCGTTATCCTTTTTCACAATTCTAACCTAAGGTAACCAAAGCGAGACAAAAGAGCAAGATGAACATTCAGCGACCGCGGTGTATTTAATACGAGACCTTTTTAAAGCCAGGTTTCAATACGTATTTAACTTTTTTGTAATAACACCGAGTAAGCCTAATGGGCAACTGGTTCTCTGTGGTATATACTCGTACCTGATGTGAAACAGTTAGTATTTCTACAGATGAAAAAAAAATAACAACGTATTTTAATACTATGAAATGGCATCAGTTTATTCATGTGTTTTTATACTATGGCGGTGTGACGCATCAAGAAAGTAATGTATTTTAGGACAAATTGTATTATTTTGAAGAATAATACATTAGAATACGAAATCACAACGTTTTTCTATAACTTTATGCTTATACTACTATTATAAATAGTGTGAAAGTAATACCTACATATATTATAAGGCCGAATAAGAGGACGGAGAGGGGGAAGGTGGGACGCGTATGCAAAAAAGTAACTGTTATGAAGGCATCCCACCTGGGAGTCCCCGCATGTATTTTTGACCTTTCTATTTGCAGCGCAAAAGGAAACACTAAAAAGGTCGCTTGTAACTTTCACGCATATTTTCTCATTTGCTATGCTTTTATGTAAACATTTTTTTGGTTCAGAAAAGTTATACGTATCCATTTGTCATCACTGTCGGGTGAGTTATTTGATTCTGTTGTCCGCACCTTCGAAGGACTTAATTCGTAATAGTATCTTATTCATGCACTTTTCTACCTGCTAAGATAAGCTAAGATTTTTCCTAACTTCAATAAGAAGGTTATCTACATTACAACATATGGTGTTATTCCCACAAAATGCTAGACACAAAAAAAAACACGAAAAGAAAACGTACTTACTTAATTAGTAGGAAAGGTGATACCATTCGCCTGGCATCTATATCTGTAATCGTCCCTTTAGCAGATTGGTGTGCTAGGCCTGCCAGTAGGAGCATGAGCACTGCTTGCAACGTGAGCGTCCCGCATAGGTAGAGACGAACGAACGCTCCCCCTTGCCAGCCATCAGACTGACATTGCCACGTTACTGGATACAGCACTTCCACCACCAACGCGATTAACACTAACCTAGAAATAAAACGAATTAAATGACTATCCGAAGCTTCTAGAAAGCCGGTGAACATTAGTATCATATAATGAATATACACTTAACCCCATTAAGTTAATTTCCGAGTCCGTGGTTAATTTTCCGTGACTGATAAAATGTTAACGGAACACAATGTATAATGTATATAATACATGTATGCATATATATATATATATATATACATGTATATAATATAATAATCTTGATTAGCGCCTATTATATTTTATTTTATTGTTTTGTATTGAACCGATTTTTTTCTACTACTCCAATAAAGATTATATACGTTTCATTTACTTAATGTTTTTTTATTTTGATTTTTTAAGGAATTACATCCTTGCTAACTATTAATATTATTGTTATTCAACTTTAGATCATTAAAAAAAAGCAATTAATATTTTATATCGGATGCATAATAAATATTTTACTGCACATTAATAATCTTAGTGATTACTATGCAGCAAGCGTTTTTTTTTAATAAAATTATATTGGTAATAAACTATTGATTACGCGTTTAGAATCTAGTAAGCGTATTAATTTATTGCTCAGTTAACTAGAATTATTATTTTATAATTATTGTATATATAGTATAGGACGACCAATACGTCGAGTATTACAGTCTCGCCACTACATGGATTAGACCTTGTGAATAGTTTGCATCCGCATTCCATATTTAATATAATGATTATTACCAGTAATTATTATTTCAAAAATAAGAAAGAGAAAGTATTCACGTATCGTCAACTTACTTCGCTATTACATTGTGTAAAATCTACCATAAACATTTCTCGATATATTTTAGTGCTGACTATTAAAATTATCATTAGCCGTCTTGTCCACTTGGTTAGGATAGCTCTCACACTAGGAATCGAGCCCTAAGTCATGGAGGACTTTAGAATCAAATAGTTAAGTGATACAAAGTACATATAAACTCAAGACAGTCATTTGTGAATCTTACAAATAATTGTCCTGTTTGAGATTTGAAACTCGGCACAGTAGCAGTGTGGTCTAGTAACTCTAAAAATTTTAGAAAATTGAAGATTATTCATTATTTAAAATTATAGTACAAAGTTCACAAGGAAATTTTTGTTAAACGCACAGTAAATAAGATTATAAGATATTATAACTGTAATAATACAGATGTTTTTTTTTTTTCAGAAATGCTTTTTTATAGTTTCATAAGTTTCAACAATCTCACGTGATGTTAAGAGACTACAAGTATGTGGCCTGAAATGGTAAGACGCTCAGAGAAAAATGATTCGACTGTATTTGCCGGAATGCACCTACAGGTATTTGTCGACAGGTTTTCACTTTGAGGGTAATAGCTAGCCAGGCGGGTATTGGGAAAACCCTACTACTATGATTCGTCTTCATGTCGATGTTTAACTTAATTGAAAGTGCAAACTCTTTGTCAAAATTTGGACCTTATTTTTTATGTCATAGCAAGCAAACGAACAGGTGGATCACCTGATGTTAAGAGATCACCACCGTCCATAGACACTTGCAACACCAGGGATGTCGCATGTGCGTTGCCAGCGTGTTATCAATAGAAAGGCTTCAGTAATAGTTTTGTTCCCTACTTTCGAATACGCACATATTCTAATTTCGTTGTTTGATAGTGACAAAATTGTTATAATTTAAGATATTGGCTAACATTGGTCGTTATGAAATTTCCACCAGATAACAAGTTTTACGTATAAATTGTAATTTAAATTGCATTAAATTTTCTAATTCAAATTTATTTCGCAATTATTTAATTCTCATATTTTGGGATCATTTTCAATAGTGATTATGTGTGAATTGAGATTAGTGGACGAACACCAGTCCACATAGACTTAGGTAAATACTTTACGACTGTAATGTATGAAAAAAAAAAATTGTTGGACATAAACCTCACGAAGTCACCTCACTGGAACTGATTTTTAGAACTCCATTTCATCTTATTTCCGTGTACCTGGCACAACTTCTATTTATTTATATCGAAGAATAAGATAACTGATGGAGTTAAAATGCTTTTAAATGGATATCGCTTTTAAAGAAACTTGATATGTGTTATCGCTGTGCTTCCCAAAGTGGTCTATATTGACCCCTAGGGGTCATGATGATTAGCAAAGAAGTCGAAGTTCGCGAAAAATAATGAGTGCCCATGCAAATGAGAGTCAACGATAATAATCACATTTAAGCAGGTCGTGGGTTTAATTCGTTTAATCTATGCTAACATTATAAAGCTGGAGGGTTTGTTTGTTTGTTTGAACGCGCTAATCTCAGGAACTACTGGTATGATTTGAAAAATTCTTTCAGTCTTGGCAATAGGCTATATATCATCAAGCTAAGTTAAGCTAAGCTAAGCAATAGGAATAACAAGCGGGGCAACAATGAAGAATGTTTCAAAATCGGGATGTTTTTTCGTTTTGAGAGCTTTTGGGAGCGTGTTAGCGTTAGCCCAGAGTCTACGCGGACGAAGTCACGGGCAGAAACAAGTAAATCAATATTCAGTAAGCAGAGAGTCTATATATAACCGAAAAACATAACAAGTGGTTCACGAGATAAAAAACTTTGAGGACCTCTGTGTTATCGTATTGGTGGTTAATAATTGTAAGAATGGGTTCATTTCAAAACTTTAGATATCTTTTAGAGGATCTGTGTGAAAGACAATTGCACGACTGGATAATTTTTCAATACATAATCAGCCCAGCAGATAGAGCGACTGTTTTATCGAACTACTATTTAGCTAACTACATATGTCCATGTTAAAATGGATCCTTAGTTCCTATCCTGTGTACCAGTACAGCCACGCTTTAGACGAAGACCTCTCAAAGTACTCCGAAAATGACTGTTAACTAAACAAAGTGAATGTAACCCAGAAATCAAATATAAAACAGAATTCTACTACTGCAGAATTTAAGAAATTGTATTATTTAAACTAACTGCCCGTCCCGGTTTTGCACGGGTGTACTAACGAAGAAAATGCGGCCAAATCTTCGCTTTGCAGTAATACCATGTAATGAAATAAAATGAAATTACACCGAAACGGTCTTATTACAAAAACAAAAACGAACACGGGTTTAACACGAAATTTACTAATTCGTCCACGAACCATTCGATAATCGAAGTATTGTTTTATATTAATATTCTCGTCACTTTCTTACTTTATCTATGCATTTTTTACTTATTTTAAACACTTACATACGACGATAATCATTACGTTGTAATAGTGTATACGGAGACGTCGAGTTCGCTGCGTTATTCTATGCCAAGTTAATAATGGAAAGTTTAATGAAAACCGAGCTCGAAACGAAAACGAATGAAATCCGAACATTTTCTGTTATCGTCTACATTCTAAAATTTTCAAACAAACGTTATTTTCAATTATCGTTTTTGTAATTAAATTCAATATATTTCTTTAATTTTCCGACGTAAAAGATGTTTTGTTTTATTTTTTGTCTGACTCCATTGCTTCAAAACAATGTAATTAACTTAATTTGATGGTTTTGGCGGGATTTTAATCTGTCATGTTGTGGATTTTATATATTTATTCATAATCTTGTGTTACTTGACTCTATATTGTGTAAAATTGGTGGTGTTTTATGTAATATAGTTTGTTTATTGTGCATAAATTAAATTAATGGAAAATAATACCACGGACCATGAATTCTCAGATGACACAAAAATTCCGTGGAAAGTTGTAACAAGGGAACCACCATCTTGTCGGAACGTAAACATTGACATCGAAATGACCGCACGGACACTAACTTGTAATACTATTAAGTACTCAACAATGGCAGTAATAATCTAAAAGATTGGTTGCTTAAAATAAAGTTAAAAAAAACTTAATTTGATTCAAGTTAATTGTTTAATATATCTACTCCTCAAATGAGTGGTAAAAATGTCTATTTCCAGTTATTTACTTATAGATAGATTCAAGTTTAAATTTCTCGACATTCAATCGACAATCTCCTGTCATTCGCGTTAAATTACGCCACCTAGTGCTGAGTTATAATAAAATGGATAGAATAAAACCTTTGCCCATGAATAATAAACAATAAGCAACATTCACGGTAATCGGTCGAACGGTGTTGGAATTAATAAATCTCACATAAAATATATGTACGAACATCCAAATTGATATAGATGAATAAATAACCTTTAGCTCGCCATCTCGCTCAAGTTAATGTAGATTTGATTTATCCTTCGGGAGCAGTACATTTTTTTAGATAAAATATATCCTGTACCTCGGATATTGTGTAAAATTTCGTGACGATCAGTTGAGTAATTAAGACGTTCAAGCGGAACAAACAAAGTCACATTTACATTTATAATATTAGTAAGTAACAATGTGCTTTGATACTTTTTAATGGTTAGTTTCCTAGTACGTTCTTATAGTATATCGTGACAGAGCAACCGTGTCCTTAGGCAATATGTCTACGAACAAGCCTCTTTTGGAATAAATTTACCGTTACATTGGCTACTAACTGGTTAGAACAAAACTATATCACTTTTTCTGACGGCATACTCGAAACATATGGATATCAGTGGGTAATTCAGAGTGATGCGACCTCGAATAATGAATCATTACTTAATTTGTCAAATAAATAACTAGTATTGGACTTTTTCCTGTCATATGACATGGAGATTCCTAGTTTTTTCGCATTCGCTAGGAAAATTCATATTTACTATTAAAATAAAATTACACAATTATTTAAAAGAGTTTGGTCGATGTTAAAATAGTTTGTGATTTTTTTCATACTATCTAGCTCACATCGGGTTTCCATGACACTGTTTCAACTTGATTATTTTGAACAAATTCCAAGACTTTTTTATTACTTCAGTCGTCTTTTCCCATCATAACTCATCATATTTTTATCATAATGATAAAAATCATGAACAATATGTTGTTTTATGTCTTTAAGGCATTTTTTTGTAAAAAAACTATAAAAGATTGTGAAAGTCATCATATATTATTTTAGGTTGAACTTTAACTGCGAATAACTTTTAACCGAGTTGACTTAGCGAAAAATTTTATCAGACCTTTTTTGTAGGCCGTTCAATTTCCTACAAAATTATGTATTTACTTTTACCACAGAATAACTCATTGAGATACAACAAAATTCGAAAAAGAAAAATAAAAATTTCCCGTGTAAATTAAATGGGAAATCGAAAATCACGATGTGACACCTCTGAAAATTAATATTAAGAGCTCAAACTTCACCAGAGTTTTTTTTCGTCATCTTGGACGATAATTTCGTGGTAGCTAAAAAAAATTAAAAGTTTTTTTTGGCCCACCCTAATGAATACATATTTTGACAATGTAGGCGGACGAACAAATTTTGTCGTAATAAATTCTTCTGATATTTGCCATTTTACTAACATTGATGTGGTCAGCATTCAGGTTCTCGCGAAGTCAATAAATACTTCGTGTCCATCGATGTTTTGGCTACACATGTCGCGATAATGCGAACCTTAGTCGAAGCTCGTTTCTTTTATTGTATTTAGTGAGTACTTTTGTTAGACACGTATATTATTACCTATTGAATTTATTTATAAATATCTTAATCAACATACCATACAAATCGAAATAGAAGTTCAAATATGCTAGGGAATACGAGATCGTCTGAGGCTGCCAGCCACTTGCGCCCGAGCAGCCGGAGCGCTGGCATCCTGTAACAAAGAAATAACAAATTATTAAAAAAACACACACACAAACAGATCTGATATTTAAATATGACTAGCTGTGCGCGTGACTCCGTCCGCGTGCAACCTAATGTAAAAAAAAAACAGTGACTAATCCATTTACTTATCTACTTTTCACTCGTACTTAGGTCGCGTCGCCATTAAAATTACAATAACTTTTGATAGAGTGACCCGAATTTAATGAAACCAAGATTAAATGTTAGTTAGTTCTTTATGATTTTCTCGGTAAGGTTTTGTCGTGTAATCAGTACTTTAGCAGAGATGCGTGTTCTAACAGACAGATAGACAGACATTTCTAAATATGATTTCACAAAAAGCCAAAAAGTTAGACACGTTAGATTTACATTCTTATTACCTATATGTATAGATGTAGACAAAGAGGATAATATTAAGCCTAGATTGTATTGACATTAAAATGTTGCTTCACGAACATTAATAGATAATTTATAACAAGTAGATTATCGATTTAAGGTTGGTCAAGCGAACATCAGCTTACTATAGTATGTCACAGTTTCTTTGTTTACCTAACCTCTGTTTAATTGTAGATCTCGAACCTACTTTGTTGAACGTAATGTTCGGGCGTTATTACCGAGCCAACATTACTGCAGTAAATTGCCATGATAAATTGTTGTAAACGTTTATTTGGCTTATTAAAACGGTCAAGGTGTACGTGATCGAAATAACGCAATAACTGGACTGAGTAAAATTAAATTCTAAAAGATTGTTGATGATAAAGGTTAGTCAGTTGTATTATATGACAGTCTAAATGACTCAAACAATAAAATAAATACTTCGTAAAACACTTTTATAAATAAAAATATAATAAAACGCGTAGTTATATCTCTTACAATATTTTTACATTGTAGTTCACTTATACTTGATTGTACCTGTTTTAATAAGTTAGCCTGTTATTGGTTTTTACTTGTATTTTATGCGAAAGCGTACAAGGAGGACAATCTTTTTTGAGTGTGTATACATATGTATATTTATTGGACACGCTTACCAGACTAAACTGTTTGATGAATCTTATATACGAGATGTCGTAAGAAGAAGAAAAATACAATCTTTTTGAAATCGGTTAATTAAATGGAGTTTTCACTTACCAATACTCAAATGAAAAATTCGTTCTATTATATGACTCAAAAAAGGTTGAACATTTTTGCAATCGAACGTTTTGTTCTAATTATCTTTTCTGTCCAATTCTATTTGTTTATAATTCTTTACTTAATTTTTTCGTTAATTAAATTTATATAACTATCATATATTCTCTGAATTTAGTTTTAGGTATATTAACAACATGGTATGTTTTATCTGGCTTAATACATCTTTAAATTGTATTTACTATTCATACCTCACACTCAGGTTAGACGTGTCAGCTTAACTGAAATGAACGTAATTCCTTTTAATACCGGAAATTAACACTTCGTTGCTAAATAAGTGAGTCGGTTTTTACGTAATCCGACCAACTTTATGTTGTAAGCTACAACACAAAATATCGATAACACAATTTTTATTTTAATACGGCTAAATAACGACTTTGTAATTGAAATTATGTATAGTACAAACTAAAAACTACGATGACAACAGAATGATCCAAAATTCATGGCAAAATGCCGCTATCCTGGTATCCTGCCGCTTTCTAGATATATACTGGTTAACCCTGAAATAGAGCATCCCAAAAGAGAATCACTGTGACTGTGGTAGATATCCAATCAGTTACAGATACCCTACGGCTTCTTTAAATTTCTAGATATATTGGATGATTCTGAAACGCGACAGACTGTTGCGGGGGTTACACCGTGTATTGTCCGTGCGATCAACCGAATACAATTTTAGGTCCACCATTGATATACAACTCAAGATGCACATTTAACATCTCACAGCGGGCACACAAAAATTAGTGCATTATTCACTCTAAAAACAACGCTAAATGGTTTAGGTAAGTCTGAATTTGCAAAATCATCAGTTTATCGTATAACTATAACTACGTATGTATATTAGGAAGTTTTTGCGACCGGTTTTTAGAGCTACTTTTATTCGAGATTGTGTCTTGGGTTTTTATGTCAATGATGTCCACTGTCATAATTTAAAGAATTCAGTAATTTCGACAAAGTAATAATGGTGCAGTGATTAGTGCGTTACGACACCGCGTCGACCTACGTAGGTTCGATTCTTTACCAATGAGTTGTAAGGTGATAAAAAACATCGTAATGATATCATAGTATCGTGATAGGATTTTTCTAAGACCGCCTGGCTATCTATAACCCCCTAGTTGTGAATTAGTGGTCAACCTATATATGTTCCGGCAGCTACACTTGAGAGCCAGTTGCCCTCTATGTTTAGCGTATTTACAATCTTAGACTATCAGTATTTAAAATCAAATGAGATAAGATATAAGGCTAAAATTTCTAAAATATCAAAAAAATTTATACAGTGTTATACAAGGGACCAAGTATTTTTTTATAAAAAGTTATAAAGTGATGCGGAGGGAAGAGAACAAATAAATGATGTTGTAGTAAACCAACCAAATTGAACTAATTGCTACATTATAGAAAGTTTTTCGTTATAACGAGTTTACACTATAACTATAGACTCTACAATAAAAAGCGATATAAAATAATTAATTATAACTAATTATTACACAAGTTATATACAAAGCAAAAATTTCGGACGAAGCTGCTAACGAATTCTAATACCAGATTTTGTCTCAAACCTCGACTGGAATGAAATTGAATTAATTCAAATGCAAAACACCTTTTTATATATAAGACTTACAATACTGTTATGAAATAGTGAAAGACAGAAACATCTGATCAATATGTTACATAAAAACGTGAATTTCTTTGAATGACAAACAGTAACATTGAAGTCGGTCCAAATTAACTTCGCGCATCGACTCATTGTTTCAGTGTTCTTTTAATAGCCGGCAGTAAATCTGTCACAGTGAACAATTCCACTGATTGAATTTACATTGCGTTACAGTTACGATATACATACATATTTACGTTTATGTGAATTATTAATATTCAAAGTAAAAAGCGTATCTGATGTATTTTATAATTGATGAAGATTATATAATGAAATAGAAACACTTTTACCTAAATAACTTTGAATAACACTGATTGGGATAGCGATTAGTTAGTTAAGTAACATCAAATAGACAACTAACAAATATTTGATATCTATTTTTAGTTGTTTTGTTTTAATTTATCATATTCGCAAAACTAAAGAAAATCTGGAAGTTATATAATTGGCAAGGTCCATAACCGCGAGTTTTTCACTGCCAATTGTACCTAAATTCCGTCTAACTATAAGTTGATTATTTATTAATACATTAGTGAATTTAATACGTGACGTATATTAACTATTATAGTATATTTTGTGACTAAACAACTCACACAACTTCTATTCAACTCAAGCTTACTTATGAAAGTTTAACAAGTGACATTCTTAGAAGATTACAACAAGAATATTATGAGATATAATTATTTATTACGATACAGCGACAGCCAGAAAAACGTGACAAGTTATAAATAAAACAAAGAATATCATGCATAATTCTTACAAAGGTAAGACATATCGTGAGGTAGGTAAGAATTTATCTAGACGGAAAGTTTAAATGTATATCATTTAGCTGCGGTTGCGATCTCATTTCACGTACACTGAACCCGAACTGAGTATTTCGGGAAGACATGTTCAACATCCAACTTTTCACACTTTATTTACTCCAATTCCCCTTTATTAGATTTCGGTCAGTGGGCAAAGTGTTTTTAAAAATGTTTGCAGGGTATTACTGGTACTGTGATATGTAGGAGAAGCTTGCAGAAGCACTAGTACAGAATTTGTTCAGATTTACGCGTAAAAAAAGTGTGTGTGTACTTATGTACACGCGTTAGAAGTTAAACTTCTTTAGTGTAACAAGATAAAACTCTTTTCAAAAATTTTATCTTTCGCCTTATTCTACGTTTGTAGAAAAACGGACACTAACAGCAGAAAAAAGGGATTTAATACATTGAAAGTTTTAATACAAAGAAATACAAACAACAAATACAATGAAATAAAATGTTGACTATAGCTAACTTCAGGATGTCGGTTTTTCGTGACGGTGTGCGCGCGCATCGTAAAAATTTACTCTCTTCATTTTTCCCTAACGCGCCAAAAGAAGTATAACTTCAAAAATCATACCCTGATCCGACTTTGCTTCAGTAATAATTTCTGTAACACTAGAATGCTAGAATAATATCTTGGAGAAATTATTATATTGCCACATCAGTTTCTTCCAATATTGTTTCAATGTAATTTATTCAATGAGTTTAATAGGCTATTTTTGAGTTCTTATCAATAATTTGTTATACACGAATACAATTATTACTATTGATCATATTACTACCGTCTATGAAGTATATTTTATAATACAGTCTTTTTTTATTATCTGATAATAAAAATACTATAATAGTGTACTATGAATATACAATGAGCTCCTTTGAACGCAATACTTTAGCAATGATGCATGTTCAGACAAACAGACAGATAGACAGACAGACATTTCTAACAATGATTGAAATGCATTTTATTACTTATTCGAAGACACGTGCAACAATTTTTTTCACACAAATCTAAAAAGTACAGAAACGTTAGATTTACATTCTTATATAATGTATAGATATATTTTTAATACTCATTCTCTTCCATATTCCATCTATAATATTTAAAATGATTTTAATTCCACAAAGTTATCTGTTGACGTAATTACAAATTAATTACATTATCAGAAAAGTCGTAACTGTGAAATTTTAGTTTTTTGACAAAAAAGTAATCGACCAAGTTAACCACAATACTGGATCAAACATATCAAACGTGATGACGCATAATTGTTGTTTATTAACTATGAGTTATATATCAAGATAAGATATACCTACACATGTCTAAATAGGTGATATGAGTTCGTGACTTACCTCAGTAATAAATCTTTACCAAGTAGTCGGATATTTTATAGGATCATAATATTACTCACTACAATAACGTTTGTTATGACCTAGTCAGCCTTTACAACTTCACCGAACGAGATACCCACAAGTTATTCCAACACAACGACGTATAACAATAAAATTATTATGTCTCTTGTCAATAAAACTCCAACGCTTGAAGCAGCTTTACAGCTTAATCATGCATATTAAATTATCCATAATTAAAGGTCTTCTCATGGCGACCCATACGGCAAATACGGAGTTGTTAAACTTTTAGCCATAATGGATATATCTACGCAACTATAAACGTCCTGGTACCAACAGAACACAATCGTATGTAGAAATTATTACCAAGTTAACGTGTGGTTATAACGACCTTAATAAACAATGGGACATGCGATGTCAGAATTATCAAACCTGAACAGTTAAAATGTATATTTATTCTCATTGTATTAAACAAAAAATACGCTGTGTAAGGACACATTAATACTTGAGTTAAGCACATTTGTGTTTTTTTATTTAATGTCGATATTTCCAATTTAACGCTAACGTAATAAACCTCTTCGGTGTTATTACAAAAAAGTTAAATACGTATTGAATACTTGCTTTAAAAAGGTTTCGAATTAAATGCACCGCGGTCGCTGAATGTTCGCCATCTTGCTCTTTTGTCTCGCTTTAGTTACGTTAGGTTAGACTTGCGAAAAAGGATAACGCGAACTTGCCTCGGGCGAGAGCGGTGCATTTAATTCGAGATCTTTTTAAACCAAGTATTCAATACGTATTAAGTCTTAAGTCTATAATATAATTATATTAAAGTGTAATAGATAGTAATTCTAAGTAATCTATACTAATATTATAAAGAAGTAAAGTTTGTGAGTTTGTGACGTGTAATCTCAGGAACTACTGGTCCGATTTGAAAAATTCTTTCAGTGTTATACCTATATAGCACATTTATCGAGGTAGGTTATAGGCTATATATCAGACCATTAGGAGCGGAGAGCTAATGACGAATGTTTCAAAATCGGGGTTTTTTTCCTCTTAAGAGCTTCCACTGCTTGTTAACGTTAGCCCAAAGTAACTATTCCACGCGTACGAAGTCGCGGGCAGAGGATAGTAAATCATATCATAAGGACTGCCAACAGAAATGAAAACTGAAAACAAAGGAATAACTGTGTTCTTTGTTGAAATTTTTTAATCAATTATAATCTATGACTTTAATTTCATAATTTGTAAATTGTAAATAATTTACATTATTCTGGTTTTCACATCTATTGACATTGCCAGTAATGATGTACAATTTTATACAGTTTATTATACGGCTGCACAACTTCAATACAAAATATCAATATCACATGCACACAAGCGGCTACAATACGCGTACTGCGGGGTGGTAGCGTGTCTGTACCCGACTGGATCGCGACCACCGTACACCAGGTGGAACACCCGCCATAGTGGCACGTTTAGGCGTGTCGCGCTCCGGGATCAGCTGGTGTATATCCAGCAACCGGGGGGGGGGGGCTGTCCCTGACTGGGTCGCTTTCAGGCCGGCATGACAGCGGCGACCGGCGATGGATAGTATGTCTTTCGGTGGTCACCATTGTTTTTGGATTGTACTGTGCTTACCATCAGGCACAGTACAGTCACTTTGCCGAGCTACAATAAAAATAAAAAAAAATAATAAAAATACGTCACGAGCAAGTCTATAACACATAACTAGCATGTTGAGGTCATCAGTGACGCACACCCATAAGTTTTCCTCCTACCAAAAATCGCTCAACGCGACTAAAGAATTTACACTTCAAAAACCTATAATGCTACTGAAAAACACTTTGATTAATAAGTGAGGTCACTCGAGTATTATAAATAGGCTAAGTGCGGGGAAGGTTATTTAAAGCATGTTTATGTCTAAAATTAGATTTAGAGTAAGAACATCAATGGAACACCTACGCGTTTATATCTTACACAATATTAATACATTTATAGGATTAAGATGCGAACAATAGTGTTGTGTATGTCTGATTAACGGTGACCTACAAAACACGTATATTTATCGTACGTCATCATGCTTGTCGATATAAAACTATTGTGATTGATTGAATTCACCGTATTGTGTGCAGCATTATTAAATACATCGAACCGCAGCTGCGGGGACTATGCCTCGTTGAATATGTTCTGTGCTCTATATCAGGGATTCCCAAACTGAGTTCCGTAGAATAGTAATCAGGGTTACGTAATTTTTTTTTTTTTTATAACATAGGAGGCAATCGAGCAGGTCGGTCATCTGATGTTAAGTGATCACCGCCGTCCATAGACTCTAGCAACATCAGGGGAGTCGCAAGTGCGTTGCCAACCTGTGTATATGGGGAGGGGAAAGAGGAAGGGAGGTGGGCCTCCGGCGCTCTCAATGACCGAACGAAACGCAGCAATGCAAGCACTGGTACTTCACGTCGGTTTTCTGTGAGAGAGTGGTACTACCCCGGGCGAGCAGACTCATTCGTGTTGAAACTTCAGCGTGGCTCTACCATTTATTAAATAATACCACGGTTACAAATATTATTTTGAAATAGCGCAAATTATGTGATAAGATGGACTCATTACTTTTATGTAAAAAGGTAGGTAGTTAACAAGCATTCAACTCGGACTATGTATAACGCACGTAGTCGGAGACAATGCGCGAATAATGTGTTTCAATTATATTACACAATTCTTTAAAAAAATGTGCTTATATAAATTTCGGTGTTGATTTATAATCATTTGATATGGGGTTCCATAAAATAAAAGGTAATTGGTTGGTGTTCCGTTATCTATAAAGCTTAGGAACCCCTGCTCTATATCACTGCTAGTTTTATGACATGTATAATCAATTTAAAAAGCTAAGTTTAATTTCTTCCTCCCCTTTGAACGATACACGCGCTGAGTTCCTAAGTCACAGATTCAAAATAACCTCTATTTCGAACCGAACTAAAATGTTCGAAACATTCGCAACTAGATCTTTGCCGTATCTGTGTAAACGTCAAATCGTCTCCCTGTCAGAGTCCTTGTCAAAAGCCGGTATGATAACAAAAACCGGCGGTTTTTACTCTACTGTATTCATCATAAGTCATAGCTTTGTCTTTTTTT
Source organism: Antheraea yamamai (assembly GCA_036509395.1). Classification (NCBI taxonomy): domain Eukaryota; kingdom Metazoa; phylum Arthropoda; class Insecta; order Lepidoptera; family Saturniidae; genus Antheraea; species Antheraea yamamai. Next base: position 9,339,671 of record AP028433.1, read on the forward strand.
GTGTTAGAAAAGATTATAGTAGTAAATTAATGGATTGATTTGGAAACCTGGAAAAAATTATTAACTCTTATAAATGGAAACTAAATATTGTTATAGTTTTTTTTAAGAACAACAGTTTTTTCTGTCATAATTAAAAAAAAAATCGTTCTTTAATTTAAATATACATTAGGGTGGAGTGAAAAAAACAATTTTTTTTTTTTTCTTAGCCTGGGGGTCAAATTTGTAGCTTATAAAAAACAAAAATTTTTTAAAAAAAAAAAAAAAATTTTACTCAACATCTTGAGCCAGCCCACTCATTTTTAAAACTAATTACGAGTAAAAATATTTGGTTGCAAAAAAAAAATTTTTGAAGGCGTTCTAGAAACTTCAGAGTATCCTCTTTTATGCCAATTAAAAATCACAAGTTAAAAAAAAATTTTTGTGACTATTGTTTTAATTTTAAAAAAAATCCCAAAAAGTACCATTCCTCTTTAGGGCACTAGAATAAAATTTGAGTTGGAAATGATCATAATTGCCAGTTCTTAGATGTTTTAAGAGATTCAAAGACAAAAAAAAATTTTTTTTTGCAACCAAATATTTTTACTCGTAATTAATTTTAAAAATGAGTGGGCTGGCTCAAGATGTTGAGTAAAATTTTTTTTTTTTTTTTCAAAAATTTTTGTTTTTTATAAGCTATAAATTTGACCCCCAGGCTAAGAAAAAAAAAATTTGTTTTTTTCACTCCACCCTAATATACATATATAATAAATGAAAATATAAAAAGTAATTTCCTGTAAAAAAATAACAAATTCAACAGATTTCACTAATAACTAGTTGTTAAGACCGGTTTCTATAGTCGACCTAAAACTATGCACAAGAAATGTTTCGTGTCTGTTAGTCACAAAAAATACACATTTGATCCGGCAAGTTTATTTACTAACATTTTATACATTATCCGTACATCAGTAGGGGACAAGAGTTTTACAATTTCTGACACTTGTAGTACCCTAACCTCAGTCGGTGTTATTACAAAAAATACTTAAAAAGGTTTCCAATTAAATGAACCGCGCTCGCCCGAGGCAAGTTGACGTTATCGTTTTTCGCAAGTCTAACCTGACGTAACCAAAGCGAGACAAAAGAGCAAGACGGAGAACATTCAGCGACCGCGGTGCATTTAATTCGAAACCTTTTAAAGCAAGTATTGAATACGTATTTAACTTTTTTGTAATAACACCGAGTAAGTTTAATATAATGTTTTTATCTTCATAAAAACATTCAACATCTGAAGCGACGATGCCTTAGTTGATAACGTGTTTGGACACCGCGTCCACGACGGTTCTAATCATAGCCGCTGAGTGGGAGCTTTGGGTAGCATGTAGTCGTAGCGTGGTTGTAGGGCTTTTTCTAAATCTGTCTAGCTATACCACCTTCATGTTGAAAATCCGACGCCATACACCAGTTGGTGTGTTCCAGCAGCTGCATTTAAGAGCTAGTTCACTCCAGGTTTATTGTGTTAGATCTTAGATCACATCGTCATTTTTATCAGATGAAATGATAACGCTAAAACTTATAAAGTACTAGCCTTTGTCCGCGACTTCGTCCGCGTGGAATAGTTACTTTGGGCTAACGCTAAGCTAACACGCAACGGAAGCTCTCAAGAGAAAAAAAAAACGATTTTGAAACAGTATTCATTGGTGCTCCGCTCCTATTGGTCTTAGCGTGATGATATATAGCCTATAACCTTCTAAATGAGTTATATAATACTGTAGGAATTTTGCAAATAGGACCAGCAGTTCCTGAGATTACCCCCTACAACGTCACAAATTCACAAACTTTACCTCTTTATAATATTAAGTATAGAAGTATAGATAAAAAAACAAGATCGATAGCGATGAAGAAAGTTTTGACTATGGATTCTTTTTTCAAAATCTGTGAATACAGGTCAAAATATATCACAAAACTATGGGTAATTTCTTAAGACTTCTTGTAGCTACAATGCGGCCGCAGTTAACGTGGGGGCAGTTAACCTTTCTCCCTTATTATCCGATCCGAAATAGCCATGACGTAACAAACTCATATTCGTATTTATAATGTTAGTTAGGATTTACTACCATATACCTAGTCTTGCCATAAATACTGAAACAAAGAAAACAAACATTTCTATTGCAAATAACATTTATTACTTTTACAGTATGTTAGTTTAATACATAAATATAAAACATTTTAAAATATAAAAAGCTTATTCGAAGTGGTCTCTATCGGCTGCAATACAGTCCTTTAAACGTTGAGGCCAGTTACCAATAGAAGCTCGCACTTTTTCCATGGGAAAATTCTTCACTGCCAATCGTACAGATTGTTTTAGGAACTCCAAATTATCGTGGCGTTTAGAGCAAGCCGTACTCTCTAAAATTGACCATAAATCATAATCTAGCGGATCAAGATCAGGACTAGACGACGGCTAGTCTTCAGCTCTGATGAAGTCCGAAACGTTCGTTTCCAACCAAGACTGCGCAGACCGAGCTTTATGACCCGGCGCCGAGACTTGCTGGAAGGGCCATTCTTGGTTATTGAACATGGTGTTGTTAAGGGGCTTCACTACCTTCTCAAGAATGGTATCTTGATACACTTGTGCCGATGTTTTGATACCTTTCTCACAATAGTATGGCTCAGTCACTCCTTCATAGCTAATACCCCACCAAACCATCACTGAAGTCAGATAGTGCCCAAGTTGCACTCTGTCGACTAATTGAGAAGCTTCCTTAGAGCTTTGAGCATAATACTGTCATTTTGTTTGTTAAAATGTTGCTCAATTGTAAAAATTTTCTCATCCGTAAACAAAGATTTTTCTGTGACCTTCCTTTGCGTACCGCTTCAGTAGTTGTTTCGATTTTACCACCGTATTCTTTTTTAAATTATCAGTTAAGAAATGACCAGTACGTCTCTTATAGGCTGCAAGTCCTAAGTCATCTTTTGAAATACGCGACATGGTTCTAGGTGCTATCTTCATCTCCCGAGATAAAATCTTTTGCTTTCGGACATGATTTCTTCGAATTCTTTCCCTTACTGCTTTGACCACCTTTTTCGTACGAACATTACGTGGACGGCCATATCTTTTTCTGTCACAAACAGAGGAGGTCTCATTGTACCTATTAATAGCCCGGTACACAAACATTTTACTAATACCAAGCGTACGGAGAGTTTTACATATTGCATTTGGCTCCATACCTACTTTGTGTAATGCAATCACAGCGATTCGGTTCTCTTTATCACCCCACTCCATTTTAATATCGCAAAATATTGTACAATGTATTGGCGCCAAAATGAGAAAACTCAATGAATAATCATATAAAAATGACAAATTCCAAATTCAAATGTAATATTTTGTTTATTTTTAATTGTAACAATAATTATGGCCAGACTAGGTATAACCGTATACATAATATATCTATAAATAAAATCTATTCTTCGAAATAGAACCTATTATTAATACACGTGAGTCGCACTGACGTAAAGAGTTATTTAATGTACGTAGGAAGAATAAATAAACTCACAGATTGCCTAATCAACGTTTTATTACTTTATTTACAGATTCAGTTAATAGTAGGTTTTATACGTATAATATTGTTCCGATGATGGATAACCACCAAACTTATCAGATCAGGTTAATTATATGGTGAAATATGTTGGTAATAAATGCATATTTTGGAGGGTGTCTTAGTTTTTTAAAATTACACAACGGATTTTGACACCTTACGTATACAATACATAATATTATACTTAGAAAGTAGTCATAAAATTACTTTTCGGGCGGCTACATTGTGAATGCTGGCTAAACCTTACCGGTGTTATTACAAAAAAGTTAAATACGTATTGAATACTCGCTTTAAAACAGTTTCGAATTAAATGCACCGCGAATGTTAGACATCTTGCTCTTTTTTCTCGCTTTGGTTACGTTAGGTTAGACTTGCGAAAAAGGATAACGCGAACTTGCCTCGGGCGAGCGCGGTGTATTTAATTCGAAACCTTTTTAAAACAAGTATTTAAGCTTTTTGTTCGGTAACACCGTACAAGTTCAAAAAAATAAGACGAAATTACATATTTTAAAATAGCTTTATAAGAAAAGTCCCGGATGATGATACATCTTAAAAAATAATAGATTACCAGCGAATCTCTAATTGCGAATTAATCTTCATTCAGCGAAACTTGGGAATTTAATGTACATAAAATAATATGTATGCGTAACATAAAACAAGTTGTTTATATAGGGTTGTTATTTTATAAATCAAACTAGCGGGCGCGGCAGACGTTGTCCCACCCTGATTATAAAAAAATCCTTGACAAATTACATATCAAAACGTTCCTCATGAATCACTTTATCCACTTGTGAAAACCGCATAAAAATCCGTTCAGTAGTTTTTGAGTTTATCGCGAAGAGACAGACAGACAGACGCGGTTGGGGACTTTGTTTTATACTATGTAATGATTACTGAATAATTTTATAAAAAGTTATTTTATATTTTTTTATTTTTTATTGAAACTAAGAATAATCGTGTTTGCATCAGTGTAATATCGCGTTGACATCAATAAAAACCAACGTTTTATTCGTGTTTCAAGTATACCAAAAGATATAATTTATGTTAATATGGAATGCTAATTGACGGAAAATTGTGTTGCAACTAAAAAATACGCACCTCAAATGGGCACGACGTAAATTTTTATCAGCGAACACATCTTAAGGAGTTGCAAAAATTATCGCCTAATTACGTATTGGCTTTTACCGCAAGAGCATTATAATTTGTTGACGTCATCGGGGTATATCGCCTTATTCTGTAATATTCACTATTAAAACGTACTACGATAATTTAAAACGTGTAGTTGATTTTCTATAAAATACCTCCTCAATTGTAGTCGTTGTAAATTTTTATCGAGTGTGTTATTTCACGTAAACTAGAAGAAAATTACTATAACTTATTACTAGAATCAAAATAATGCCAATTTATACTTAAGCGAAATAAATAAATAGAAATGATTAATTACAATATCTAGCATCCATAAATTGTATTCTATATTATGACGAAAAAATATAATGGTTGTTAGTACAAGTAAATGTAGTTTTTTTTTTTTTTTCTTCGAACTGACTACGCTATTGACCAAGCAAGGTCTTAACAGCTTCACCGGACTACTAAGGCGAGCGCTTAAGGCACTCAGCCGATTTTATTTTGACAACTAGCTCAAGGGTGCGCGGCACACCTCGGCTTTGGCTGTTGCCTGATACATGCAATTCGCGACCTATGTGAGCTAACCTAAGCTAAGCTAACTATTCATACATATATGAGTTGTTGAAACATATATGTGTACCAAGCATACATACCTCAATAACTCTTATATATATTTCGTATCGGGTAATTTTCTAAACTATTTCAGTTTGATAAGGGAAAAAAGATAAGACCCTTCCACTTGCATGTGTAAGCGTGTATGCGTGCACGTGTGTGGAGGTGATATGTGTAATGTTGTCGCAGTGATGTAAGATTTTGTGTCACTGTATCGCGCGAGCAGCGTACTCAAGGGCTCCACGCCGATGGAACGGACCTAGGCTTGAGCAGCTGCCGAGGGGGGCCTAGTCTGGTGTGCGGGAGCGAAATTTATCCCTAGACCACGGCGGCGTGATCTGTGGAGTAAATGTAGTCATTTCCCTAAAATCTACTTATAATTTTTACAAGATATGTAGGCATGATGTATGATTCCTTTAACTAAATTATGATCATCGTTGTTGACGGAATCTTTTAATTGTTCGTTCGATAAAAGGAGTGATCACAATGAGTAAAACTTCGAAGATTCAAATTAATGACATAAAAATATTGTTTCATATATATTTAGTTGTTATTATATCGTAACATAAAAAATAAACCCACGTCAGATGTATAAACGTGCCTTTAAGTAAAATAGTATTTTGAGGAATAATATTCCTTTATTCTAACGAATATTATAAATGTGAATGGGAGTTGGTTCGTCTATTTGTTTGTTTGTTACGCTTGTTGCCAAATAATAAGTCAGATGTAAATAAAAGCAATAAAAGCAAAGCCGCGGACAAAAGCTAGTGTAGAATAAGTTGAAATTTTAATATATATAAACGAATGATTTTAATGTTATATTAGAATCGTGTTCCGTAGGTAATGAAATAGCATCAGTTAACAAAGGGCAAATGTCACCCGTTTGATGGTAAAGTCATAGCACAATACACAAAATATTTCTGATTGTACTTACATAATTACTACTTATTTAATATCTATATAATTGATTATAACATTTGTTGACATGATATGAACATTCTTTTAAATAAATTATATTTAAAATAATTTGATTTCTTTTAATAAATAGTAAGTAAACAAAAAAAAAAAAAAAAAAAAAAAAAATTTTATATTTATTATAAAAAAAAAAAATAAAAAAAAAAAAAAAAAAAAAAAAAAAAAAAAAAAAAAAAAAAAAAAAAAAAAAAAAAAAAAAAAAATTTTTTTTTTTTTATTAAAAAAAAATTTAATAAAATAATAAAAAAAAAAAAAAAAAATAAAAAAAAAAAAAAAAAAAAAAAAAAAAAAAAAAAAAAATTTTTTTTTTTTTTAAAATTTTTTTTATATTTTAAAAAATAAAATTATATTATATAAAATTTTAAAAAAAATTTTTTTATTATAAATTAATAAAAAAAGATGGGGTAACGGAAAATGTGACGGTAAATTTTTTTCCAACGCCGATAAAGAAGTTTCACTTCAATAATAACAATACGGAGTTACCATGGATAGATTAGAATATGTCCGTCTTCCTTTTTCCTTAGGCGAATTATATTAGTATAAGTAGGTCCACCGTTTATTCTACATTACAAACACTGGGTATGCAATCCATACTTTAACAATACTCTTTAATTTTTCTATTTTGCAATAGAAATTGTTCATCTAGTATAAGAATACCTATAAAAATCAGAAATTAAATATTGAAATTTAAACAGGACTTTTTTGAAACGTTGGTCAGAATAAGGATGGAAAAGTTGAACGGCGACCCAGCGAGGCAGCCATGACGTCAATCTGCCCATAAATGGCTAATGGACGAGCAAAAAATGAGACGAGGGTTATCTGATCTACTGGTTAAAGTATCGATACGGAGAAATATAAAAGTAATTATTAAACACCGTAATTAATTTTAACACAGTATTAAGACTAATGAAATACATAAAGCAAAAATACATGGTTACAAAGAAAACAGTCATCATTTGGAAGTATACAACTATAATCTAGTTATCTATACTAAAATTATAAAGAGGTAAAGTTTTTGAGTTTGTGATGTTGTAGGGCGTAACCTCAAGAACTACTAAGCCGACTTTGAAAATTCTTTTACCAATAGAAAGTCACGTTATTTGTGAGTGTCATAGGCTATAACCTAAAAAATAAAAAGACTTTTTTGTGGTAGTCGGATTTACAAAGTCGGAGAAAAAACAGTCGAACGAAAACGTCTCTTACGAACGCTGCCCTAACGATGAGAGATATGATTGAGTTCTAGAGAAAAGTTGTAGCTTGATAATGCCTACAAAAAAGTCAACGAGAGCATAGGTCTAACTTTTATATTTAAGTCACAAAAAGTTTATAAATCTTTACCGCTCAACGAAGTGTGCACAGGTCAGCTAGTAATTTATAAAGAACCCATTTTTTTTTATTTACTCGCGTCATATTTAAATAACATGCGTCACATAGAATTAAGATGAATCTAATTACACTTTACGTCGACGGTTTATTGTGAAAACCTGTTATATATTTTTTTCTTAAAAAATGTTTTAAGCCATATGCTAATTATGTATTTCTGTTTATGAGCTCTAACACCAGTGAAACAGACGAGAAAATTACGAAAATAATTCATGGTAAAACAGATAAATAAACTAAAGTATTCAAGAATCAAATTTTCAAGGCTCAATATGCCAAAACTTTCTATACTGCATTTATCAGGTTTTCGCAATAAGCCTTCGATATATTTAAATCTAACAGACCATTTAGACTACAGAGTGAGCCCAAGAAATACATATATACTCATAGGTACATACATATAATTGATAATATGAACCTCCTCTGCGCATTTAGGTAAAAATATAATTCTTGAAAATGATGTACGCAGAAATATAGTATTACCAAAAGAAAACTTTATTGCTTATTTCGTCTGCGTTGCTCATTATCTCATGTGCAGAGGGAAAAAAATACTCCCACACACCAGATTAGGCCCCCCTCAGCAGCGGCTCAAGCCTAGGTCCGGTCTCTCGGCGTGGATCCCTTGAGTGCGCTGCTCGCGCGATACAGTGACACAAAATTTTACATCACTGCGACAACATTACACATATCACCAAAAGAAGGGGAGCTGGACCTCCGGCGCTCTCACTAACCGAACGAAACGCAACAATGCAAGCACTATTAATTTACGTGGGTGTTTCTGTGGGTCGGGTGGTAGTATCCCGAGCGAGCCGACCCATTCATGCTGAAACCAGTAACAGCTTCTGTGTGACTCTACCACCTACTAATGTTTCTTAACAATGTAATCGGCTTGCTTCGATCCGCCACGGCAAGAAAACATACATCGTTGAACGCGAAGTGCATATAAAATCGTGGTTTCTTATAACTATAATAACATCATATTAGAAGAAGATATCGTGAAATTATGATCGTGATAAGGATCAAGTGTTAGGTAATTAAATTTTTTTTAATTTTTGATCGAAATCTATCCATTATTTTTGCGTGATGTGCACACAGTGCTAGAACTCTATCATTTTATTTATATGAATTAATATGATTACTCTAAAGAAACAAAACTAAAAAAAAGTGTGTGTGTACTTATGTACACGCGTTAGAAGTTATATTTCTTTGGCGTAACAAGATAAAAATCTTTTCAAAAATTTTATCTTTCGCCTTATTCTACGTTTGTAGAAAAAACGACACTAACAATAGAAAAAAGGTATTTAATACATTGAAATACTAACAACAAATACAAAGAAACAAAATGTTGACTATAGCTAACTTCAGAGTGTCGGTTTTTCGTGACGGTGTGCGCGCGCATCGTAAAAATTTACTCTCATCTTTTTTCCCTAACGCGCCAAAAGAAGTATAACTTCAAAAATGTTTCATATCTTCGGAAAACCCTCAAATATTCCTAATACTTAAATATTACTTAATTAAAAAAAAATAAAGTCTTCTGCCACGTCTTTCTGTTTATCTGTTCGCGGTAAACTCAAAAACAACTGAACGGATTTTCATGCAATTTTCAACAGTAGATAAAGTGATTTATGAGAAAGGTTATATATAAGGGATAACATTTGCCGGGACCGCTAGTACAAAGACTTACTACTAAAGAGTTATTAATATAATACGAATTACTATTTCTGTCCTAGTAATTAATTAAAGTTCATGACAGTTAAAGCTACTAGTTTTAGATCGTATTTCGAAAACGCCTGAGCAGTAATTTACATAAATGAAAGCCGATAAACCTATATAATTCTTGAAAAGGGTGAGAATTAAATCAAGTTCAAATTACCTATAAACATTTAATTTAACATTTACATTTTAAATATCATTTAAAATGTATCGTTAAATGCAATCAGCTTTTGAGATTCTTAATATCAGAATAATGGAGTTCACGAGCAACTGAAACTTTTACAAATTATTGAAATATTCAAAATAATTCAATACAATGATAGAGGGATTTCATTTTAAAATATATAATTTACTAGCAGGCCCGGCTGACGTTGTCCTGCCTTGATATTTAAAAAAAATCCTAATAGTCGACCGCAGCGCCACCTATCGGATCCACTGGAACTCGCACACAAAATTTCATCGAAATCGGTCCAGTCGTTTAGGTGGAGTTCAGTAACATACACACGTACAGAAGAAATTTATATATAAAGATATTGAGTCATTATTAACGTAATAGATGATATTCAATTGTAATATTATCCCAGTAGCAAACAAATTATATTATAAAACTACACGAGAATTCCAATCAACTTTGATATTAGAGAAAGTCGTTATATAAATGTTATAAAGGAAATAAAGAAAAATTTTGTTGTAATGTTGTTTAAAATACGGACAATGCAATCTCTATCACATTTTTTTGTCTATACATATAGTAAGAATGTAAATGTAACGTGTCTGTATATTTTCATGAAAAAAATTGTTGCAGACGTCTAGGAATAAATAAGTAATAGAATAAATTTCAATCATTTTTGGAAATGTCTGTCTGCCTGTCTGTTCGTATGAACACGCATCACTGCTAAAATACTGGGTTCACAATAAAATTATAAAGCATATCTTCAGGAGTAACTTAGTCTTTGTTTCATTAAAATCGGTCCACTCTATCAAAAGTTACTGTAATTTTAATGGCGCCGCGAATTAAGTTTGAGAGAAAAGTAGATAAGCAAATGGACTAAATACGTTCAGATGACTTTATTTGTCATTGTTTTGTACATGAGGTTCCACGTGGACGAAGTCGCGGGCACAGCTAGTATTAAATAATTATCTAGGTATACCAGCCAGTTAATAGAATATATACTAAAAGTTGAAAACATATTTTTGAAGCAATAACGATTTACCGGTTCTTGGTTTAGCGAATTTATCATCTTCATCAATCCCATCCATCAATCCATTCATCAATCCAATCAAACGCTAAAACCTAATAAGTATTTTAAAACAATCAAGAAAGAATTATCCATAAACTTCCGAGCGTACAGATGTAAAACTAAGATTAATGGAATCACCTTATCATTGTCTTTCAATACCTTTTTTTTCCCGAACTGACTACGCTATTAACCTGGCAAGGTCTTAACAGCTTCACCGAACTATTAAGGCGAGCGCTTAAGGCACTCAGCCGATTTTGTTTGGGCAACTAGCTCAAGGGTGCACGGCACACCTCGGCATACTTATCCGACTGTCATGTAATGTATTGTATTTTCAGAATCTACATTATTGCGAGTGAATCCGCGAGCAAAAGCTATTTGTAAATATAAAATTGTACACAAAAACGACTTTAATGTAATTTGTTAATATTGAAAAAAATCTAGAAAAACGAATTCTAACGATGACTAGTGAACACTAGTGTAAGTAATCATAAGATAATCTTGTCGAGTGTTGATCCTCCACTTACGTACGTCTATAATTTATCTTTAATTTTGATATATCACACTAACAACATGTTCTCTGATAAAATACTTTATTCATGTCACAAAACGCATTGAAAATAGTACGTTTAATATTCTTATGATAAATAAAAATATAAGAGATAACAGCAAAAGGTAATATTTTCTGGTTAGTTTTTACCACGCAAAACATGGGCAATATTTTTTGAGTGTATGTACTTATGTATATTTCTTACTTTGACAAACTGAAACCATCCTAAACGCTTCGACTAATTGAAACATATTTATTTTTGTTTCTCTTTATACATTTATAAACTTATTTTATTTTACAAACGCAAAAAATGCAAATAGGAAATTTTTAGCGATATACCGACAATTTTTCAAAGACCGATACTCAATGCATTTTAAGAATTATTTACTATCAAATATACTTTCTACTTAATTAATTATGTTATATATTAACAATTGATCGTAATTAATTATTTATACGTTTTATTAATTAGAATTATTTTATCCTTTTCTTCTATTTTATTTTTGGCAACCACTCTTCTAGTAGACTATTACTGCCATTGTCAAGTGAGTATCAATATTACAAGTTTCTTGATATAATTTCAATGAACTAACAAGATGTTGGCCATATTGTTAGAACTTTCCTGGGAGTTTTTGTGGCAAGTCAGAATCCATGCTCCGTGGTGTTATTTCCGATCCACTTCACTCGCGCACAATAACCAAACTATATTACGTAAAGCACCACCAACATTACACAATATAGAGCCAAATTTCACAAGTTTATGGATAAAATATAAAGATGCACGACATGCACTACATGTCATTCCAAGATGCCGCCAAAAACTCTCTTTACTCTTTTATTGAGAAGAACCTAAAACAAAATCAGTCATATGATTTCATTCCGTAAACTTACCCATAAACTTCCGATCACGAATCTTGATCAGACCAGATCAACTATTAATTTATTTGTCTATAGTGGAAATTGATCTCAGGACCACTGTGGTTGTAGCCAGACACCTTGACAAAGGAGGCGGTCGTTCTCAAGGTTAGCAAGGTTATCCTCTGACAGGATCGAAGTGACGTATGACCAAATAAATAAACTTCAATCAATCAACGTCAGGACAAAACTTAACTTTGATATACTGGTTGGATCGGGTCCTGATTTAATTAATTACTCCATACAATTTTAAACTCCTACATTTTAGTTAATTAATTTCTCGGGTTCATATATTTTTGTACAGTGGATTAATTTAGGCTTAGTTTCTACATATATAAACTTGGTTTATATATAAGCTGAGTTAGTTTATGATAATGTGCTAGGGTACATGGATTTGACTTCAAATTCAGAAGAAATATAAAGATGAAGTTACCTTCTTTAGATGTATATAGTTCGAAGATTTGGTGTTATATGCTGTAAATATAGATTTATTAAAAATATTTATAAAGACTAAATCCCGAGAACAATATAATAAATACCTACTTTTAAAAGTTTTTTGAAGTGAAAACGTCTAGGGCGCGTTGAGCGATAAAAAAAATAGTTGAATTTATTTGGTAGGGGAAATACTTACGAGTTCACCTCACCGATGACTTCGATATGCTTGTGAAGCGTCACCGATGACCTCGACATGTTCGTAACGTATTGTGATTGTGAATTTTTGGGTGAGTAAAATCTAGTGATTTCGAACCACCGTCCGTCACCGATGACGTGGATATGCTCGTGACGTAAGGCGTAATAACACCTGCGGCAGACTAGTGACGCGTAGTTTAACGGCCTGTATACATGTAGTATTGATATTTTGTATTGAGATTGTGCAGTCCACCCTATGTTTGATTAATTAGTAGACTGTATACAATTATTACTCGGAGTGCCAATAGGTATGAAAACTAGACGAATGTTAATCATTTCAATTTACATACATATTTTGAAATTTAAATAACTAAGTCTAAATTTAAGTACATTTATGTAAAAAAAAATATTGACTTCCATTTGTTTAAGTTTAAAACACTAAAAAGCTCGTTAATAGTTAGTAAATTAAAAAGAGTGTGTGTGTACTTATGTACACGCTTTAGAAGTTATACTTCTTTGGCGTAACAAGATAAAAATCTTTTCAAATTTTCAAAAATTTTATATTTCGCCTTATTCTACGTTTGTAGAAAAAACGACACTAACAATAGAAAAAAGGTATTTAATACATTGGAAATTTTAATACAAAGGAATACAAAGAAACAAAATGTTGACTATAGCTAACTTCAGGGTGTCGGTTTTTCGTGACGGTGTGCGCGCATGGTAAAAATTTACTTTCATCATATTTCCTTAACGCGTCAAAAGAAGTATAACTTAAAAAAATAATAAAGAAAATCGGTTAACAAACAGAGGAGAAAAAGGTATTTAACTGATTTATTTTCCCTATTCACATATAGATATTCTTTTGTACCGCATTTGTACACTGAATAAGAATTATTACCCTTTTGAGGAAGTAGCTATATTCGTATCAACGTTTCGCTTTGCTCACATTTCCGAAGGACGCTATAAATTATTTTAAAGCGCTGACGGCAATCCATTTGAGACTCTCGAAGTAAAGCGGGATCTCGAAGTACGAAGTAAAATAAAGCCGAGTTTTAAATACCTTAATGAAACATAGTTGCATTTAAAAGCGATCTTAGTATTGCTTTATTGATGTTATTTATCAATATTAAAATTACAGTAACTAAATGTCAACATTTACTTAAGATGTTAAATGTTTCGCGATCATTTTGTACAGTGTCAAAGACACTGTACGTAACTTAGTAATCGCAAATTGAATTCAAATTTATAAATACATATGTGATAAAATATTTTTTATTTTTTTTTTCGAACTGACTACGCTATTGACCTAGCAAGGTCTTAACAGCTTCACCGGACTACAATGTGATAAAATATGATCGTGTTAAATGCTAATTAATATTGCAAACAATAATCAAGTTGTGAGTTGATTAGTACAAAAATACAATACAATAAAAACTTTGACGCATTTTTGCGTAGGGTATAATTTTGTGTTTCCGTTGTAAATAGATTTTAATGTTAAATACTTTTTGTTCTGTTACCGAGAACAAAGCACGTCATAATACATCCTCCAGCTAATTTTAGACTGGTGAGAATTATTTGAAATGACTTCTTGCAGTAATTGCAGGTTGTAAGTCGGAAACGTATACTTTTTGAGGCAACTTTTGTTAAGTTTCGACTTTGTAAAGTTTAACGTTTCGGAATATTTTTTTCTTTTATGCCTCAATTTCCTTAGATGTCAGTTTTTTGATGCACCCACAGACACTTTTTTTTGTAATGAAAAATAAATGTATAAACTCCAAACTTCTATATTTTTAAACCAGATATGCGTAAAACCAATACACGAGGATGGCTTTAAACAGATACCATAATACAATGTTAACAAACAATTCACTATTTGAAACAAGTTTCCAAGATACAAAGGTTTTATATATTTTTATTCGAAAACTATGCAGCGTTATCCATAACAAAAGATGCAAGATCCCGATTGACGTCATAGGGAGGGGTCATTGTACGGTTTTATAGCATTTATGTACAGGGGATCCATGACGTAGGGCACTACGTAAGCCGCCTAGAGGACTTGAATCTCTACCTGAAATTTAATGTGAAGACATTGCAGGTTTTTGTAAATTGCAAATATAATTTTTCCCTTTTACATTTAGATTAAATAAAATATACACATAATTTTAGGATTAGCCGTGTCCTCGACTCTGTCCGCGTGGATCTTAATATAATAAAACCCTGACTAATAAAATCATTTGAATGTTTTAAGTCCAATTATTTATCTACTTTTCTCTCGCACTTAAGTCGGGTCGCCATTACAATTACAATAACTTTCGATAGAGTGAACCGATTTTAATGAAACCAAGACTAAATAATGTTATTCGAGGTATGCTTTATGATTTTCTTTGTAAGGTTTTATCGTGAACGCAATACTTTAGCAGTGATGCGTGTTCAAACAAATAGACAGACATTTCTAAAAATGATTGAAATGTATTTTATTACTTATTCAAAGACACCTTATAACCATCCTTTTCACAAAAATCTAAAAAATACAGACACGTTACATTTACATTCCTAATATATGTATAGATATAAAATGTATATCTTCATTACATAGTATAAAACAAAGTCCCCTACTGCGTCTGTCTGTCTGTCTGTTCGCGATAAACTCAAAAACTACCGAACGGATTTTCATGCGGTTTTCACCGGTGGATAGAGTGATTGATGGAGAACGTTTTGTCAAGGATTTTTTCATAATCAGGGCGGGACAAAGTCTGTCGGGCCCGCTAGTCTTTATATATAAAATTCTTCTGTACGTCTGTATGTCACTGAAATCCTCCTAAACGGCCGGACCGATTTTGATGAAATTTTGTGTGCGTGTTTAAGTGGATTCGAGAATGGTTTAGATTCACAATTGGAACCGGTAGGTGGCGCTGAATTTTAGATATTTTTTTTTATTATCAAGGCAGACAACATCCGCCGGAACCGCTAGTGTACTAGTTTATTCTAAACTGTCTTTATTATTGATTGATATACCACCACACTATATTTTTTTAATCAAAACAATGGCTACTTCTGGAGTCACATGTAACAAATAATTCGACTTACAATATATTTTGTAAAATTACTTACTAAAAACGCAATATACAATTGTCACGATTAAGTATTAAATGCCAAAAGCCTTTAGCTAATTCGACATTTCAAATGCATACTTGATTTCTTCGAGTTGTGTAAGTTCTCGCTGCCTGTGTAATTTAGTTTGAGCAAGTTATTATCGCTTTGTCGTATTTATAGCGACTCTGAATATATTAAACGTGAATGGTAGACAGCGTTCGATCAAGTATATTAGGAAAATCAATATTACCTCCACCTGCTAAAGGAATAGCACAAAGTATTTTATATAATTGTTCTATTATAATATATGGCTAGGCTTTATATAATGTTTGCTTTACGTAATGTTGCTTTGAGTAAACTTAGTGTAACATGAACGTTTTTAGCACACAAGCTTTTGCTCGCGGCTTCGCTCGTGTTAATGTTGATTTGAACTTTCCCTCGGGAACAATACTTTTTTAAATTAAAGTTACGCTATGTCGTTTGCTAAAGTTCATGACAATCGTCTCATTAGATAAGTGTAACAGACAAACATACTCACATTGACCTCTATAATATGAGGTAAGATTCACGATCGGAGTTAACTTTTTCTTTAGGTATGCGTTGATGACAGTGACTACAGTTAGAACTTTGATAACACAAACCTCGATAAAGCAGCAGCAGTGAAGTCTGTATTTATCATAGAAAATCAAATCGATTTAGAAACCGCGAATTGTTTATAACAAAAAAAACAGACTTTTTTCAGGAAACTAAACTCTTATTTTTATGTAACATGTGTATGTATTCTATTTAACAACTTCTAACGCATTCGGATAAAAATAGGAACTGTATATTAAACTCATCAATCACATCACACCACACACGTAACATAAACCCTTTGTTCCGCCTACTTTGAGGTCCTCCCAAAAATAAAATGACGAGATCAATTTGGGGCATATAACGAAAACTTACATTTTTTTTTTTTTTTTTTTTCGAACTGACTATGCTATTGACCTGGAAAGGTCTTTACAGCTTCACCGGACTACGAAAACTTACATTTACAGTTTCGTGCCTTATATGTAGTCGTATGCTATTCTTGACACCGCTTTTTAGTTTTGTATAAATTCTAAAAAGCGCCATCTCTTGACGCCTTACGTAAACATACTACACCGTTCACCCTTGATAAATTAAAAACTCTATAACTTAAAATATTTTGTGTTTCCTTTAGTTTTTACCTTACCGAGGTTCTACTGTATTTATAATACGAAACATTTCTAAGATCAATATTGAAACTATTTTTTTTAAAATTATGTTTATAACGACAACAAGTGAATATGTGGTTGAAACTAAATCTAAATATAGGACAAAATCTCGAATACAGTTACCAGGTAATAACATTGACAGCTATTTAGTATTTGATTTTCATTTGAAGTGTGGCGACACAAAAACGCTCTATCACCTTTATTTTTTTCGAACTTAGTACGCTATCGACCTAGCAAGGTCTTAACAGCTTCACCGGACTACTAAGGCGAGCGCTCTTAACGCACTCAGCCGGTTTTATTTGACAACTAGCTCAAGGATGCATGGCACACCTCGGCTTGGGCGGTTGCCTGATACATGCAATTCGCGACCTATCTGAACCTCACATTCCTTCACCGAAAGCTCATCCTCATTACGAGATACGATCCAATAAAAGGATACATGTTATTACTACTGAATAAAATTCAATTTTATTCCATTTCAGTCTTATGATTTGTAACAAAATATACTTAATATTTTTCTGAACTGCATCTCCTAAGTAGAAGGTAATTGCTTTTAAGATTTGTTATCATAATAGGTACTAGCTACCCGTCCTGGCTACGCACGGGTATACTTAAAAAAAGTGAGACCAAATCTTCCTTTTACGTTAATCTGTTAATCATGTCAATATTTTTGAAAATCTCTCTACTGTTAACGTCTCACTTACTCACTCACTTATCATATGAAGATTTTAAGCACAGATTTATCACTATTTCCATACAAATTTTCAATTTCTTTCATACAAGCCTTGTCTAAGAAGAATTAGACAAATGCGTATAGCCGTTTTGAAGTGATGCGCGTACATACATTCGGCAATTGATATTATATAGATAACAAATTATGTGATGACATTTACTCTACAGGATCACGACGTCGTCGTTCGGCCATATAATATTAATCAGTTAATTGACCGAGAGTGCCGCGGCCGACAGACGACAGTGTCCGAACACGATCCAATTAATACAATTAAACCGGGTACAAACATTTATTAATTAAATTACTCGATGCGATGAAACTCAGCCCTTATTTTCATTGTATATCGGATATTAATAGTAAATTGATTTTGTCTCGTAGGTTCACATTGTACCATACATACTAAACTGGTTGTTTATTGTTGGATATGAACGCGCTAATCTCACGAACTACTGGTCCGATTTGAAAAATTCTTTCAGTGTTAGATAGCTCATTTATCGAGGAAGGCTATATTTCATGCTAAGACCAATAAGAGTGATTGCACTAATTAAGAATGTTTCAAAATCGGGGTTTTTTTTTCCTTTTGATAGCTTCCGCTGCGTGTTAGTAAGCCCAAAGTAACTATTCCACGCAAACGAAGTCGCGGGCTGAAGTTAATTTATTATAAAATTATCCATATTAAGATCAAGATGATTTGTTCTGTAAGTCGATGTGTTATAATATATTTTATGTGATAAGCCATAACATCAATACCTAACAGTTACTGGTAAACGTGTTTAAACATATAACTATTGCGATATTCACATTCATAGAAGGATCACAAATCTGCAGTAATAAGTCTGTGTTAGTTACGGTAGTAACGGTTAGTTCAATTTATTAAAAACTCAGGACCGATCACGAGCATATTTATTTTAAGCCCGCGACTTCATCTTCGAAATATATTTTATGTACACAGGAAAGAATCATAAAAAATTGAAAATAAAAATATACTTTACATACAAAATTTCTTTGTAAACAGTGTTATCTATTGACCTCTCTTCCACTGCGCCCGCGCATTGCACCGCTTGCCCCACTTTGAAGAAGGAAAGATAGGTTTTCCTCTATCATTCTATTTATATAAAATAGATTGTTGAGGTTATTGGGAAAGTAATACCAGATAATATAGAGATGATGTAGAATTAAAAAAAAAACATTGCTAATTTATTTATTCTTCTGTAATCTTTAAATGCATAAAATTAGGTACTTAATAATAATAGATAACAAAAATCACTTTAATATTTTATTTTATAGATAATTAGCGGTCCCTGCGGACGTTGTCCTGCTTTTATAATTTAAAAAAATCCTAAAAACCAACCGCAGCGCCACCTACCGGGTCCAATTGTAAATCTAAACCATTCTCGGATCTACTGGAACACGCACCCAAAATTTCATCAAAATCGGTCCTGCCGTTTAGGAGGAGTTCAGTGACATTCACACGTACAGAAGAAATATATATATAAAGATAATGCTATATTTTAAATATTTACTTCTAATTAGAGACACATTAGTGTCAACTGTAGAGATCAATAATTGACGTCTCGAGAATACCCGTGTATTTCCTAACCCTATGGGTCAATGTAGAATATTATTTTTATTTACAATGCATATATTATCCGTATATTATATTTATAATCTTAATCTATGTATTATTAAATCTGTATAAATAAGCTGTATAACATAATGTAACAATAATATAATAATTCATGAAAACTAATTGTTTGTGATTAATATATAAAAAACAGCATGATTTTAGAAACAAACAATATAATTACCTACTGTTTTACGAAACTATATTATTTTTATTTGTTTCTCCGAACAGAGCGTGTTCACGCCCACGCCCGCGTAACCACAGATCACGCCGCCGTGGTCTAGGAGTCAATTTCGCTGCCGCACACCAGATTAGGCCCCCCTCGGCAGCGGCTCAAGCCTAGGTCCGTTCCCTCGGAATGGAGTCTATGAGTGCGCTGCTCGCGCGATACACTGACACAAAATCTTACATCACTGCGACAACATTACACATGTCACTTCCACACACGTGCATGCATACACACTTACAAATGCAAGTGGATAAGTTTTATTTTATTTCCTTTATCAAACTGAAAGACTTTAGAAAATTATCCGATACGAAATATATATAAGAGTTGTTAAGGTATGTATGCTTGGTACACATATATGTTTCAACAACTCATATATGTATGAATAGTTAGCTTAGCTTAGGTTAGCTCAGATAGGTCGGGGGTGCGATGTCAGGAACCTCCACGTGGTGCACCCCGGGCAACGTCGGTCCCTCTGACCGGCGGCTGATACCTGACGCGACTTGGCTTGCTTTCTGGACTCCGATCCCTCCTCGCATGATAACCCTTGCCTTGCTTTATGGACTATGATTTCCGCCTTACTTGTTGACCCTTGCTTGCTTTCTTGACTCCGATTCCCTCCCATAATGACGACCCTGGCTTGCCTACCGGACTCTGATATCTGGATGTGGTATGTGCGCGGCGCATCCAGTACCGGGCTGGGGCGGATGAGGGCTCATTCTGAGCCCCAACGGCCCAGTTCCGGATAGCGGCCGGCGGGGCTGGTGTGTTTCACACCGGTCTCGGCGGGCGTACCGCAAACTTGACGGAAAGACGCAGCGATGATGGAAGGTATAAATAAAAAGTTATTACCCGAGGAGGGTACCGGCGATGCCGGAGAATCCCTCCCTGGGCCCTCGGGTCCAGGCTGCCCCACGTTTTCTCGGGGGGGCAAATTTATACACGAAATCAAAAACACATTGACGACTTTGGCTAACGGAATGGACTTTGATATTGCATGCGATACGGACGGTGTTGCTTCTGGAATGACGAAAACAGCGTGTCAACGGACGACCGAGGAGGTGTTTGCGAGGAGCAAATCTCTGCCAGTGGTGGTGTCGGAGAGGGCTCAGTCTTTGGACTGCCTCTCAGCATCAAGTGGGCATAGTGTGGCTACGTTGGTGTCGATGGAATCTACTAGCGGTAAGGAGTCCCCCAACATTCCAAGCGACATCGACTGTGCCTCAGTGGACCTGACTGGCACTAATAAGCGCCAGCGTCAAGACGGATCCTCGGATGAGGCCAACGCGGAAGCCACGGTGAGCTCGCCCAGTGCGAGTAGAGGGAGAACGCGCCATTCCAAGCGTTTGGCCACATCCAAGCGTTCGGTGCTTGCAAAGGCCGATGAGTCCTGCGACCGGGCTCTCTCCCGCTGCTCCACCCGGACGGCAACCGAGGAGAGCGCGCAAGAGGAGGAGGAGGAGATCCTAAAACCCTCCAACTCTAAGCCTTCTAACCCTCAGCCCTCCAATCCTCAACCCTCCAACCCTCGGCCCTCTAAGAAGCCTGAGCCGATAAACTTGGAGGCTCTTGACGCGGACCGGCTGAAAGAAATGGCCAGCGGTCAGGCGGCCACCATCCTGGAGGTTGCCACAAAGTCGGGACACCTGAAGGGGACTCTTATTAAGGCCCTAAAGGCAGCAGCCCTGACCCTCCAGGAGGTGGTCGAGGTTTTGGCCCTCCGCACAGAGGCTGAGGAAACGAGGCGCCTACAGCGCGAGGCTAGGAACCTCCGGACCCAGGTCGCGCAGCTGAAGGAGGAGAATCTCTCCTGGCGGCGCGAGGCGAATGAGAGGAAGAAAATGCCGCCTCCTCCGCTGCCTTGTCCGGCACCTCTTCCGCCGCCCCCTCCACGGCCTCCTCCGCGGCCACCCACGGCACAGCCACGGGACTGGGAGGATGTGCTGGCGACAACAGTGGGCAGGCTTGAGCACTCCCTAATCAATACGGTAGGGGAGATGCTCAATGCCAGACTTGCCGCCCTAGATGACCGCCTTCTACCGCCAAAGGTGACGAGGCCGCCGCTCGCGGCCGATAAGAGGAAAGCCGCTCCCGGCCCGCCAAAGCCAGCTCGGAAGGTCACAGAGCGCCGGTCTGCCGTGGAACGAGTTAGCAGTGACCCCAGGGTGACCACCACCCGAGGGACCTCCAACCCATCGCTGCGGACTGAGCCGCCTCCAGCAGCCTCGGCCCCGCCGGAGTCAGAGGCCTGGACCACTGTAGTCCGCCGCAAGGGGAAGAAGAAGGAGAAAGCGACCCCAGCGGCGACTGCAGTAACCGCGACTTCGAACCCAACTAGGGCCAGGCGAAAGAGGCGGAAGAGGGCGAAGAACAGACTCGCTCCTCCTCGCACGGCCGCAGTGCTGATTACTCTGCAGCCGGAAGCTGAGGCAAAGGGGGTGTCATACAGCGACGCACTCCTGAAGGCGAGGACGGACGTGTGCCTAGCTGACTATGGCATCCCCAGCGTCAAGGTGCGGCCTAGTGTGAGCGGAGCGAGGCTGTTGGCAGTCCCTGGCACCTTGGCCCCCGCGCAGGTCGAAAACTTTGCGGCGGGTGTCAGAACGGCGCTCGCTGGACTGGCTACCGTAGTGCAGCCAGTCAAGAAGACTGATATCCGAGTCGTCGGAATTGACGACTCGGTATCGTGGAACGAAGCAGTGGAGGCGATCTCCCGGGTGGCCGGCTGCTCGATCACCCAGATGAGGGTAGGCGAGCTTCGTCCTCGAGGGGAGGGGAGCAATTCCCTGTTTGTCTCCCTCCCTGTGGATGCAGCTCGGAAGCTGGTGGAGGCAGGTCGTATTCTGATCGGCTGGAGTTCGGCCCGGGTCCAACACTTGGACAGCAGGCCACTCAGATGTTTCAAGTGTATGGGCCTGGGCCACACCCGGCCGAAGTGTCCATCGGACATTGACCGGAAGACGACCTGCTTCCGATGCGGGGAGGGAGGGCACTGCGCGAATGTCTGCGCCGCAAAGCCGCGATGCGCTGTCTGCGCAAGCGCCGGCAAGCCGGCGGACCATATTATGGGGGGGGCTAAATGTCGACCCCCCCATGTGAAAGGAAAACTGCCCCTCCTGAAGGGGGCGGAAATGGAGGTAGTTGCTGAGAAATAGTCAATGGATTACATCCACAGTAACTACCTCCAAACCAATACAAACCACTCCGCTGCTGCCCAGGACCTGCTCCTGCAGGCGGTGGCGGAGTGGGATATAGATGTTGTGGTGGTCGCGGAGCCGTACCGTGTTCCGGACCAGCCTCACTGGGCCGGAGACACGGACGGCTCTGTGGCTGTATTGTCCGGGGGGGGGCTGCCCCTCTCCGTCAGGGAGAGAGGCGCCGGGTTTGTGGCGGTCGCCTCACGGGGTTTCGCGATCCTCGGGGTGTACTTCTCCCCGAACCGGCCCCTCATCGAGTTTGAGTCCTTTTTGGACTCGCTGGGGCCGGTCGTGAGGCGGCTCGAACCGCTCCCCATCGTCGTACTGGGCGACTTTAATGCCAAATCCAGGGCGTGGGGAGCGGTGGCCACGAACCCGCGCGGCGAGGCGCTTGAGGAGTGGGCAGCCCAACATGGGTTGTCCCTCCTCAACCGGGGGAACGCCTACACGTGCGTGCGACAAGACGGGGGATCGATAGTGGACGTATCGTTCGCTTCCCCGGCGGTCGCACGCCGTGTCCGGGGGGGGAGAGTAATAGAGGAGGTGGAGACCCTATCGGACCACAGATATATCAGGTTCGAGGTCTCCACCTCCCAACATGAGCCGACAACCCGCCCCCGGAGCGGTGCGAAGTTCCCCCGCTGGACGATGAGCCGTCTCGACCCGGAGCGAGCAAAAGAGGCGGCCATCGTCCAGGCCTGGGTCATGTCCCCCCCCGGACGAAGATATCGACGCGTCCGCAGCCCGCCTCCGTGATGCTCTCACGGAGGTTTGCGACGCGTCGATGCCGCGGAGCGTACACCGCCCGAAGAGGAGGGCGGTGTACTGGTGGTCGCACGAAATCGCAGAGCTTCGTGCGGCCTGCTCCGCGGCCCGGCGGCTGTACGGGCGCAGCCGCCGGCGTCGGACCAACAGGGACCCCGAGGAGGAGGCCCGGCTGTATGGCGACTACAGAACCTGCAGGAAGACGCTACAGGTCGCCATCAGTCGGGCGAAGGAGCAGGCATGGGAGGAGATGCTCCAGGAGTTGGAGAGGGATCCGTGGGGGCGCCCGTACAAGGTGGCCCGGAAGAAATTCCGGGGCCAGGCGCCCCCGGCAACGGAGACTCTCCAGCCGGAGGTGGTTGAGAGGGTCGTGGGAGCGTTGTTCCCCGACCCTCCGGAGCTCCTCCCTCCTCCCATGCCTCCTCCTCAGGTGGCAGAGGAGACGCCGATCGACCCTCCCCCAGTTACGGAGGCGGAGATGGGGAGGGCGATCGAGCGCCTCCGCACTGCCGGACGTAAGGCACCCGGCCCTGACGGGGTCCCGGGCCGGGTGCTGGCCATTGCATTGGACCATCTTGGGGGGTGGCTTCGGGAGCTGTTTGACCGCTGTCTTGCGGTCGGACAGTTCCCGAAGCCCTGGAAGACGGGGCGGCTTTGCCTAATAGGGAAGCCAGGCCGCCCCCCGGACTGCGCGTCGGGGTACCGGCCCCTGGTGCTGCTGGACGACACCGGGAAGGCGCTCGAGAGGATCGTTGCCTCCCGGGTCGTCCGGCATCTCGAGGAAGTGGGGCCGAACCTGTCGGACGCGCAGTTCGGCTTCCGGTCGGGGCGTTCCACGCTGGACGCCCTGACCCTCCTAAAACAGGTCTCCACGGAGGCGACCTCTCAGGGAGATAGGGTATTGGCGGTGTCCTTAGACCGCCAACGCCTTCAACAGCCTGCCGCATGCTTTCATACGGGAGGCGCTCCGCTTCCGGGGGGCCCCGTATCTGCGGCGGCTGTTGGAGGCGTACCTCGATGGGAGAGAGGTCGCCTTCGTGGACGCTAGAGGACGGATGGTCCAACGCTATACGGCGCGGGGGGTTCCACAGGGGTCGGCCTTGGGCCCGCTCCTGTGGAACATGGGCTACGACTGGGTGCTCCGCGGCGCGCTCCCTTCCGGAGCGCGCCTCATCTGCTACGCGGACGACACCCTAGTCGTAGCCCAGGGGGGAGGAATTCAACGAATTGGTGCGCCTGACCACGGAGGCCGTGACTCTCGTGGTCGGGCGCATAAGAAGGCTGGGCCTCGAGGTGGCCCTCAACAAGACCGAGGCCTTAATGTTTCACGGGCCTCGGCGGGGGCCACCTCCGGGGGCCCACATTTGTGTGGAGGGCGTGCGGGTCAGGGTGGGGACCAACATGAAGTATCTGGGCCTCACCCTGGACGGACGCTGGCGGTTCGAGCCCCATTTTAAGGGGCTCGGACCGCGCATAGTCAAGGCGGCAGCGGCGCTCGGACGACTCCTCCCCAACACGGGGGGGCCGGGCGCCACCTGCCGCCGCCTCTATATGGGGGTCATACAGTCCATGGCCGCCTACGGGGCACCGTTGTGGGTCGACGCCCTCAGCGCCACAAATATCCGTGCGCTGCGAGCCGCGCAGCGTACTGTGGCGCTGAGGGTGATTCGAGGATACCGTACGGTGTCCTCGGGGGCGGCCATGGTACTGGCTGGCTCCCTTCCCTGGGAGTTAGAGGCGGAGGTGTTGGCCGCCGTATACGAGTATACGGCGGCTAAAAAGCGGATGGGGGAGCCTCTGGCTCCCAGGGAAATAGAGGTTAAAAGAAGAGAAGAGAGGGGGAGAAAGATGGAGAGGTGGAGGCAGGACCTGGCGGACGCGGAGTGCGGTAGATATAGTATCGACGCCGTCCGCCCGGTCCTGCCGGATTGGTGCAACCGACGATGGGGCTCCCTGACGTTCCGTCTGGTGCAGGTGCTGACCGGGCACGGGTGCTTCGGTTGGTACCTGCACCGGATAGCGCGCAGGGAGCCCACCGCCGCATGCCACGAGTGCGGCGCTGCGGTGGACACCGCGCAGCACACCCTATCTGAATGTGCTGCGTGGGACGATCAGCGCTGCGCTCTGGCTGCGGCGGTAGGAGGAGATCTCTCGCTGCCGAGCGTCATCTCAAGTATGCTCGGCAGCGAGGATGCGTGGAAAGCAATGGCCTCCTTCTGCGAGGAAGTCGTCTCGCAGAAGGAGGCGGCGGAGAGGGCCCGCGAGGACGATCCTCTAAGTGGCCGTCTCCGCCAACGGAGGACAGGCAGGAGGAGGCGGCAGTTCGACCGCCTCCTCCCACCGTAGCCGGACCTAGGGAAGGTGGGTCGGGGGACCCATCTTCCCATTGCACAGGTCTGGCAGACGGAGGAGACGGCCGGTGTGTACCCGGCTGTCTCCTAACAGGACGGGGCCTGGCGGCGGCGCTTTCGCTGCTGGGCCAACCGCTGGGGCGGCACGATGAAGTCTATAGAGATCTCGTGCCGCCCCAACCATAGCGGCAGACGTACACCGTGGGGTTTTAGTCCGTGCGAGTCGGACATAACCCACCCTCTCCCCCGAGAGGGTGGCGTATCCATAAGGGATTTCCCCACGTAAAAAAAAAAAAAAAAAAAAAAAAAAAAAAAAAGATAGGTCGCGAATTGCATGTATCAGGCAACAACCCAAGCCGAGGTTTGCCGTGTACCCTTGAGCTAGTTGTCAAATAAAATCGACTGAGTGCCATTAACTTCCCCTTTCCGGTCTTTTCTTCTGGCCTGCTCCTTCTGTATTCCCTTCAGAAAAAAAATCCCCTAGAAATTATAATAATGAAAAGTCTCCCCTTCAATCTTTTTGGCCGTTCTCCCCAATCCACTATAATTCATAATTTAATACAGACAAAGTTAAAATATTATTATAGGATTATAAATTAGGCATGTTGTCTTGGTGTTATGCATACAATATAATATGTAGTTATACATAGATTAGTCTTCTGCGCATATATGTTCAGAGCACCAATTGTAAATGGTAGAGCCACGCTGAAGCCATTACTGGTTTTTAGGGAACCGACTTAAAGTAACAGTGCTTGCATTGTTGCGTTTCGTTCGGTCAGTGAGAGCGCCGGAGGTCCACTTCTCTTTCGCCCCACCACGTCCCCTCGCCCCAGACACAGACTGGCATCGCACTTGTGACTCTCCTGGTGTTGCAAGTGTCTATGGACGGTGGTGATCACTTAACATCAGGTGAACCGTCTGTCCCTTTGCCGCCTATGATATAAAAAAAATGTAATTATATTACAACGAAATTTATAAATAGAAAATTGTAATTAATTAATTGATAATAAATAAAAAAAATATTAAAAGTCACAGTTCGTGTCATCGACGCGACGTTATATCCATACATAATAACAACTGTTGCCGCAGCTACCCACGCCGTCTTCAAATCGGATTACCTTGCATAATGGGGCTTAATCAAAGGCCAAAGTTCAGGAGGAAAAATGAAATTAATGGAAGGGCAAAATAATAACATCTTATTGTATTTTCGTCCGAAATTGAATTTCGAGCGAGATAGCCTCTCAAAATTATTCTTTTGATACGTAATTACACGATTCTTGAACTAAGTGAAGACCAAGTGATAAAAGCTAAGTAATACAACTTAATTAAATCTGGGATTATTCTTTTTTGTACAGAGTATCTTCCAAAGTTCCAGTTGTTATTTTAGTGATAAGTATATTGATGTTACATATATCTGTGTATATTTGAGTGACCGGTTGTACTTTGATATAACAAATAACGTTTTGCAGTCAATTCAGATGTATAGGCTTTTTACATATAAGAAAATTTATAATATTAGTAAGGACTACTACGGTACGGTTCTTTTCCATATGAGTTAGTACTCGGACGATTGGAAAGAATGAGATTATTAGAAGAGAATATTTCACAATTCACGATAATTAAACAAAATACGACATTCTATGAGGTTTTGTAAATATTCTTACATATAAAAAAAAGTGTGTGTGTACTTATGTACACGCGTTAGAACTTATACTTCTTTGGCGTAACAAGATAAAAATCTTTTCAAAAATTTTATCTTTCGCCTTATTCTACGTTAGTAGAAAAAACGACACTAACAATAGAAAAAAGGTATTTAATACATTGAAAGTTTTAATACAAAGAAATACAAACAACAAATACAAAGAAACAAAATGTTGACTATAGCTAACTTCAGGGTGTCCGTTTTTCGTGACAGTGTGCGCGCGCATTGTAAAAATTTACTCTCATCATTTTTCCCTAACGCGCCAAAAGAAGTATAATTCAATAACATATAACAATGTTGTTATATGACGCAATAAGTTGAACTATTTATCTTTGTGTAATTGAAAAATGTACATACGATACTAATGGAACAAACGATAACAATAATAAACAATAGAACTATTATTAAAATACTTTCAGGAATAAGTATATTAACATTTGCACATTTACTTCTATATAAATGTATATATGTTGTAATATGAGATTGTAATATTTAACAGAAGTATGTTGTGATGTAATGTAATCAATATGTTGTGATTAAGTAAATTACCTTTTGTAGATATCTTAGTACGTTTTAATACATTTAAGAGAACTTTTAAGTAACATAGTAACATGGGATTGTTGTAGATAAATAAACATGTAAAAAGGAAGGTAAGTTTAATATTTATTGCACGACTTTGTTACTGCGGCGCGGTGGTATCAATTCCAAAGCGCCTGCGTCTAACATTACACTAAATAAAATGTGAGCCCTCCCCTAATGCCGAGATGTTTTCGTATCTTTAACCGACTATACGTCCTCTGTTTACGTGACTGTAATGAATAATAAATCCCTTTGTGTTCCAAATTGAAATACCAGAGGCGAGTGGGAGAAACTGGGCAAAGTGCGACAGATATAACATTGACATATCTATTTCTGTCGCAAAGCAGCAGTGTCGTCGCAGAGCAGCAGGGTCGTAGGTCATGACTATTTTGTCTATCTGAATCGCTACTACCTCACACCAGTTGTAACATCCGCTTACATCACCTTCAGAAATCAAAAGCGATCTTAATCGACTAGGTCGCCATCATTACGTACACCAGTCATAGTGATTCTTGTTAAATGTATTACTATTATTATTTATTTTTGGTATCATCCAGTGTATGGTGATGATGATTAATGAAGTGCTACATATATAAACTTAGTTTACGTAGGGTACATAACACAATTTCTATAAATTTCATTTATCCTTTCAGTTTCACGTGCTACTTCTTTCCACTTAAGTACACATTATACTGTATATGTAAATAATAAAAATATTGTTGTCACAGTTCAAGCGAAACTGGATAATCATTTATTTGTGTAAAACGACTCAATAGCTACTTTTTCTTACCCACTACACAAAAGGGGTTCTCTATTGTCTATTAATTCAGAACCATAACTGGATAGCAAAAACGGCTTGATCTGCCCGATATTCTTAGATTTTCTTAGATTATATGAATGGCA